>CM053790.1:743747254-744087254 GCA_028749045.1 Cupressus sempervirens
ATCATACAAGATTTTATAGACTTGTTAGGTCCACTCTGTTAAGATATTTTTCTACTATAATGATTAGAATTTAATAGTACAAATGATATGTTAGGTATATCACTACCTTTCTTGTTGTCGGTTAATAGTTTGTCTTCCTTATCTATTTGGTTTATACCTTGACTCTTAACTTGCCCAATGGCTTATGGAGGAAAAAGAAGTTAACAATAGAATGGGTCAATATAGTAATCTGTGAAGGACCCTAAATTGAAAGGTACAACTCCCTTTTGAATGCAAGATATACAATGAATTTTTTTTGGGGTTTTAGGGGTATGCTCTTAACTAGAGAGCAGAAGAGGCAAAAACCAAGTTGCTCAACACTTTAAACAACTGTTAACTATATTTTCCCTCCCACTAAAACTGAAAGATTTGAATTCAAACATTGTTAACATTCAAATATTTGAATATTCAAATATTAGGGAAAGCAAAAAATACATTTTAAAACCTTGGTTATACACATTATATCCTAAATCCTAAGGTTAAGTTCGTGATTTAATACTTCTTCGAAATCGCATCTTCTCATCCGTCAAATGTAGAGGAATCAATGAACATTTCTTTTTTGCCATCATAAATTGTAGGACTTTTTTTCATAGTGACAAGACAAAAACACACCATGTAGCATCATGGGCCCCCTTTCTCTTTTGGTTATGTGTAGTCATCTGTGAATTTTTATGTCCATTGTCTGATCTTCCAAGATCTACAGCCATCTCTTTATCACTTTGCAAAAAAAATGAACTTTATTTCACATGAAAAAGCAACAACGTGCCACATATCCATGGTGAGACCCTTTCTTTGCAGCTAGTAAAGCTTTTAGACAAGGTATAGTTGGCAGGGTTTCCTTCACCATTGTTTTTGTGGGTTAGTTTCTTTAGTGTATTTCACCTGTTGTTGGATCAAATACAATCCATGATTGTCACTTTGTCCCTTTGCAAAGATGTGCAGACTTTACTTCATGTAAGATAGTGATGTTGTGACATATGGCATGTGGGTTACATTTCTTTTATGCATTTCAGGAAAGGTGGAAAGGGTGTCATACGAGTTGGTGAAAGGCAGTATTTTCATTGGTTGAAGTATTGATAGGGACCAATCCATCTTCAAGATCTTTAGATGGAATAAGATCAAATGTAATCATTATGTCACTAACTAGAGATGTAAAGACTTAATTTCATGCTACATAACAATAAATGGATACGTGTCCCAGCAGGCCTAATTAGAAGGTAATAACAACAACTAAGTCATGGTTAAGTTGTAATTTTGTGGAGTAGTTGTAGTTAAGGTTTGAAAAGGTAGCATGGTTGAGGTGATAAGGTGGTCAAACTCATGAGGGCTTTGTGAGCTAGCAAAAAGAAATAAAATTACTGGTCCTCATGGCTCATTCTGGTTGTTTGACTCGGTTGACTACTTATTTTTTGACGATTTGTCAAGCCAGGGATGAAAGAAGTTAGTTTTTTCTGTGCGATCCGATCTCCATGATTGATCCCAACTACTCCCAAATGAATGCAGGGTTAGTAATGATGAAAAGGACATTCCCTCCACTGCTTGGTTATCCATCTATCTGATCAAAATGTTAATGGCCACTATCTCTATCACTTTAAAGGTTTATTCCAGTCATGGTTTTGATGATTTTCATGCCTCTGAAGGTGTACTAGATTAAACCTATCATCTAGATCATATCCAATTTCCCTTTGACAATCTTAAAGAAATTGATGAAGTTATGAAGAAATCTAGGGGTTATGCCTGAGCTCTAAAGACACATTTCAAAACCCTTGGAATGTTGATTCTTCTTTTTTTCTTTGGCATTGCTTTAGCATGCACATTGTAAATTCCCTTTGCCTTTGAACTTCATGACATTCTACATTATCTCTTTCAGCCATTGATGTACTGTGTGAGATTCATTGCATGTCATCAATGCATTGTGGTTATCTATCATTTGCATGACTATATCTCTTTTTTCCTATGAATGATATATAGTGAAATTCTCCTTCCTTGTGTTATTTATCTAGTTATCTGATCTACATGTGATTTTTTGATTAAACAAGTTTGAATCTTTATATTTTGATTTCATAATAGTTAATTGTGCATGTATGGGAAAAGATAGGGTTGAACACTCTATTTTGGTGCATCACCTCCCCTTAGATTAGATTAGATAGTTTCCTTTCATGCATTCCTCTCCCCTTTTCCTCTTAAGAAATAGTTAGGTGCACCCTGATAGCAAAGGAAGTTGGCCTTCTTTAGAGACTCAACCTCATTGTTCAAGTCCCACAAGTTGGAGGTTGTTTCCATGTTTCACAAGGTTGCCTTAAAGTAAAAACTTTAGGAAAGGGTGCAAAATTTTGTGACAATAGTTTTTGGCATGCCTAGTGGGACAACATTAAAGCATATTATGAGCTCATTGGTGTCAAAGAAAGATTTTGTGTTCAAGCCTTCAAGAGGCTCATCTCTTCCAAGTACTTGGCAACTCCAAGCTTCAAACGCATGTAATTTTCAAGACCAAGTTGTTGATCCATGCCCAAAGCTCACACAAGGCCATCTTCTAGAGGTAAATTTTAGTATTCAGAGCTCTCATTCTCAAATCCTAGAAGGAAAAGAGAGAATTTGTCCTTATCACTAGTTAGGAGTGTTGCAATAAATCATTCAACTTTAAGATCCCTTTTCACTCCCCTTGTTGATAGTTCACAACCTAGGTTTCCATCCACTCATCTCAATAGATCATTATTCCATATGGCTTTACCTAGGGCTCATGCATTTTTCACCTTCAATGGTGAAAGTCTAATTTTTCATGCATTAAAGAGCATCCATGATTTTACTAGTGAGACCTCTATTTCCCCTGTAGAACATATTCAAGAAGTTTCAAATGTCTGCAATATACATGGGATTACAAAAGATGATGTAGTAATCAAGCTTCTAGCCTCATCCTTGAAATTAAAATCACTTCAATGGTATAGAGGGTTGCCTCATAAGTATATAATAGATTGGGATGGGTTAGGAGCAGCCCTATGGAAACATTTTGTAGATAAAAGTGACGATCTTTCACTCCTAGAGTAGCTGACTACTATAAAGAGGGAACCCCATGAATACATGACTAATTTTAATTATATATTCCAAAAAACATGGGATAGAATACCAACTCTAGTGAAACCTACCCACAATAATGCTTTCTTGCATTATCTAAGGGCCCTAAATAGTGATATTGCCACTACAATCCAAATCATGGGAGGGGATACATTACCTAATGCTTATGTGATAGTAATAAGAGAAGAAAATGTACTGATACAAGGAGGTAAGCTAGCTCTAAGGCCTCATATTCCCTTCTTCCCTAATGTTGGGACTCAAAATTGAAGCCCTAATTTTGAGTACCATTGAAAAAATAAGCCCTTAAATGTTTTTTGATGCATGTGTACCTAGTCGTCCATTTGAGGCCTAAGAGGTGTTTAATTTTTATAACACCTTTCATTTAGTATGTCTACTCATTCCATGATGGTAAATCACCATTTCGAACCATTGTGTGAAGTCTCGTTTTGAACAATTTCCAAATCTGCATTTTTGCCTAAGTGTCAAATAGTGACAGGAGGCCATGTTTGCAATTGAATATCTCTCACCTAGTAATGTTTCATGGCTCACTACTTTGGGAGTGCTTATAGTCCATACTAGAGCACCTATGTTTCATATTTTGATTCATTTAAAATCCATTTGACTAGATCTTGAATCCCTTAAATTTGGCCATTTATTGTTGTCATGCTGATGTGAATTGTCTAGAATTCTGAAAGGCCTTGTTTGATTTGTTATAACTTTGACCCAGTTAACCAAAATGAGAAAATTCCTTTTGCATTGCATTCTAGAGGTTAGAGACTCACTATGTTCAATTTTGAGCTTATGACAAATCTATTTGATCAATTTTTGAACATGATTCCAAATGCAATTTGTAACTTTTTACTAGTGTCAATAAATGTAGATTAGTTGGTACCCCTGTTCATGATGTTATAACTTGAAATCTGTGATAGGTGAGATTGAATGGATTGTGCCACTATGTATACTCTAAAAATACTATAATTTTGCCAATTTTCAAATCTTGACGAGTCCATATGCACACTTTCCTAGGTCCATTCCATTTGCAAAAATCACTTTTCTGCCATTGTTCCAAATCTGCAAATCCGAGTACCCCAGTTTGACCATTCACCAAATGTTTCCTATTATGTTTCATGAGCCCTAATCAAAAATTCATATTTTCCTCATGACAGTGAACAAGTTCCCCAATTTTTGTTCACCCAAGTGTTAGTTTGCCTAGTTTTCGAAGCCAAAACAGAACATGTTTTATTATTTTTTGACATATTTTCTTTTAGGTAATTTTGAGAGGGCAACTTTGATAGTCAATATCTTTTGACTGGGAATTCGTCATGAGATGAGATCCAACATGGTACAAGAATGCAAAATAGAGAATCAATATTTTTGTTTTTAGAGCCTGGTCAAGTGTTCTTGTTAGTTTTTAAGGCTAGTCAAAGGGACCTTGCAGCACAAAGCTGACATGTTGCAGAAAGAGGTGAAAATGAGTTTTAAAAGTCAAACCAATGATACATATTGTTTCTAGTCAGAGTCAAATGTTCAATAGATCAATTTTGCATTTTAGTTGTTTGAAAAGAAAAGAAAATTTAGCCGAACCCACTTTGGGGCCCGTTTGATTTCATCAGATGGACGAAATGTTGAGGTAGGAAACATTAAAAAGCCCAAGGCTGGTAATGAGTTGATGAGCTTACCATATATGCAGGGTCTTTTCTTTGTAATGACCAAGGGTTGATTATGATGCACCTAGACAATGGTGCACCATAATTGCCTACAGTGCTAATGGATCAAGGCCCTATTCCTGTGGGACAAATAAAGAGGGAGTTTCATATCTTGTTGAATGGAATAAAAGTGAAGGAGAAATTAAGTGGACCTATAAAGGATTCCATAAGCACTCATTGGGAGTTGTACAATTTGACATCACTAGAAATTACTTTTTGGCTACTACAATTACTAATTCAAATCTTCATAAGAACACCAAAAGGTCAATTTTTGAGACAATAAAGCAAATGTATGTACATGTTAATGAGAGTTTCTATTGGAAATGGTGCCTTTTCCATTTACCTTGAACCATGGCATGCTGATTTTTTGAGTTTTGAAGTTGAGAAAGAACCATATGAAGGAAGAAAATAGAGTGCGTGATTTATTCTATGCACTCTGGGTCCCTGACCTCTTTATGAAAAAGGTTGAGGATAATCCTACTTGGGTAGAGTCTAGTCACAAGAATTTATCTTTGGGAGATTTTATTTGCAATTTTTATTGCTATCCTTAGCTTGGATCTATTTACCTTATTTATTAAGAAGGGACAAATGTATCTGCAATCTTTTACTGTTAGGTTAGAAGGCATGAGAGGAGCAACAGAGGACATTGGCCATACAAGGGAAGCCGCATGAGCAATAGGGGCAGCTATGACATGGAGGCATGCAAATAAGAAAGTATAATTCATGTGGTCAAAGGTGAGATGTGATCAAGTTGCAACTTGAAGACGCAGGGGAGACTAAATAGATGCATGCCATTTTGAAGAAGAGGAACACATGAGTTGGAGGAAGGAAAAAGTTGTAGGGGCAACATTCATGGAACAGGAGACCCATGACAGTGGAAAGAAGGAAGGGTTGTCCTCTCATGGGTGGGTTTTAGAGTTGACTAAAGGGAAGTACCCCCACACCTTAGTTTTAGTGGCATTTTCAAAAGAATGTGAGCCTCTAAGGCATGAATGAAGAGGAGAATCCACAGCATGTAAAGAGGGTCATAGTTCCAAAATGCAAGCAGTGCGAGGGGAGGTAGTCTATGTCAAAGGGGACCCCTATGGGTTCTACATTATCTTCATCATGCCCTGAGAAATTCTAAGGTGAAGATATAAACAAAAAAAGGGGGATGAAATTCAAACTCCATGATAGAAGACCAGCTGCAAAAGGAAGATTGAAGCTGCCGAATATAGAGGACTTTCAAAGATGCCTTCTAAGGTCTTGACCTCCCTGTCCTCCATGGTTCCAATCCATGGTGAAGGCAGGGTCATATTTCCTTGACATGGTAGGGACAAAGCTCGACAGAAAATGTATAAAGCTACATGAAGAGATTTCATCAATGCAAGGGAGATGACCGGGTATGATTAAAGGTAAAGGGTGGTTTAAATGTATTATCCCACATTGAGTGGGTATAGTGGTCTTGTATTTTTTAAATACTAGAATACTCAATAAACACAATGTCTTAAAAGACACAACCTTTTAAAAGGAAAAGTTGCATGGTGTGGGACCCGTGGTTGGCCAGAGGACCTCAAAATCTAGGTGAACACCAAAATTTTGAACAAAACTGCTAACATTATCTGATGACATGGAGATCCGTGAACAAGTTGGAGATCACCAAGTGTTAAGCACCTCACCTCCAAACGGAGCACAAAACAAAGTGCGACATATCACAATGGACACATGGTTGCACGGTGTTTCCCTACTTTGCAGATATGCATAGGGTTTAGATGAAGCAGTAAAGCACCTCGACACCACATAGAAATGTGCCTGAGTCAGAGGTGAGGTTGCATACCTAGTTAGCATTGTGATGTGGTACTGATAGGATAGTCAAAGAACCAATTAGAAGCTACCATGTGGAAGTGCCTAGCAGGCCAATCAAAGGCTGGCACATGGCATCAAGTGGATAGGGTTGACCAATAAGATTCTACCATGTGGTAGGCTAGTCAACAAGGTTTGACCTAAAATTCATGGGTGAGCCAGAAAACTTAAAATAATAAAAATTATTTCTAATCATTTTTTCAAAATGCTCCCGAAATTTTTTTTTTAAATTATTAAAATGATTTAAAACTATAGTTTGAACTTTATAAAATTTTAAATTTTTGAAAAAATAAAGTTCGAACTAGAGACCATGTATAGGGGGTGTGATTTTCAAAATAGGATTCTAGGAGTTTTTGATAAGCAAGTATAAGCATATTATATATCCTTGGAATTGGAAGAAGATGAACTTTCTATTTCTGGAGTTCACTTTTGCATAGGATGTTATTTGTTCAAGTTACATGAGGTTTTGTCCCAGATTCCCAATCTACAACTACATTTAGGTATTGAAGTTCAAATATATTTTCTAGCAGGGTAATGACCCGAATATGTATAAAAGATTGTAAAAATGTAGTTGGGGTCGAATTTGGTCATCTTCAAATTAGTTAAATTTAGATTTTATTAGCATTCCATGATGCATTTTAGATATTTTGATTGCAATATTTTGATTGCATAAGGATTTTTGTCATTCAGTAGAGATACTTCCAAGTTTGTTACAGGATAATGATGAAAACTAAATCAAATCTCAAGGGTAGAAAGAGGAGAGATGCTTTACAACCATAGAGGGTGAAATTTCAAGTGGACACATGTCATTTTTAGATCAGATTTAGGAATTCATTCCTTGTCTATATCTTCTTCTTTCTCATCCATTGTAGGGGTTGGTTCCAATTTTGGAGAAAAATTACTCATTGTTGTGATACCATGTGTGTTCCAATCTTGAGTTTTCTCATATTTGTGAAACCAGGGTTCTAGTTTTGATGTGTTCTCATCATTGTGACACTACATTCTTCAACAATTACTCTTGTAATGAATAGCAGTAGTGAAGATAATATAGAAATTTAAAATTTGTTAGGTGTTTTTATATTTTAATTTCATGCATCTAAATGTATAGTTTCAAAAAAAATGAACACAAATAAACAAGAATCTCTTAGTTTCATTCTGATTCTTGTCTCCTATCTTTGTAATTTGCAATCTTATGTGGTTTAGGGACAAATAATTGAGACCCATTTGCATCCCTTTAATTTTGTATGTCTGATATGTTTTGTTGTTGGAACAAAGGGTCAAGTAAATGCTTGATGTGTTTGACAGGGTTGTTGGTTATTTGAGAAGGATACTTTATGAGAATGAGGTCTTTATGAACACTGATATCTGATTCACAAAGTGATAAGATAGATCTAATATCTAGGTATATGGAAGACATCCTTGATATCACATATGTATGTGTTTAATTCATGGAATTTCCCAATAGATAAGGTGTTGATCAGCTACAGGATCATCTTGTTCTTACTATTGCATATTTGCAATTATGTTGAAATCAGCATCATTAATCAAATGTATTTCCATTTATTGTTGAATGAACTGAAAAGGATGCCCTCACTTAGCTTAGTAATTTCTTTGGCCATGTTATTAGCTATTCCATGTCTGAGATCTATGCATAAGTGTTAGAAGATTAAGGGTTTTATCTGCTTTGTATAGATTCAAGAATATGTTTAGCACTGGTACTATATAAGTAAATTTGAGGTACACTCACCTAGGTTTTTCTTAGCCTTAAGTAGAAGAAGGGTCTAGCCTTATAGTTGGCTCGATGTCTAAAATGGTATATTGAAAATGGGAAGTAGTTGCCCCTAGATGTATCTTGTTCTCATCGAAGCAATTTGGAATCGTGTTGTTTTAAAACACCAACACCTATTATGTTGAATCACCAACTAATGATAGTATCTATTCCCACACCTTCCACATCATAACCCCTTTCTCTAGCCCCTCAAGCATCCACATCATCTAGTGAACTTAGAGAGTTGAAGGCCTTAATGCAAGATATTGAGAAAAAGTTGCAAATTCAAGATAAGAAGTTGGAGGATAGCTTCTCTGTGATTCAGAAGGTGAGAAAAAAAGTGGTGAATTTGGAGAGGCAGCAAGCTCAAGGGAATAAGGCTCCTCAACTATAATATCAAGCTCATTTGAATTGTAGGCCTCAAAACCAAAATCAAGGAAATGCTTATTTAAATCAAAATAGGTAGAATGGTCATGCTTCTACTTCAAATGCAAATTAAAGTAGGGATTTGGTCCCTATTGGTAAAAAAATTTGTTCTATCAACTTATTACTCTTAAATACCCAATTCGAAACAATATCTAATCACAAATAGTTGGAAAGGTACTTGTAGATTATTTGGCTTTCCTTAAATTGGTAGGTATAGCTCCCTAAAAAAGATTCGCAATGAATTATATTTTCTTCCTAAATTACTTTGGGGTATGTTCTTAACATGAGAACAGTAGAGGGATAATTGAGCTAGACCTAAATAAAATCCAACTCAGGAAAATAAAAATTTCTCAACACAAAAACAAGTTTATGCATCCACACATCCTATGAATCCATATATTTTATCCAAATAATAAATAATACTAAACTAAGATAATTCAAATCCGAACTATGACTAATAAAATGGAAAAGTTGGGAGGATTTCCTCTTTGAATGAACAATAACAATACCTATTGCATTCATCTGTTGCCTCAAAGTAGGGGAGGAAAAACTCTATTTTTCCCTTGTCTTGATTCAAACCAAAGAGAAAATGTAAACTAAATACAATATTAACTAGAACAAAAAATGATTGACATAAACACCATTCAATTGTCTCTGCAACAAAAAGTACTTCACACCAAAAATTTGTTGACCTTTCATTCATCTTTTAATTTCAGACATATAGAGTTTTTTAAATGACCGTTACAATGGAAGTTTAATCTATTCATCTTCTGAGGATGACAAATGGCAAGATGCCAGTTTTTCATATTACAAAATTACAAAAGAAAATGAAAAGAGGGCATAACATGAATCATTTAGACTTCTTCCCCTTTTCTATTTTCACTCTATATGCCGTAGCAGCAACCATTATTGGGATTAGCTCTTCATGGTTAGGCACGTCTATATTAGTGAATCTCAAGAGCCATTTTTAATTTTCCCTTGCCAGCTCCTTTATGGAATTCAATTGATTTGGAAACTCCTCTATGGCCACATGTATCCAACCACTAAGCATCTGGAGTTATGTGGTTCTATTCTAACTACTGCAGGCCACTCTAGACAAATTATCTAGAAATGTAGAGAATTTACTCTTCATTACATCTACTCCAATGAGAGCTTTTCCTTGACCACTAGTTTGAGAATCAGTGTGTAGCCCTCTCATAAGCTCAAATCCCCTATCTTGAGTCTTCTTTACTTTACTCCCTATTTCCTTGAGTCCCTTCTTAGCCACCTAGATTGTTTCTAGCTTGAACAACATACTTTGGGGCCATTCAAACAAAGGTTCATTTTCTTTCTTTAGAATCTTAGCTTCAACTACTTCTTGTTCTTTCATTTGGATGATCATCCTTAAAAGGGAGATGTAGTCATCACATCTAACCCTTTCTCTAGCCAGAGTATTACTATTAGACAATACATTATCCTTTTCTATCTCCAATCTAAGGATAACATTTCCAATTTGATCTATGAGAGAAACTCCTTTTGATTTAAGTATCTCAATCCATTCTCCACCAATCTAACCATAATTTCTATCTTCTTGGAGCTAGGAAATGAGGGCTTGCACTTTAGCTACACTAGGAGTCTGGGTCATAGACATACCAGAAATAGTTGTGAGTGGAGTGACCAGTTGCCTGATAAATTTGTTCAATTCTTCTATCTCAACTTTCATCTTGATCTTTCACAATTTGAGACTTTCCAATTGTCCTTCTATCACTTCATTACTTGATCTCCACAAGCCAACTTTTGTATCATTTTTGGCTTCTCCAAGATCGATTGAATGCAGAGTAAAATCATAGGGCATCATATCCTCAATTCTCCCTCCCTTTTTTGGCTTGGATATTTGCATTGTCAAGTGCCCTGTTTCTGGATCTTGCCCAAGTATTGACAAAGTCTTTTACTTCTTGAACTTTGTCAACACAATCTCGAAATGAACTATGAGAGATACAGTGTCTTTTGTAGAGACACTTTCATCTTTTCTCTTTCTTTTCCTTTCCAAAGTATCTTCTAACTAGGAATTGGTTCCTATCACTTTGCAAGTTGTTCTAAGTGATTTAATACTAAACATTTTCTTCTTCATTGGAGTCATTGTTATAGCAGTTGAAGAGAAAGGATTCTTTGAATCCTTAGAGATGAGTCTAGAAGAAGTCTAACCACTCCATTTTTGAAATATTCTTCATTTCCTCATCTGACTCAGTAGATTCACTACTGCTACTCTTTCCATCCCCTAGCTCTACTATCCCACCTAGCTTTGAAAGTGAAGTACTTCTGATGGCACAGGGCCATGATGAGGAGATGGAATTGGGGTGGTATGTGGAGAAGGAATAGTGGTAGTGTGAGGAGATGGAACTGGAGTAGCATGAGGGGATGGGACCAAAGTGGAGACACTATCCTTTGGTTCCTCTATTTTCTTCTCTTCAGTACTAGCCTAGATTCCTATAACTTGGAGAGAACCATCATGGCAGGTCTAGGTTATAGGAACATTCTTGTTTGGAGGTTGATCACCTCTGCCTATAGGCTGGGTTGGCCATTGGGCAGAAGCTATGGTCACACCCCCTGTAGCACTCTATGATGAAGTAGCCATTGTAGCTACTGGAGAAGCTTGTCTGGCTACATCCTTGCTTCGACTCTTTCTGCTTGTCCATTCAACCCATTTTCTAGTTCTCTTGATGATCCTAGCCATCATGATATCAATATTTTCTTCCACATCTACATATGGCTTGAAACTGATAGGAATCACCCTTAATTTGGTCAAATATGTATTGTTATACATATTTTGACCATCATCCTCCAATCCTTTGACATTGACATCAATGTCATATGTCTTTATTTGTTCCACTGTGAACTTGGTGAAAGCACAATCTCATCTCTCCAACTCATCCTTGCAATCTTCCCAATAATCCTCTATAGTGGTGACATTCTTGATCACACTCCCAATTTGAAGCACCTCTCTTACATATCAATTTGGGTCAAACATGGGTCTCACAACCTCATATTCTTCCAATTTGTACTTATTATCAAATGCCTTGAGCATTTTTTTGGTATTAGATCAAGACTTGTAGCTATAAGCCCCCACCTTCATGGGGAATTCATACCCCTTCTTCTTTAAACTAGTGCTCAACACGTTCACCTAGATAGCTTGTCTCATGATCTCTACTAGCACGATCATGTCACTTGGGTACCTGGGAAGCTTCAAAGGAAATCTGTCAAAAGCTACGAGATGAAAATACGAGAAGGATGAGAATTGAATAAAGTAGCTACCAAACTGACTCATGGCTTCCATAGCTTCTGGGCTAAACCTCCTCTCTAGGCACCCTTGGAGTTCCCTACAAATCCTCATGATAAATGAATCATTAACTCTGACATACTTTGCATAGCTATTCTATAACTACAAGCATGGATAAAATTTATAACTTTTTACATCATCATGGAAATTCTCTATTCTAGGAAGGCTTGGCCACAATTGTAGAGAGGCTAACATATAAATTAGGAAAGAAGACTTCTAGAAGGTATTGCAAAACTTTGCAACACTGAGGGCTCTAGACAGGTGCTCACTTACCTCATATGCCCAATCAACATAATGTGTATCTGAGCAAATGATTTGTACCAAAAAGAAATACTACTCTACGAAATTGAGTGCTTCTACCTCACCTTTCAATCAATGCAAAAGAACCAAAATGTCCATAATCTCAGGTTTGAGATTGATGCCAAAAGGAATCTTAGGAACCTTACTCTTAGCTCCTTGTGGCTTTTGGAACCAAGACCTCATAATTTCCTTTTGCCACACCATCTTCTTCAAGGAGAACTCAGACATGACTCCTCCCATTGTCAATTCAAAAAATTCTTCTCACTCTAAAATTTGTAGGCAATTGAGTATTGTTTGTTGATCAATTGAGATTAAAACTATGTGATCAGGCAGAAAAATCTATCTAGCATCTGGATTGTAGTGGTTAATACATTCAATGATTAGCTTGGGAGCTTGAACTACCATTGGAAACCCAACTACTTCTACTAGCCCACTTCCCCAAAGTTTCTCTATTATTGGGTGAATTGGCTCCATCCTCAGCCTCTTTTGAAAATCTTGCATGTCAAAGAAACAGAGTGAGGTGCCTATAACATTTGGCAAAGTTGACTTAATTATGTTCAGTCCATCAAATCTAGTGAATCTTGTTGCCATCTTATCTGAGATAGAGATGAATAGAAATCTAATTAAAAGAAGCACAAAGAGTAGAAATTTACAACTAGGAGAATTTTGAAATTGCTATTCAATTCAATAGCGTAACAGTTCAATAAAGGAATTGGTAGTTTGAAAATCCACTATGTTCATCTCTATATAGAAATCCCAATCCACCTATTAATCTTCAAGCTTCGTGCCACATGAGTGAATTAAAGGATAAATCTGTTAGATTAGTAAATGCAGGGGTTTCTAATGGATTTTTCCATGTCTTTTCACTATTTCCATTGGCCCAATGGTAACTTTCCTTTATTACAGACTCACTTTCCCATTTTTCACCAAGTTTCAAAAAATTAAGAATGGAGTACTTCATAGGGAAAAATCTGCTCAACCAAATTTTTCTTAAGATACCTTCCCAAATGTGATTAACTTGCTTCCATTATCCTTTTTAAGTATCCTACGATCGATCTATGAGGCCAACATGCTTGTAGAAGTGATTTTTCAATAGATGCAGAAAATTGCTTTCTAGGGTTGAAAACCCGCTGAGGAGAAGGAAACTTCTATTTTTCTACCTTTTCTTTTATTTTTACTTTACCCTTTAAATAAGCATGCTCCTAGGCTTTGAAAAATCTAAAAAGGGCTGCGAAAGTGAAAAAGGAACCCACTTTTTTCTCTCTCTCACAAATATCCTTAAAAATCATCCGTGGAGAAGTTAGTTTAGAGTTTTCTACTAAATGTTATTCTGATCATTTTGGTGAATTCTAAGTGACTCCCAAGGTAGAATACTGCAATGTATGGATAATCTATCCATAAAACAACTCATTTCTTCCTTTCTCTTTCTTGTAAACCTCCTTCATTGGCCTCTACAAAAAATCACCTTCACAAGTCGAAAACCCACCAAGGAGAAGGCGATACTAGATTTTCTGCAAACTTCCTTTTCTTTATGTGCAAGCTATAATGAGCCATGAGCAAGTTCATCCTTGAATTTTTTTTTGTGAAAACCATGATATGACCCAAGAATCTCCATCAGGAAAGGTCCTAGACTACTCACAAAACTCACAATAACAAGGAAAACCCACCCGGTTATGTAATGCAAGGGAGGAGGGAAGATGAAAACCTGATGGAGAGACTTTTCACTTGAGGGAAAAGATATAGACTTGAACATACCTAGACCAAATTGAGACACAAGATCATTTTCCTCTTTGCATAATGGGTACAGGTTGAAAAGTGGGGCAATAGCTGGCTCTAACTAGGGACTTGGGTTGAGCATATCCAAGCAAGGAACTCAAAATATCTAGTTTTGTAAAGAAGGTAAAAGATGGTAACACACAA
The DNA here is from genome assembly GCA_028749045.1 of Cupressus sempervirens. NCBI lineage: Eukaryota > Viridiplantae > Streptophyta > Pinopsida > Cupressales > Cupressaceae > Cupressus > Cupressus sempervirens. The sequence continues at coordinate 743,761,644 of CM053790.1, forward strand.
AACAAAATAGGGCAAAGAATAGGAGAACAAATAAAAGGAAAAATACTAACTAAGAAACACAAAAAGACACTAAACCTAATTATAATACAATGCAGGGGTTCTTGTTCTCAATTAGAAATTTGATAAAGCTTCAGATCCTGACCATTATAGGTTAGGGGTAGTACTTTTCCATCTTCATACACCAACTTGAAAGAATTATTTTCAAATGCTTGATGAATTCTAAATGGACCTTTCCATAAAGTATCAAACTTCGTATACATTCCTTTTGGAGTGCTACGTTTATCCCAAAGTAGCACACTGTCTCCTATCATGAATTTTTGGGGTCTTGCTTTTTTATCAAATAGATCATTCACTCACATCTAGTGATGTCTAATGTGATCTACAATTTCTTCTCTTTCCTCTTCAAGTTTTCTCAGGTATAGGATCCTCTTCTCTAGACCATCTTTGTAAACGTCATCCTCAATCATTGTTCTGAGTTTATTTGTGGCTAATTCCAAAGGTAAATTGAGATTAGCTTTAGTCCTATAAACCAATTCAAAAGGAGATATGCCAATTTCTCTTTTAGGTGTCACCCTATCTGCCCAGAGCACCTCATGAATCTTTTTATGCTGAGTCTTTTGATTATCTGAAACCAACTTCTTAACAATATTCATCAAATTCTTATTACTAGACTCAGCTTGACCATTTCCTTGAGGGAAATAATCTGATGAATGACCAACGGTGATCCCATACTCAAAGTAGATATTGGTAATTTCAATTGAAGAAAAATAAGATGCATTATCCATCACTAATTTAATAGGGACACTGAACCTAACCAATATGTTCCCCTTTATGAATTCGCACACCACTTCGAAAGTAGTTTTCTTAGTAGCCTTAGCTTCTACCCACTTAGTGAAGTAGTTAGTTGCAGTTATTATATATTGGTGACCAACACTAGATGTAGGACTAATTAGACCAATGAAGTCAAGACCCTGTTGTTGAAAAGGTCCTTCGATGATGATAGGTCTCAATGGCAGAGTAGCTAACTAAGGGTGCCTATAGAACATCCTGCACTTCTTGCATTTTGCTACCCATGCATAGGCATCTTTAAATATTCCAAGCTAGTAATAACACTACCTTATAATTTTAAAAGTTGTCACTAAAGATGAGAAATGTCCTCTACAAGCTTCATCATGAAATGTTCTTGACAACTTTTATTGCTATTGCTTATCTACACACCTAAGAAAAGTGCCATCAATGGCTATCTTGAATAGTTTATCATCCCAAATCGCATACTTAGCTGCTTTCAGTTTAAGATCTCTTCTTTGTCTTGTAGTTAGGCCCTCTGGACATTCACCATATGTCAGTAGATAAGAAATATTCTCAAACCATGAATCATAGAGGCCTACAGCTAACACCAACTGCTTCTCTCCTGATTCTTCTAATTCTTTAGTTATCTTGTTTTCTACAATCACCTTGCATGGAGCATTTACCCTTATTAGCTTGGTAGGCTTAATTTCTATGTCATACTCTTGTATCTTCGTTACCCATGCTCCTCTGACATTACAACCTACATCTTGTTGCGTCAGCACACTCTTTACTACTACATCTAGGACAAAGACTACGAAATGCAAATGCAGGATATAGAATCAAAAAAATTTGAGGGCCTTAACCACTACAAAAGTGTTCTTTTCAATTTGTGAGTATTTTAGCTCATGACTTTTCAAGGTATGCTCATGAAAGCTATGGGGGCCTATACACCATCATTTTCTTACATAAATATCACCAATAGAGTATGTTCAGAAGCATAACAATAAATGATAAAATCTCATTTATAATTTGGATGACATAATATTGGGGTGTTAGCAATGGAAGTCTTTATATCTTGAAAAGCTTGCTTTCCTGCCTCATTCCATTTGAAATTTGAATTCCCTTTCATCATATCCACTATATGCTTTGTGGTTTCTATGAAATCAAGCATGAACCTTCTGAGGAAATATTCTATTTTGTTTGAAGGAAAGCTTAATCTTTGAATGGCTTCAACCTATTTAGGGTCAATTCTAATGTCTTCCTAGGACACTATATGACCCAGGAGTTTTCCTTCTATTACACAAAAAATAAATTTCTTGGGATTGAGAGAGATCCCATGCTCTCGACATCTCTGTAAAACTTTCCTCAAATCTTCCATATGATCTTTTCTCTTTCTTGAGAACATGGTGAGGTCATCTAGGTATATAACTATAATTTGGTCCTTCAAATTGGCAAATGTTTTGCTCATACAGCTTTGGAATGTAGCTCTAGCATTGATAATCCCAATTGGCATTTTACGATATGCAAATGTACCCCAAGGAGTGGTGAACATCGACTTATGTTGATCTTTCTCTTCTACTTCGACCTGGTTATAACCTAAGAAACCATCAAGCATAGACATCATTTCAGATCTTGCCACTATTTGTAGTAGGTAATCCATGTTAGGAAGAGCAAAATTATCTTTAAGAGATGCTTGGTTCAGGTTGTGAAAATTGACATAGATTCTTATCTCTCTATTTTTCTTTCTTATGGGGTACTATATTGGCTATCCAGGTGGAGTGATGAATGGGATAGATGATCCTTGCTTTTAGCATTTTATCTACCTCCCAGAAGATAGCATCCACAACTTTAGGATTGTAATTTCTTTGTTTCTATTAGAAAGGAACTGCATCATTCTTCAGTGGAATTTAATATTTTACTTTCCCATCTCTATAACTTTTCAAATTTTCATAACTCCAAGAAAAAAAATCCCTATATTCCATAAATAGATTCCTTGTGGCTTCTTTTTCTTCAAGTAAGCAACACTTCCCAATATTAATCATGCTAGGATTATGAATATCTCCAATGTTTACTCCCTCATACTCACCCATAGTAGGCCCTTTTTCTGCTCTCTTTTTCTTTATGTAGGCATCATGTCTATTAAACAATTATTCCAAAGCCACGAAATATGGGGGAATAATATTACCTTTCAGCTGAAATTCTCCATTTTGATTCTATTTCTTATCTACATCAAAGCTTGCATGACTACTTCCATTGGATTCATGTTCAAAACTAGACTTGTCATTTTCCAAGAACATCTACAAACTCTTATCATCATTGAAGACTTGCTAGGATTCTTTGTTATATGGAAAGGCAGATTAATACATGATTTTAATCTGATACTTCTTGTCTTTGAAATATGGATGAGGAAGTAATAGGGAGGTAGAGACTATTAGGGAATTAGCTATGGTATTCATCTCTCTCAGAACCACTTCAATATAGAAGGCATTGTTGGGTGTTCATTTTGCACAAGGTCAATGGCAAGAATCCATAGTGTAATTCCTCTCTTGAAAAGCAAATCTTTTAAAGGATCCACTCCAAGGTTCAGTGTTTGTCTTGTGACGTACCAAAATCCACTCAGTAGAAGATAAATGTGAATTTTCATGAGGAGGCCTTTGCTGGTTTCAAAAACTCTTTTACCTTGGAATCAGGTAAAATATGTTCATTGTCTCAAAAATATCACACCAAAAGAACAATATTTTTGTATTTTCTATTTTTCAATGAATGCAACTCTAGTAATGCAGCTACTATGAGGTCCTATTCTAATAGGGGGGTTAGCAAAGCAAATAACATGAAATCAAATAACTTGAAATTGAAATTCCTAAACAGACATAAACTACATAACACAACACACTGCGAGTTAAACCTTCAAAGAAATTGATAGGAAACCAATGAAAATAAGAGCACCACTTCCTAGAATCCATTGATGCAATCATTGATGAGAATCTTTAACAAATTGAATGATGTTTCACTCTTCATCAAATCACAAGGCCATGGAAAGTGCGCTCATGTGAGACAAAAAGCTATGTAGACACAATCGGGTGATTTCTTCTCAAGCTTGTTACATCAACGAAATTCATATATCTGTAGCAAACACTAGAACTAAAAGATCGCACAACCAGAAACAATGCAATAAACCTTTAGCTCAATCACAATCTCATGAATAAAATCCACAAAACAATGACACATTCAGGCAAGAATAACTACACTCCAAATGCTAGCACCAAAAGCATAATTTTATTGCATAATAACAGTGGCCCTTGTTACATTTTACAATGGGGTATTTATAAGAAATCGGCTCCTCAATTTGTGTTGAGAGTGAGAGATATCTTAATGCAATAAAATTCTTTTAAAACATTTAAAATAAACTAAATATATAAAAACTGATAATCTAACTAATGCTTAGAGGGACTCCATCCATATTTTATTCATTAATTGGATGCATGAGCCCTTTACATGTCAAAAACAATGAAATCATGAGAGAGAAAGGAGGAAGCCATAAGTTGAAGTAAAAGTGCATGGAGACACCAAAAATAGAAGCTGGGCCTTCACTTGATGTGTGTTGAAGTTAACTTGTCACCAAAATGTGTTTCCAATGCATGGAAAGTGCTATTTTTGGAACTAGCAATCAACTATCGGCGCACCTCTGAATTGTGGAGCTATGGATTTGTGGAGCTATGGACCTATGGAGTTGTGGACCTATGGACCTCGACTGGGTCAAAATCTCAAACTTTTACTAAGTGTCAAAATTGAAATTTTGGCATCTGGGTTTTGCTCATCTCTATCCTAAAGATATGTTTGGATGTTTGCCCTTGAATTTCTCTATAATCTCAGTAATCTTAGTAGCATTAGGAAGATCCAAAGCCTCATACTTATCTTTGACCTTGTGTTTGTAGTTGTCCACCTCAATTTGATTTTTTGCAAAATCTTTGAGTTTGGTATCCAACTCTAACAATGCTTCTTTTGTCCTAAAGGCTTGTCTGATGTCTTCATCACTAGATGCTTCTTCTAAAGTCTTTCTAAAGTTTTCCACAACTACCTAAACTGGTAAAATCTTCTCTTGTTCTTCATCTTAAAAAATATCCAAGCATGCATCACTGTACAACTTTTCTGCTCCCAAAATTCGCTCTTGGGCTTGCTCCTTGAGCCTATGTATCTCATCATGCAATATTTCCATTACTTTATTTCCCTCTGCAATCTTTTCTATCCAATCATCTATCATGTCTAGCTCTTCTCCGGTATATACATCAATTAGATTGTGGTACCTTTATCCTTTTATGGCCTGTAGATTTTGCAAATCCTTGCTCCAAACCCATACCTCATCCATAATATTGAAGTCCTGCCTCAAAATTGTCACGATCTTATCAACATTCTCTTGTGAAGCATGTAATAACTTCAAAATTCTTGTAATTATAGTGACATCCCTATCCTCAAGGTTGTCTCGCCAATCCTGACAAGCTCTCAAAAATGGACTGAGTCGTACACCTTCCCCTTCTTTAAGAATGGTAGTCAAAGTCTCCTCAGGGCATTCAGAATCAAGTGGACCAATAACTTCAACTAAATATCCTTTCAAGATCTCAACTTGCCTTCAAAGTGCTCTGATTTTAATCTCATCATGTTCCATATGGTTAAGAACCTCCTTGACTCCCATAGTCATCATCTATTGAGAAGTATCCCATGTAGGTTTTCCTAACATGATATCCTTCACTTCATAGTCTTGAAGGCTAATAGCTTTTTCATTTATACCTTTCAGAGGGTGAACCACCTATGCAAATAAGTCATGGTTTTGAGTAGTAGTAATGAATGTAAATGGTGTTGCATCCTATAATGGAGAGTCAAGTTTGTTCAAAATCTCTGCAATGTCACAAATATCATCCTCTAAAGAAAGGAATTGATGCTTAGCACTCCTCATTATTTCCTTTGGGAACCATCTCGGGATATGTCTTTCTATATCCTTAGCTCTAGATGATGAAGGGATGTGTTCAACTACCTCCTTCCCTTTGTTGCTCTAACTTGGAGTCTCCTATTGTGAGGGTTCTTCTTCTGTAGTCTCAATTTTTGTAGATCCCATAGTTTGATCCTCAACTTCTTGGGGAGGCTATTGTATACATTCTACTACCTGTGCCTCTTTTGAGGGCTCATCAATAACCCTTGGTTCTGGTTCTCCTTGTAATGATAAGTCCTTCTGAACATGTTCTTCTAAACTCGAAGGTGGAAGTGTCATTGAAACCTTATATACCATCATAACTTGAGGTGAAGATGGGGGTGTTGGATGAGGACCTTGTGTCTTAGGTGGCATCTGCGTCCAATCTTGTTGTTGAAATTCACCTGTAGGAGTATCTCTAATCTTATCTCCAACCAATTTTGTACCAACTGGCATGAAATTAAGATTTGGAATGGAGAGAATATCATCACCTAGCTCCATTTTCTCATTCACCCATCATTATACTTCATCTTTTGAAGAAGAGAGTTCTACCATTTTAGCTTGGGTGGGTGGTGGGGTATTTGTGACATTCTTCTTTCTTTCCAATTCTGTGGCTTTGGCCAGTCAAGTTCTCCCTTGTAGAGGCACTTGCTCTTCCTCCCCATCTGACTCTATTTCATCCTCATCTGATTATTCATCAAGAATGGTTTCAAGAATAGATGGATTAGGCACTAATCTTTTACAAACTCTTTGCCTCTTGTTCATTCTAACCTTGACCCTCTTTTGCTTCTGTGGAACCATAGGAGAAGTGGGCTCTTCATGCATCGGATGAATGGATGTCTCTGGAATCTCTCCCCCTTCTTTTTGGCTTGACAAAATAGGAGGCAATGGAAAATCAACCTGGATATGAGAAATTCCAGGGTCTCAGGGGTCCTGGGGAGTAGATTCATGTTGCTGTGAAGGGGCCTATTCTTCAACGTGCTCTATCTGGATCCTCGGAGGAGAGGCTCTCTTCCTCTTTTCTTTCTTCTTATCTAAAGCATGGTAGTAGCCCACAGGATGATCAAGCTGGTAGACTATTTTTGGCCTGATAGGAGACTAGAGCGAAAAGATAGGAACTGTGACTTTCCTCCCCTTTACCCTTTCTGGGTGAGCATGTGCATGGAATATCACTGTATCTGAAATTGGATCAAGTGGAAAGGGTTTCTTGATCCAACTCTTTGTCATTCTGATGACATATCTTGCTCGATGACTAATATCATCTCCTTCCTCTCTATAGATTTTTGCATTTAGGATGGGCCTTTTGCCAACTTTATCTGTATTGAATAAGGGATCCAGTAGCTCCTGCGAATCTTGTAACCTTATCTCATCTGGGATGGTCAAATGGAGAGCCTTCTTGGCTAAATAAAAAGTCATTATACAATAGTCCCTGATATGAACATCATAATCATTTGTGGCATTCATCCAATGATCTTCAATGGCGTCTTCATGGTAGAACTCTTTTCCTACCAAATTTTTCACTTTACCAACATTGTCAAAGAATGGCCAGCGAGAGTTATATTCTTCAAGAGGATAATTTTCCCATTCCCATTCAAAAGTTTAGATATCATGCTTTCTCTTTACCTGGTATGCTCCTATTACAAAAGGCCAATCCCAACAAGGCCTTTGTTATTTCTTGATCCTCTCATAAGCTAACTCAATCTACGAAGAAATTTCCATTAGAACTAACTTGTCACTTGGGTATCTTGGGAGCTTCTTTGGATGGATGGATGCACCACCAACCTGAATGTATGTGAATGTTCGAAACTAGATGAAATATGCACCAAGAGCTATGATCTATGCATTGGCCTCATCAGACAATCTCTTCCCATAATCCCCTTTGATGAATCGAATGATGGAAAAGATGAAGGCATCATTCACAATCCTATACTCTTTGCTTTGTGGTGAGAGCATCTTCTTAACTAGCTAAGGATAAACTATATAGGCCATGTGTTAGGATCCTACATATTGCCCTTCTTGTACAACCCAAGATAGTTGATGGCTCTTGCTGCAAGTAGATATACCACATAAGAAGTCATATAGAACTTCTTCATGTCCTTTACAATCTGCAACTGATCACACAAGTTCTCACTAAGTGTGGTGGCCCAATCCAGTGGCATCTTTGCGTGTCTAATGGTCTCAATGAAGTTAACCATGAATGGAGCAAGATGACCCGTTGTAGGCAATCCCATAATGCTGCTCAGGAGAATGATTGAATATCCAGTGTCATCCTTCATGTATCCTTGAGTCATATCTACTTTACTGATTATCTTTCCTCGAGATGGCTTCTCAATGAAGTATGATGAATATATGATGTCGATGGCCTCCTAGTAATGATCTTTATGCCACCTCTCAGCTACTTCATATGAAAGCCTGATAAACTAATCAGCTCTAGGTAAGTGAAAAACCCTCTCGATATTATCAGGTTGTAGATCTAAGATCACTTCCCCAGTGACGCTCTTCACCACCCTTTCCTCAGGAAAAAAATGTTGAGATAAGGTTATAATGAATTTAGCTGATTGAATAGTCCCAGGATGTGATGCTACATTTACCAATCTAGATCAGATTAAGGCAGATCTCAAAGAAGATCTTTCAGTTGGGTTGTTACAAACCCTCAAAAACTCTCCCAAGTCCATGTGTCCAAGTTCTGTGTCTTTGATCTCAGAGTGTTCATCATGCAACCGTGCCTTTGGGGTTATGCTTTAAAACTTGTACATAACTGGTTTTGTTGTTGATCCGGATGTGGAAGCCATTTGATTATATTACTTGCACGTCACAAAGAGAGGAAAAGAATGATTAATTATTAGATATATATATAACATTTTAAATTAAAAAAAACAATCTCCTAGAACTTATTTAATTTGTTGTGGTTTTTTTTTTTAAATATTTTTTTTGGTTTTTGACTTTATTAAAAAAATAAAATTTAAAAAAATTACAAAAAAAACAAAAATTGGAGGTTAAAGCGTGGTGGTGATAGCCCAAAATGTGTGGTGGTGTAGTAGCCGTGCGCACACTAAAGAGGGCACGGTCGCCACTGAGCACACGCGTCCTAGAGGGGCGCAGCAGGGCCCTTCTAGATGCACGCGCATGTAGGCATGAGGGCTTCATGGACATAGAGTGGGGAGGGAGGTTCCATACCTTTCCCTCTCAGCACTTCTAAAAAAAATGAAGTAAAAGAAAAGGGGGAAGGAGGTTTTATAACCTCCCTTCCTTTTTTGTCTTTGTAAAGCGTGTGTGCCTCGATATGCACGCGCACGAGATTTTTTTTTTTGACTTTTTGACTTTTTGACTTTTTGACTTTAAAATTCTAACTTATTTAATCGAGTTTTTTCTTCTCCCGACTCCTAAACTATGAGTTTGGGAGTTGAAAAAAAAAAAAGGTAGGGGTCCCTATTCCTAGTAAGTAATGGGGTGTGTGTTGTGGAGACCACAACAAATAGCCCTGAAAAAGGAAGAAATGACCAAGGCATTTCTTCATCAGCAAACATTCTTTGACTATGTGTCAAACACCAACCGAACTTCGAACACCTTGAGCGTATCTCAGATGACCTTGCAATCCAAATTTTTGAAGTCAAAACCTTCAAACTTAGTGTGTGCATTGTGTATTCATTCTCTTTCACATTTCAGGATGTCATCAATCAAAGCCCTCTGTCAACTCAAAACAATCTTCCACCCCTCCCAACTCATTCATTCAAAATTTCCACAAAGGCTCTTTGTCAATCAATTGCTTGACCAGATAAGAGAATTAGTTCAAGGGCTCTTGATGAGATGTCACGTTCTTTTAATTTTAGGCCTTTTGCATAATTGCTCCATATCATTTAAATCATTACTTTTGATGAAACAATACTTTGACTACAAGGTGCTTTTTTTTGTAACGTATCTCTAGCCATTTCAGATCAGTAGAATCCTTCTAACTTAACACCGTCCCTTTTTTCTTTTTCTTTTTTTTTTAAATTTTTGTATCCTAACTACGCTTAGATTGTGTAGCCAGAACATCGGTGACGTTTCTTGGACTCGATCTCTTATGAACATCCCTTGCATTCCTCTTTTAGAACTTTTTAGGAAACTCTTATGCCGAACAATGATCTTAGTGACCTTTCGAGGAGACTCCTCCTATTTGAACTAGTCAGAATTTGGATCATTTCTTATCATCTTTGACTTGAAATAGAACAACACCTAACACAATAAAATCTTTAAATTTGCAAAGTGTTGAGAGCTTGTTAGTCTAGGCTTCTGATTTCTAGACTGAAAGTCCCTTTATTCCACAAGAGATGTCTGTTTCTTGGTTGGTATAAAACACCCAATCATCCAAATGTTTTGACGAAGAAATACCTCCTCCTGAAATTGGGACCAAACAGTGGTTAGTAAAATCTTGAGAAAAAATCCCAAGTACACCTTACCCCCTAGGACTAACCTAACTTTGAAAGAAAACACATGATTGAAAGCAAACAAACAACTTGGAAAAAAGAAACACACTTGCAGAAGTAAACACTCTTGCAGAAATGAAAATTTAATCTACATGCAAAAATGAAACCTAACTTATTTTATTTTATTTTTTGGTTATAGGCTTCAAAATAATGTTTCAAAAATTACCCATTTATGGGCAAAGGTAGAAACTCCCCCTGTAAGGAACTTAGCCTAAATGTGTTTTCTCCGAGAATTTTTGCAATCTGATATGGGCCTGTCCACAAGTGTTGAAACTTGGTATGGCTTCTTGGCTTTTCTTTTGCCTTATCCCAAAGTAGGACTAGGTCAGAAATCTTAAAGGATTTTATCGTGGCCCTCTTGTTAAACCATCTCTTAACAATGGCTTGATGTTTAGCCATGTGTTCTAATGTAGTTGTTCATTTCTCATCCATTTCTAGAAGATTCATCAGTCAGATTTGTACTCTGTTAGTGTCATCTGCATACCCACTCATGAATTTTAAAATAGGAATCTTGAGATTGAGTGGGAATATCAATTCTTTCCCATAAACAAGTAGATAGGCAGAAATACCCAAGGCCTTTTTCACTCTAACCCAATCTGTCCACAAGGCATATTTCAATTGTGTATGCCAATCCCTAGGGTTCTCCTTCAGCAGTCATTTTATCACAGTGATTAAATTTTTGTTTGTAGAATCTGCTACCCCATTTCCTTGCAGGTAGTAATTTGAGGAGAACCTAATGATGACTTTGTTTTCAAATGCCCATTGTGTCAAGAATGTAGATGCAAATGTAGATCCATTGTCGCATACAAGAGTGAATGGCATTCCAAATCTAGTAACAATATGTTCTTCCAAAAAGTCTGTCATCACCTTAGCAGTGCAATTTTTGAAAGTCTCTGCCTCTATCCATCGTGTGCAATAATCTGTAGCTATAAGGATGAATGCGTGTCTAGTTGATGATTGTGGGTTTACTGGGCCAATGAAATCCAGTCCCCATTTTGTAAAAGGGTGCACCTCGTATACCAATTGCAGTGGCATTATTGGGTGCCTCTCTTTGTTAGCACTAGTTTGGTAGGTATGACAAGAACACACATGTTCAAAAGTATCCTTGAATATTGAGGGCCAAAAATAACCCGATCTTAAAATCATGTGAGCTATTGCTTCTGTTAAACCATGTCCCGTATCATACTTATCATGAAAATGTTCTAGGACATCCTTAGCTTCTTCACATCCTAAGAATTTCAAATAAATCCCTTCATAGTTCCTTCTATACACCTTGCTACCAAGTAACTTGTAAGACTCACATTTCATCTTAAGTCCCCTACGTTGTGAACTGTTCATCCATTCGGGGCATTGATCTTGTAGGAGATAATAGACAATATCCTAGTACCACACATCCATCACCACACCTTGATTGATATCAACTTGTGATATAACCATCTTCTTTTGATCATCTTCATCAATTTCATCATCAAATTTGAATTCCTTTTGATTTCCTTCTTGGTTGTCAGCAGTCATTTTGGATAATCCTTGGCCTTTGACTAATCACATAGGTTGAATCTCTAGATTGAATTCTTGAAGTATTACCATCCACTTTCCTCTTCTTTCACCAAGTTCATTTTGCATCAAAAGTGTTTTTACTGCTAGGTTAGGTACAATTGCATACACCTTACTTCTGAGTATGTAGTGACAAAACTTCTTTAGTGCCTTGATTAATGCAAAGGACTGTTTATCAAGATTTGAATATTTCAACTCAACATTCTTTAGAGGACAACTCATGAAAGCAATGGGTCACTCATCCTCCTTCTCTCTTTTTTGCATCAAGATCACTATGCAAGAATGTTCAGAAGCAAAGGAGTAGATCTTGAATGGTAACTCGTAATCTGGATTTACCAAAATTGGGGCTGTGGAAATGGAAACCTTAATATCTTGGAAGGATTTCTTTATCTCTGTTACCCATTCTATTTTAGCCCCCTTTTTGAGTAAATCATTGAGGGGGCAGACTATCTTTGCAAAACCACTTATGAATTTGCGTACAAAGTTTATCTTTCTAAAGAAAGATTTCAATTCCTTCCGACTGTGAGGAGGTGCTAACTTCAAAATGGACTCAACTCTATCTGGATCAATGGAAATTTCAACTTCAAAATTGACATGTCCCAAGAGCTTCCCTTTAGTAACAATGAACAAACATTTCTTGGGATTGAGCAATATGTCATACCTATGACATCTATTGAATACCTGCCTCAGATTAGCAATATGAGTACTTCAATCTTTTGAAAGATAGTCAAGTCATCCATGTAGATGACTATACACTTGTTTATCAATCCTTTGAAAGCTTCATCCATTGCTCATTGAAATGTAGCTCCCGTATTAATCAACTCGAAAGGCATCCTTCTATAGGCAAACATTCCCCACTTGGTTGTGAAAGCAGTCTTTAGCCTATCTTCTTCATCGACCATCACCTGGTTATATCCTAAGTAATCGTCCAAGAATGATATCATCTTTGAACCATTAATGATTTCCAACACCTCATCTAGTGAGGGTAGAGGGTAGTTATCCTTCTGAGATGCCAAATTCAAGTTACGAAAGTCAACACAAAGGTGAATCTCTCCAATCTTTTTCTATATAGGGACCAAATTTGCTACCCAAGTGGAATGATGAATAGGAAATATGATCTTAGTATCCAGTAGTTTCTTAACTTCTTTCATAATTAGTGGTTTGAATATCAGATTTACCAGTCATTGTCTTTGCTGGAACGGTTTAGCATCTAGTTTCAATGGGATGTCATGTGTAATAATCTTAGGATCATAAGTCTTTAACCCTTCATAGCTCCAAGCAATAACATCTTTATACTCAATGAGCAATTTGAGCATGTCATCCCTTTCCTTTTGATTACATGTTTTTCCTATTTGCACCATTTTTGGTTCTTCATCAGTACCTAAATTGTACGAGTCACATTCTTCGATTCCTTTCTCTTGAGTTTCCCTTCTATTGAGTGTTGATTCGTCTTGGTCAAAGATGCGTTCAAGTTCAACCATCCCTTTTGGAATGCTATTGGTTTTCAAGTTAAGGATTCCATCATCATCCTCAAGCTCATCATCTTCAAGCTTGTCTTTAGGTGTATCATCAATCTCTTGTCCTTGGAAATGGCGACTACACATAATAAACTTGAGTATATGTTGATCATCTTGAAAGACCTGAAAGTTTGTGATATTGTCAGGAATGGTAGGAACGGCAACTAATTCAACTAAGAATCTTTTCAACTTTTTTCTTTCTACTAGTTGCAAAGCGTTGGCTGAAATAGCAAGGGCATCTGCTACCACATTCTTTCTTCTTGGAATGGATTTGATGTTTAGAGCTTCAAAGTCATCCATTATATCCCATACCCTTTTCCTCTAAGCGATTAATCTTTTGTCATTGCATGAGTATATGGATTTTACTTGTCTTATCACTAGTTGAGGATCCCCTTTGATTATAAGAGCAATAACTCCTTTTTCCAATGCAAAGAGAAGCCCTCGAATCAAAGCTTCATATTCTGCACCATTATACATCTAAACTGCAATCGATATGCAGCATAGAAAGACCTACCTTTTGGATTGATTAGTTCAATACCTACACCGGCTCCTAATTTGCATCTAGAACCATCAAAGCGGAGTGGTCAAACTGCATTATCCTTGGGTTTTCTAACTTTGTGCTTATTTTTCCTTAACTTTTCTTTTACTTAAGCCTTGAACGACTATTTCTTGGGAACCCACTGTAACTTTTCTCATGTAGGGCTTCATGAGTCTCCTTCATACCACATGGATAGAGGAAGAGTGTGTTTTTCTTGCTTCTCCTAAATTTCCCCTATTAGCTCAGTGATTTGTTCAACTTTAGGTTTAGGATGAATGACTATTGAGGTTCATCCTTTACCTTTAACATATCATCTTCTTCTCTAAACTTTAATCATCTTGGGAGGAGGAGAAGATAAACCTCCGCCATCTGAAGAGGTATCATTGTATGATACATTTGGATCTTCACTTTCCTCCTTAGTTTGTTCAATAAGGTTGGATGAATTCACTGAATCTTGACTTTCAATAATTCCATCACTTGTGGTCTTTGTGCTCTTGTTTTCCATTATTTGTGTCAAAACCTTTGCTACTGCTTCTTGGAATAGTGAACATTCAAACTCTGAATGACTAACTTTGTGCAATCAGAAAAATCCTGGAAGGAGGAGGATACTAGGGTCAGCTTCCTCTCCTAAATAATGTAGATTAGTCACCATACTTTCTATGAATTATGTCACAGTCTCACTTTTGGGTATCGACACCTTAGGTTCTTCATTTTGATCTTGAGATGTCTTGTTTGGAACCATGTTCAATACCATCACTTTGTACGAACCCAAGTCAGATTGTAAGAATGCTACCTCATTCGAGGTGTTGTAATCCATGATCATTGTTTTCAGTTTGGGCTCAGCATCTATCTTGATTTGATTGTTCAAACCTTTCCATGGCAACCATAATTGAGTGAAATCTATAGAGAACCATCCTCTGAGACATTTTGTCCATTCTCTACTCAAGAGTAATCTGTATGTTTCCAGGATGTCAACCACATGTATGTCAACAATATCCTAGATCCAAGGATCGATTGTTAGTTGTATCCACACATCTTTCAATACTCCAATGAATTTTACCTCTATTTTATCCAACTGTATTACCACTCAGTTAGAGGGTTGAGGATTAACTCCTAGCCTTTGAGTTATTGATAATGGCATCACATTACACAAAGCTCCTAAATCAATAAGACAATTGTCAAGATTCTTTCCATATATCCTTATGCTCAGCAAAAATGGGGGTACCTCAACTTTGTCCTTGAACATAGTGGGCATTGCTTCTATAGAATTTACTTGTTGCGGTACCATCTTTTGAGGGACATTATTCATATTATGGCAAACCTTTGTATTATCCAGTATCTTCATGAGTGCTTCTCTTTGTTGTGGACAATTTTGCAACATGTTGAACATGGACATATTGGCTTTCATTTTCTTTAGGTCTTCAACTGCATTATATTTTTCAGTAGACCAAGCAAGGTTCTTCAGTATTTTTGGTATGTTCGCTTGATTTTGATACTGTGGTCCTCCTTGGGCTGGCCTTACTGATGGTGGATTGTTATTTCCTCTAGGATCAGGTGGAGTTGATTGCGAACTAGGAGGAATTCCATCGGTCAAGGGATCCTTTTTTTTTTTGAGATTATATGTGTTTTGATTATCATTTCGAAAGGCTTCATGGACATAGAGGAGGGGGGGAGGTTTCATACCTTTCCCTCTCAACACTTCTAAAAAAAATGAAGTAAAAGAAAAGGGGGGAGGGGGTTTTATAACCTCCCTTCCTTCTTTATCTTTGCAAAGTGCATGTGCCTTGATATGCGTGCACACGCAAGATTTTTTTTGACTTTTTGACTTTAAAATTCTAACTTATTTAATCAAGTTTTTTCTTCTCCCGACTCCTAAACTATGAGTCTAGAAGTTGGAAAAAAAAAAAAAAAAGGTAGGGGGTCCCCATTCCTAGTAAGGAATAATAGGCATCAAGGCCTTCTATCTCATCCCAAACCCTATTCCTATAATTCTTCAACTTGTGATTTTTCACAAAATATTGTCCTTTTACCTATTTCACAATAAGCTCTGCATCACCTTAAAATTTTAGGATCTTTATCCCTCTTTCTTTTTTTGTTATTATTCCCAGTAATAAGGCCTCATATTCTACAATGTTATTCATATTCCCAAATTGTAATTTGAAAGCCATAGGTTTAGGTTCTCCTTCCGAGGATATCAATACTACACATGCTCCAGATCCTGAAGAGGCACAACTTCCATCAAATTCAAGTGTCCATATTCCTGATACATCTTTTTTTCATTAGAAACTTTCTCATTTTGACCCTCATCTATTTGTTCATCTGGGCCTTCTTCAGTAAACAACATATAGTTGTTGAATTCTAGCTCTTAATATAGAATCTAAGCTTTAGGACCATTTGAATTCAAGACTTTGAACTTCACCTTTTCTTCAAGTTCTAATTTGACTTTCTTATTCCCAATAGGTATCACTTCTTGAGAACGGTCTAGCTTTATTTCTCCTCCTAAGTCTCGACAAAAACTTCTACTTAAAAGAAGTCTATAGCTCGCTGGAATGTCAGCGACCAAAATACTCAATAGGAGCTTCTTTTCCAGATGTGAAGCTAAGGCTACTTGAGCTTCTTTAATCTGCCCAAGTAAGGGGACTTGCTTGGCATCCATTGAATAGCATCTTCCATGCACTTTGGTGAGATTGAGACCCAAGGCTTTGACTATGGAATAAGGCATAACATTATCTTATGCACCCGAATCTATTATACAATTATTGAGTTTACATCCATTGATATACAATAAGATATAAAAAGGCTCAGGCTTTTGCCCAAGGGATGTTGCTAAGATTGTAGAATCTTCTTGATTAAACAAACCAGATGTCAAGCTTTCATCCTCTTTCTCAACTATTACATTATAATTCACATCTAATGTGTTTCCTTTACACTGGTCTACCGATCTTTTTAGCTTAGAATGGTTTGACTTTAAATAATCAATAGTGGAAATTTGAATTTTTGATTCCTCACAGAATTGAATGAAATCAAAGGATGTTTTTTCCTTACCCATTTGTGAATTAGATGCTCCTTGATTAGCCTATACATCACTCGTTGAAGGACTGGAGTCATTTTTGTGAGTGTGACTAGAGGATTGATTCTTCGACCTTTGCCCTTGGGTAAGCACTATTTATGAAGTTCCATCAATGGTTGCATAACACTCACCTTTTGATTTAGAATTTGATTTGTATTCTAAAAATAAATCTCCCAAGTCACCATTTGAATAGGAATTAGGCTCTAAACAAAGAGTCACAATGTTTAATTCATTAGTGGATAACAACTGCATCATACAGGTAGTCTCTGGACAACTCTCGCTATCATGATCTGTGGTCAAATGAAATACACACATATTTCCTTTCTTTGGTTCCACTTCATTTTCAACATAGGTTGTGAACTTGTAAGCTATGGGAATCTACCCTTGTTGTTCTTTCCTAGTGAATTTTGATAATTCTGTTGATAGGAATTATTAAATCTGGGTAACTACTTCTTTACCACTAGCAGCTCATTTGACAATTTCTAAATCATCTCCTCAGATGATGTGTTATTACTAGAACTTCCTTTATTTTCAAGTTCTCATTTCCACTTTCTCATGGAAATCAAATCATCTTCACATTCAATTGCTTTCTTTTGTGTGTCAGATAGATCCATGGGATGTGCTCTCCTTAAATCATAATTGACATCTAGAGGCATCACATTAATAAAGAAAGTTTTCAAATTACTAGGTGTGGGTCTATCAGTGGCTAGAATTCTACTGATAAACTTATTGAACTTGGCAACGAAAACTTTCATACTCATAGTGGATTGGTTCTTAATTGAAGTCAATTGTGTTAGTAGGGCATGTTCATCTTCTACATCCTTGAATCTTGTCTCAAAGTCTATTCTCAATGTATCTCAATCAGTTATTAAGCCATCAACTAGATGATAAAACTAGTCTGTTGTGCTATCTGTGAAGGTCTTTATGAACAACCTTACAGCAACATCTTCATGTCCCACCCCTAAGATATGAGTGGCTGCAAAGAAAGCTTTAATGTGTTCATCTATAGTGACTTTCCCTTCACCTAAGAATTTAGGGGAATCCTTCCTTGAACCAGCTGGGAGTGGATGATAAGTGTTTAATGCTAATGGGCCTATTGCTATGGCCCATGGAGTAGTCATGATTGTCATGGCAGTATATGGTAGGAAATTAATAACTAGAGGAGTAGTAACTCCATGAAGTGCTAACACCTTACCAGTAGAATGTGAAGTCTTGGTGTCCTAATTCCTAACAGGGGAAGGCAGCCTGATCTAGCTTTTATTTTCACTTTTCCGCTTTGGAATGTCTAAGATATGAAAACTCAACTCTATAAGCTTATCAAAGATAGGGTCTTGCCCACCCTGTTCCTTGGTACTTTTGAGGAACTTGGATTATTCAAGGATGTTGGGTTAGGTTTATCTCTAAGCTTCTTGTCTCAATTGTCTTTCTGCTCTTTGAATATCTCTCCTTTGAATAGCTCTCTCTAAGGCTTCAGCTCTTCTTTCTTCTTCCTCTAATACCTAGCTAGCATTCTTGTAATTTTTAATGTTCCTTCTATGTCTCAAAATGAATGTGTTAAGTGATGAAATTATGTCTTCTTGATCATCTTGAAAACCAAGATTAGGTTGGAGCACTGGAATAATGTATTCATGAGGTAGTACCATTTTCCCTCATGACATAGGCTTTTTAGTCAAGAGATTGTTCATCTCCCCAGAAGAGTCACCAAAAATCTATTGGCAAACATATTTGTTCCTTCAACTTATTACTCTTAAATACCCAATTCAAAATAATATCTAATCACAAATAGTTGGAAAGCAACTTGTGGATTATTTGGCTTTCCTCTAAATTGGTAGGTATAGCTCCCTAAAATAGATTTGCAATGAATTTTGTTTTCTTCTTAAATTACTTTGGGGTATGTTCTTAACCTACGGATAGTAGAGGGATAACTGAGCTAGACCTAAATAAAATCCAACTTAGGCAAATAGAAATTTCTCAACATGAGATAAATTTTATGCATCCACACATCTTATGAATCCATAAATTTTATCCAAATAATGACTAATACTGAACTAAGATAATTCAAATCTGAACTGTAACTAATAAACTAAAAAAGTTGGGAGGATTTCCTGTTCGAATGAACAATAACAATACCTATTACATTCATCTATTGCGTCAAACTAAGGGAGATAAAACTCTATTTTTTCCTTGCCCTGATTTAAACCAAAGAGAAAACATTAACTAAATACAATATTAACTAGAACAAAAAATGATTGACATAAAATACCATTCAATTGTCTCTGCAACAAAAAGTACTTCACACCAAAAATTTGCCAACCTTTCATTCATCTTTTAATTTCATACATCTAGTGTTTTTGAGATGATCGCTACAATGGAATTTTATTTGGTTCAACTTCTCAGGATGACAAATGGAAAGATGTCAGTTTTTTGTATTACAAAATTACAAAAGAAAATGAAAAGAGGGCATAAAATGAATCATTTAGACTTCTTCCCGTTTTCTATTTTCACTCTATATGCCCTAGCAGCAACCATTATTGGGATTAGCTCTTTGTGGTTAGGCATGTGTATATTAGTGAATCTCAAGAGCCATTTTTAATGCTCCCTAGGTAGCTCCTGTATGGAATTCAACTGATCTAGCAACTCCTCCATGGCCACATGTATCTAACCATTGAGCATTTGGAGTTTTGCAGTTCTATTCTAACTATTGGAAGCCACTCCGAACCAATTATCTAGAAATGTAGAGAAGTTACTCTTCATTACATCTACTCCAATGAGAGCTTTTCCTTGACCACTAGTTTGAGAATCAGTGTGTAGCCCTCTCATAAGCTCAAATCCCCTATCTTGAGTCTTCTTTACTTTACTCTCTATTTCCATGAGTCCCTTCTCAGCCACCTAGATCATTTCTAGCTTGAACTACATACTTTGGAGCCATTTGAACAAAGGTTCATTTCCTTTCTTTAGAATCTTAGCTTCAGCCACTTCCTTTGCTTTCATCTAGATGATCATCCTTAAAAGGGAGATGCAGTCATCACATCTAACCCTTTCTCTAGCCAGAGTATTACTATTAGACAATATATTATCCTTTTCTATCTCCAGTCTAAGGATAGCATTTCCAATTTGATCTATGAGAAAAACTCCTTCTAATTTAAGTCTCTCAATCCATTCTCTACCAGTCTAGCCATAATGCCTATCTTCCTGGAGCTAGGAAATGAGGGCTTTCATTTTAGCTACACTTGGAGTCTAGGTCACATAAATACTAGAAATAGTTGCCAGTTAAGTGACTAGTTGCCTGATAAATTTGTTCAATTCTTCTATCTCATCTTTCATCTCGATCTTTGACAATTTGAGACTTTCCAATTGTCCTTCTATCACTTCATTACTTGATCTCCACAAGCCAACTTGTGTATCATGTCTAGCTTCTCCAAGATCGATTGAATGCAGAGTAAAATCAATAGGCATCATATCCTCAATTTTCCCTCCCTTTTTTGGCTTGGCTATTTCCATTGTCAAGTGCCCTATTTCTGGATCTTGCCCAAGTATTGACAAAATATTTTGCTTCTTGACCTTTGTCAATGCAGTCCCAAAATGAACTATGAGAGATACAGTGTCTTTTATAGAGACACTTTCATCTTTTCTCTTTCATTTCCTTTCCAAAGTATCTTCTAACCAGGAATCGGTTCCTATCACTTTGGAAGTTGTTTCGATTGATTTAATATTGAACATTTTCTTCTTCATTGGAGTCATTGTTACAGTAGTTGAAGAGAAAGGATTCTTTGAATCCTTAGAGATGAGTCTAAAAGAAGTCTGGCCCTTTTCCATTTTTGAAGTCTTCTTCATTTCCTCATCTGACTTAGTAGATTCACTACTACTACTCTTTCTATCCCCTAGGTTAACTATCTATATAGGGGAACCACCTGGCTTCAAAAGTGAAGCACTTGCTGATGGCACAGGGCTATGATGAGGAGATGGAATTGCGGTGGTATTTGGAGAAGGAACAAGGGTAGTGTGAGGAGATGGAACTGGAGTAGCATGAGGGGATGGGACCAAAGTGGAGACATTGTCCTTCGATTCCTCTATTTTCTTCTCTTCAGTATCAGCCTAGGGTCCTATAACTCAGAGAGAACCATCATGACAAGTTTGAGTTATAGTAACATTCTTGTCTAGAGGTTTATCACCTCCACCTACAGGTTGGGCTAGCCCTTGGCTAAAAGCTATGGTCACACCCACTGTAGCACTCTACAATGAAGTAGGTGTTGCAACTATCGGAGAAGCTTGTGTTGCTGCATCTTTGCTTCAACTCTTTCTGCTTGTCCATTCAACCCATTTTCTGATTCTCTTGATGATCCTAGCCATCATGATATCAAGATTTTCTTCCACATCTACATATGGCTTGAAACTAATAGGAATCCCCCTTAATTTGGTCAACTATGTATTTCTATACATATTTTGACCATCATCCTCCAATCCTTCAACATTGAGATCAATGCCAAATGTCTTTATTTGTTCCACCATGAGCTAGGTGAAAGCACAATCTCAGCTCTCCAACTCATCCTTGCAATCTACCCAATAATCCTCTATAGTGGTGACATGCTTGATCATGCTCCCAATTTGAAGCACCTCTCTCGCATATCCATTTGGGTTGAACATGGGTCTCACAACCTCATATTGTTCCAATTTGTACTTATTCTTGAATGCATTGAGTATGTTTTTGGCATTAGATCGAGACTCACAACTATAAGCCCCCACCTTTATGGGGAATTCATACCCCTTCTTCCTTAAACTAGCACTCAGTATGTTCACCTAGATAGCTTTTCTCATGATTTGTACTGGCATGATCATGTCGCTTGGGTACCTAGGAAGCTTCCAAGGAAATCCGTCGAAAGCTACAAGACGCAAATATGAGAAGGATGAGAATTGAATAAAGTAGCTACCAAACTAACTAATGGCCACCATAGCTTCTGGGTTGAACCTCCTCTCTGGTCAACCTTGGAGTTCCCTACAAATTCTCATGGTAAAAAAATCATTAACTCTGACATACTCTGCATGGCTATTTTGTAACTACAAGCATGTTTAAATTCATAACTTTTCACATCATCAAGGAAATTCTCTATTCTAGGAAGGCTTGGCCACAATTACAGAGAGGTTAACATATAAATTAGGAAAGAAGACATGTACAAGGAATTGTAAAACTTTGTAGCAATGAGGGCTCTGGATAGATGCTCGCTTACCTCATATGCCCAATCAACATAATGTGTATTTGAGCAAATGATTTGTACCAAAAAGAAATACTACTCTACAAAATTGAGTGCTTCTACCTCACCTTTCAATCGATGCAAAAGAACTAGAATGTCCATGATCCCAGGCTTGACATTGGTGCCAAAAAGAATCTTAGGAACCTTACTCTTAGCTCCTCATGGCTTTTGGAACTAGGACCTCATAATTTCCTTCTGCCACACCATCTTCTTCAAGGAGAATTCAGACATGGCTCCTCCTATTTTCAATTCAAAAAAAATTCTTGCTCTGGAATCTAAAGGCAATTAACTATGGTTTGCTGATCAATTGAGATCAAAACTATGTGATCAAGCAACAAAATCTATTTAGTGTCTGGATTGTAGTGTTTAATACATTCAATGATCATCTTGGGAGCTTGAACTACCACTGGAAACCCAATTGCTTCTACTAGCCTGCTTCCCCAAAGTTTCTCTATTATTGGGTCAATTGGCTCCAACCTTAGCCTCCTTTGAAAATCTTGCATGTGGAAGAAAGAGAGCGAGGTGTCTGGAACATTTTGCAAAGTTGACTTAATTTTGTTCAGTCCATCGAATCCAATGAATCTTGTTGCCATCTATCTAAGATAGAGATGAATAGGAATCTAAAAATTGAAAGTAGCACAAAGAGTAGAACTTTGCAACTATGAGAATTTTGAAATTTCTATTCAATTCAATAGCATAATAGTTTAATAAAGAAAGTGGTAGTTTGAAAATACGTTATGTTCATCTCTATATAGAAATCACAATCCACCCATTAATCTTCAAGATCCATGCTAGACAAATGAATTAAAGGATAAATCCGTTGGATTAGTAAATGTAGGGGTTTCTAATGGATTTTTCAATGTCTTTTCACTATTTCCATTGGCCCAATGGTAAATTTCTTTTATTACAGACTTACTTTCCCATTTTTCACCAAGTTTTAGAAAATTAAGAACAGAGTACTCCGTAGGGAAAAATTTGCTCAGCCAGACTTTGCTTAAGATACCTTACCAAATGTGATTAACTTGCTTCCATTATCCTTTTGAAGTATCCTACAATCGATCTATGAGCCCAACATGCTTGCAAAAGTGATTTTTCAACAGATGCGAAAAATCACTTTCTAGGGTTGAAAACCCATTGAGGAGAAGGAAACTTCTATTTTTTCACCTTTGCTTTTATTTTCACTTTACCCTTTAAGTAAATGTGCTTCTAGGCTTCAAAAAATCTAAAAAGGGCTACGAAATTGAAAAAGGAACCCACTTACTTGTATTTCTCTCTCACAAATGTTCTAATCAGAAAATTGACTTCCTAGGTCAAAAACCATCTGTGGAGAAGTTACTTCAGAGTTTTCTGCCAGATGCTATTCTGATCATTGTGGTGAATTCTGAGTGACTCCCAATGTATAATACTACAATGTATGGAAAATCTATCCATAAAACAACTTTTTGTTCCTTGCTCTTTCTTTTAAACCTCTTTTATTGGCCTCTGTGAAAAATCACCTTCAGAGGTCGAAAACCCATCGAGGAGAAGGCGATACTAGATTTTTTGCAAACTTCCTTTTCTTTATGTGCAAGCTATAATGAGCCACAAGCAAGTTCATCCATTAAAAAATTTCTATGAAAATCATGATATGACCCAAGAATTTCTATCAAGAAAGGTCTTAGACTACTCACAAAACTCACAACAACAAGAAAAACCCAGTCGGTTATGTAATGCAGGGGAGGAGGAAAGATGCAAACTTGATGGAGAGACTTAGAAATACCTAGACCAAATTGAGACACAAGATCATTTTCCACTTTGCATAATGGGTATAGGATGAATAGTGTGACAATAGCTAGCTCTGACTAGGGACTTGGGTTTAGCATACCCAAGCAAGGAACTCAAAATCTGTAGTTTCGCAAAGAAGGTAAAATATGTCAACACAAAAAACAAAACAAGGCAAAGAATAGGAGAAAAAAGCAAAGGAAAAATACTAAGAAACACAAAAAGACACTAAACCTAATTATAATACAATACAGAGGTTACCTGTTCTCAATTAGCAATTTGATAAAGCTTCTGATCATGACCATTATAGGTCAGGGGTAGTACTTTTCCATCTTCATACACCAACTCAAGTGAATTAGATCTATCCTTAGCCTCCTTTAAAAATCTTGCATGTCGAAGAAATAGAGCAAGGTGTCTGTAACATTTTGCAAAGTTGAATTAATTCCATTCAATCCATCGAATCTAGTGAATCTTGTTGCCATCTTATCTGAAATAGAGATGAATAGATATCTAAAAATTGAAAGTAGCATAGAGAGAAGAACTTTGCAACTATGAGAATTTCAAAATCTCTATTCAATTCAATAGCATAATAGTTCAATAAAGAAAGTGGTAGTTTGAAAATCCGTTATGTTAATCTCTATATAGAAATCTCATTCCGCCTGTTAATCATCAAGAATCATGCCACACAAGTCAATTAAAGGATAAATCTGTTAGATTAGTAAATGTGTGGTTTTCTAATAGATTTTTCCATATCTTTTCACTATTTTCATTCACCCAACAGTAACTTTCCTTTATTATAGACTTACTTTCCCATTTTTCACCAAGTTTTAGAAAATTAAGAACAGAGTACTCCATAGGGAAAAATTTGCTTATCTATATTTTGCTTAAGATACCTTCCCAAATGTGTTTAACTTGCTTCCATTATCCTTTTTAAGTATCATGTGATCGATCTATGAGCCCAACATGCTTGCAGAAGTGATTTTTCAATAGATGTAGAAAATTGCTTTCCAGGGTTGAAAACCCACTAAGGAGAAGACAACTTCTATTTTTCTGCCTTTTCTTTTATTTTTACTTTACCCTTTAAGTAAACATGCTTCTAGGCTTCAAAAAATATAAAAAGGGCAGTGAAAGTGAAAAAGGAACCCACTTACTTGTTTTTCTCTCTCACAAATATCCTTGTCAGAAAACTGACTTCCTAGGTCGAAAATCATCCATGGAGAAGTTACTTCAGAGTTTTCTACTAGATGTTATTTTGATCATTGTGGTGAATTTTGAGTGACTCCCAAGGTAGAATATGGCAATGTATGGATAATCTATCCATAAAACAACTCATTTCTTCCTTGCTCTTGCTTGTAAACCTCCTTCATTGGCCTTTGCGGAAAATCACCTTCACAAGTTGAAAACTCGCCGAGGAGAAGGTGATACCAGATTTTCCACAAACTTCCTTTTCTTTATGTGCAAGCTATAATGAGCCATGAGAAAGTTCATCCTCAAAAATGTTTCTATCAAAATCATGATATGACCCAAGAATCTCCATCAGGAAAGGTCCTAGACTATCCACAAAACTCACGACAATAAGGAAAACCCACCTAGTTATGTAATGCGGGGGAGGAGGGAAGATGAAAACCTGATGGAGAGACTTTTCACTTGAGGGAAAAGAAATAGACTTGAACATACCTAGAGCAAATTGAGACACAAGATCATTTTCCACTTTGCATAATGGGTACAAGATGAAAAGTGGGGCAACAGTCCCTCAAAACAATATGGCTCAAAATTAGGATTTTTGTCCCTCCTGCAATTACTCCTTTGCCTATTTTATGTGTCAAAAGTTTGAATCCTATTTAGTTTTAACCAATCAAGAGAGAGCAGTAGGGTAGTCATACAATGTAAGCTAACCCAATGATGCTTCCCATTTGTAGCAACAAGGTGATTGCTCCTTCATGAATCACTAAGTAGAAGAGCATTTCTATGTGAATCAAGATACAATTTCTCATAACACTAGGAGAAAGAGAAGAGCCATTAAAGACACTACCCCTCCCCCTTCCTAACTAGGCCTCAACATAAAATGCAATACCTCATGTACAAGTGGTAAATGATCAATATAATGCCCCTTATCAGCAAAAGTAGAATGTGAGTAGCAAGAATGTTGATCCTTAAGTTGGTCCATCTCAACCTCCTACACATGCAGCTCCCAAGGTTTCTACCAAAGAACCTAATGCATCATTCAGTGTGGTAGATTAAAATGAAGAAAAAAAACATGAAAATTTCCATGTGAGATGTTGTTGCTACTATACCCATGCAAAAGAGTTTTCTATAGCAAGAATTAGAGAGCATTGAACCATGGGATTAGTCATCTAGCATGGAGAGTGCCACAAGTCTTGTAAAACCATCAAAATAAGGAGAAACAAGTAAGAAAAGTAGACCTCCTCCCTTTCATGTCTTGATCATAGGAGATAGGATAGTCCACAATTGCATGATTGATTTAGGGCCTAGTAGTTTAGTGATGCGTAAGTGTGTTGTTGATGTACTAGGAATGAAATATGAGCCCATTGTTAGGGATGTATTGCAATTGGATGGTAGTACTATCAAGACTATAGGAATCATTAAGAATGTAGAAATGGCCCTGTACACATGCCCTAGTTGTACTATAGTTCAAGATATATCAGTTGTTGAAGTTAAGCCACACTTTTTCATCTATCTCTCAAGAGATTTCACTACCCAAATAGGTGGCTAAATATCCTCTAATTGGTCATACATGTTTTTTTAGAACAAGATATGGAACTAAAGTTTTAGTTAGAGTAGAACCTTTGGCTCTCAATCATATTGAGACCTACACTCCTAATCTCATCAATATGAATTTCCCTATCCTAGAGATAGATGAAAATAACATAGTAAATGAGCCTGCCATGTCCCTAGTAGAGATACCTAATTTTCTCTTAGATGAATGAGCTAATGCATACCAATTTGATCCTATTTTAGAAAATCTTGAGACAGGCCTTGGTACTTATTACATACTTGAACAGGATGTTTTTTTCCCTAACCTTATAAAGAACAAGGAGAATATAAGTGGGATATGGACTATGTACTTTGATGGATCAAGGAATAAGAATGGATCAGGGGCTAGTGTGATGTTGGTTTTGCCTACACTAGAAATGTACTACTTCTCATTTAGGCTTCAATTTAGTTGTACTATTAACATATCAGAGTATGATGCATTGATTTGAGGTCTTCTACTTGCCCAAAAAAAAGGAATTCAAGCCTTAAGTGTATATGAAGATAGTGAGTTGATTGTCCATCAAGTGAGAAATCATAATGTCAACAAGAATGGTTTTCTCAAGTCTTATAAATATAGAGTATGGGATTTTCTTGAAGGTTTCAATGTATTTAATATTCAAAGCATCCCTAGGAAAGAGAATAAACATGTAGATAGACTTGCAGTAATGGGTGCATCTTATGATGTGCCAAGGAGCCTTGAAGATGAGAAGAAGTAGTAGATTAGAATGGTGGTTATGCCTGTCATTCCAAATAATAATGTTAATTAGAAAGTGTTTCAATATGATGCACAAATTGTGAGTTTCTTGTAGAATGAAGTAGAGTTCTCAGGTAGAAATCGGTCAAGATTACACAATTAGTATGGGAACCAGATCATTAATCTCAGTTCCAACAAGTTGTCTAAGGGTTTGATTACCTTAGAAAGTGCTTTCACTCCTCATGATTGAGTAAGAGATAGAGGCATGAACCTTTCTATGAGAAAGGATGATCATATACTAGTCATGGTTGCTAATGGAAGGACCCTAAACTTGGGAAAGGTATGTACTGAAGTTTAACAAGAAAATTTCATTCATCTATATCAAGAATTTAGCAATGTATTTTCATGGACATATGATGACCTAAAGGGTTTTTACCCAAGCCTATTTTAGCATACCATAGACCTAAAGGAAGATGCCAAACTAGTAAGACAAAGGCAAAGGCAAATGAATCCTAAAATTGAACCATTAATGAGAAAGGAGCTATCCAAGTTGATTGAGTCTAATATTATCTTTCCTATCAAGCACTCATCATGGGTAGCAAACCTTGTCCCTGTTAGGAAGAAGAATGGAGAAATTGGATTATATATAGACTTTAGGGACCTTAACCAAGCCTCTCTTAAGGATCATCATCCCCTTCCTTCCATGGAAAGAATCCTATCCAAGGTTAGTGGTTGAGAAAGGTTCTCATTTCTAGATGGATTTTCAAGTTACAATCAAGTGTTGGTCAAGGAAGTTCATAGATACAAGACTGTATTCACAACAAAGTGGGGCACCTATGCTTATAGTAAGATACCATTTGGGCTGACAAATGTAGGTGCCACTTTCCAAAAGGAAATAGAGATGGCCTTCAAGAACATGATAGAAAAAATTGTATTGGTCTATCTTGATGACATTACACTATCTCAAATAATGTGATAGATCATTTTGGCCACATCGGGAAGTTTTCTTAAGGTGTAGAGAGTATGGAGTGCCTCTGAACCCAACCAAGTGAATCTTTGCCACTCATAAAGGAAAGTTGTTAGGACAAATTGTATCCAAGGATTGTATGACTATTGATCTAGAAAGAACTAAGCCTATTCTTGCTCTCTCTTCCCAACCACAAGAAAGGGTTGCAAAGTTTTCTTGGTAGGATAAATTTTGTGAAGATATTTATTCCTAATTTAGCCACCATGGTGAAACATCTTACAGCTATACTCAAGAAGAACATGGTCTTTGCATGGACCAAGGAAGGGAAGGCAAGTTTTGAAGAGATCAAAGTGGCCATAGCCTTAGCCCCAACTCTCATTAATCCAAATTTTCATAAGGATTTCATTCTTTACACCTTAGGAGGTGAATCAAGTATTTCTATTATTTTAACTCAATTGAATGATAAGAATAAAGAATAACCCATTACCTTCTTTAGTGAAGGGCTTAAAGGATGTGAGGATAACTATAGTTATGTGGAGAAGCAAGCCCTTACAGTCATAAGATCTTTGAAGAAATTTATACATCTTCTATCCCAAAATAAGTTCCATTTGCTAGTACCCTATTCCAATGTCAAGGATTTCCTTTTCAGCAAATAAATCAATGAGAAAATAGTAGGTTGGATTACTAGAGTAATGGAGTATGATGTAGACATCTAGATCACCAAGTTGGTAAGAGGGAAAGGATTGTGTAAGTAGATGGTCTCATCTCAAGAATTAGATGAAGAAGTTGCCTTGGTATTGAAAGACCAAAAAGAAGAAGGAGATGAGAATCCAAGGAGTTGGATAGAAAACATGATGACCTTCTTATTAGGAAATGGATATTCCCAAGGATAGGATAGAAGTAAAAGAAGATAGTTGAGATTGCAATCAATCCTTAATGCCATAGTTGACGATATCCTTTTTAGGAGGGACTTTAATGGAGCATTGCTAAGGTTTGTAGATTTAGAGAAGGCTAAAAGTATGGTTAAAGAATTACATGATGGTCCTCATGGCGGCCACTGTTTAGCAAAGACAATAGTTGTGAAGATCATGAGAGTTGGTTATTATTGGCCAACTCTATTCCATGATTATTATAAACATGTAAGGAGATGTGAGAAGTGTGCCTTCTTCTTAGGTAACTAGAGACTTATAGCCCCTCAACTTCATCCTATTCAATTTGATCAGCCTTTTACCCAATGGGGATAAGATTTCATAGGTCCTATTTACCCTCCATCTAGCTTTGGCCATAAATGGATTCTAGCTACTATATATTACTTCACTAGGTGGACAGAGGCAACTACATTAAAGGATGCTACTAAGAATTTAGTTGTTGAGTTCTTAGATGGTATCATTACAAGGATTGGTGCTCCATCAACCGTTATTTTAGATAATGCTAAATCATTTGTAGGAGCTTAGATATGTTCATGGGCAGTGGATCATGGTATTTATTTGAGTACATCTTCCAACTACTACCCTCAAGGTAATAGACTAGTTGAGTCATCCAATAAATATTTGATCAGAATAGTGAAAAGAACCAGAGAGGATAATTAGAGGTGTTAGCATTAGAAGTTGAAAATAGCTCTATGGGCTGATAGGATAACACCTAAGAGAGTCATTGGGAACTCCCCTTTCATGCTAGTTTATGGAAGAGAAGAAAGGCTTCCTATCTCCTTGGAATATCCATCTCTTTAATCAGCTCATCAATTAGAGTTGGTTGAAGATGATGATATGATAGTAAGGATAAAAAAATTGATGGAGTTGTAAGAGAAGAGAAACCAAGCTATGCAGACCTTGGGAACACATCAACAACAGATGAAAAGGTCCTTTGACAAGAAGGCTGAGGTCAAGAATTTCAAGGAAGGTGATCTTCTATTCAAGTGGGATGTAGATAGGGAAAAACTAGGGAAACATTCAAAATTTGATGCAATATGGAGTGGTCCCTATGTGAGAGTCAATTGCAAGCAATCAAATGCCTTCAATTAGGCAAGCCTGATGGTGAAATTTTGCCTATTCCATTCAATGGAATATATCTTAGGCCTTGTTTCTGATGAGGATGAGTGTTTAGTGTATATAGTTAGAGTAGTTTCCTTTCTATTCTTTCTTATTTTACAAGAAGTGCAGGGTGAGTTTTGCAGAGGATAGAGGCAAAATTTACTGAGTTTTTTGCAATTATAGGGAGTCATAGTTCCTCAATGTTTCTAGTTTTGTAGAGAAGATCTTCATGTTTTCATGACTCCATAGCCCAATGGATGTTGAAGGCCACTGGTCATATGGATAGTAGGCTTGCATCCCCCTGAGTCACTAGAATTGTTAACTGTATTTGCACTCCTACCAAAATTGAAACATTTGAATTCAAACATAGTTAACATTCAAATATGTGAATATTCAAATATTAGGGCACAAAAAAAATACATTTTAAAACCTTGGTTATATGCATTATATCCTAAGTCCCAAGGTTAAGTTCATGATTTAATACTTCTGTAGGCTCACATCTTCTCATCCATTAGATGTAGAGGAATCAACAAATGTTGCTTTGTAGTAGTTAGAAATTGTTGGACTTTTTTCATCGAAACTAGATGACAACATGCCATGTAGTATCATGGGTCCCCTTTCTCTTTTGGTTCTGCATAATCATCAATTAGGTTTTCTATCCATCGTCCAATCTTCTTGGATCTATGGTCATCACTTTGTCACTTTGCAAAAAAGCACAAACTTTATTTCACATGACAAAGTGATAGCATGCCACATATCCATGGTAGGCCTCCTTTCTTTGTAGCTAGTAAAGTTGTCAAACAAGGTACAGCTAGTGGGGTTTAATTCACCCTTGGTGTTGTGGGCTAGTTTCTTCAATGTATTTCATCCATCATCGGATCAAGTACAATCCAAAATTGTCACTTTTTTGCTTTGCAAAGATGCATGGACTTTACTTCATGTGAGATAGAAATAGTATGACATGTGGCATGTGAGTTTTATTTCTTTTGTGGCCCAAAGGAAAGGTGGAAAGGGCGTTAGATGAGTTGGAAAAATGTAGTATTTTCATTAGTTGAAGTGCATCTTCGAGACTGTCAAATGGAATAAGATCGAGTGTCATCATTATGTCACTAACCAGAGATGCAAAGACTTTATTTAATGTGACATAACAATAGATGGACACATGTCTTAGTGAGTCTAGTTAAAAGGTAACAATAGCAGCTAAGTCACATTTAAGTTGTAGTTTTGTGGAGTAGTTGTGGTTAAGGTTTGAAAAGGTGGTGTGGTTAAGGTGATAAGGCAATCAGCGTCATAAGGACTTTGCAAGCTAGAAAAAAGAAATAACATTATTGGTCCATGTGGCTCATTCTAGTTGTTTGACCTAGTTGACTGCTAATTTTCTAATGATTTATCAAGCTAGGGATGAAAGACGTTAGTTTTTTTCTTGTGATCTAATCATCATGATTGATCCCAATTACTCTCTATGAATGCAAGGTTAGTAAAGATGTAAAGGAAATTCCCTCCACTGCCTGGTTATCTATCTATCCAGTTAGAACATTAATGGCCACCGTCTCTGTCACTTTTAGGGTTTCTTCTAGTTAGGAATTTGATGACTTTCATGCCTTTGAAGGTGTACCAAATCAAATATATTATCTAGAGCATATCTAATTGTCCTCTAATAGTCTTAAATTCATTAGTGAAGTTATGAAGAAATCCAGGTGTTATGCCTAAGCTATAAAGACACATTTCAAAACCCTTGCAACGTTGATTCTTCTCTATTTCTTTGGCATTACTTTAGCATGCACATTGTAAATTCCCTTTGCCTTTGAACTTCATGAAATTTTTCCTTATCTCTTTTAGTCATTGATGTACTCTGTGAGATTCATTGCCTCTTATCAGTGTATTGTGGTTATCTGTCATTTGCATGACTGTATCTCTTTTTGCCTATGAATGATATATAGTGAAACTCTTCTTCCTTGTGTCATTTATCTAGTTATCTAATCTATATGTGATTATTTGGTTAAACAAGTCTGAATCTATATATTTTGATGTCATGATAGTTAACTGTGCATGTATGGGTAGAGATAGGGTTGAACACTCTATTTTGGTGCATCACCTCTGCTTAGATTAGATTAGGTAGTTTGCTTTCATGAATTCCTTTCCACCTTTCCTCTCCAAAAATAGTTAGGTGCACACTTATAGCAAAGGAAGTTGGCCTTCTCTAAAGACTCAATCTCATTTTCAAGTCCCACAAGTTGGAGGTTGTTTCCATGTTTCACAAGGTTGCCTTTAGGTAAAAACTTTAGGCAAGGGTGCAAACTTTTATGATAGCAATTTTTGGCACACCCAGTGGGACAACATTAAAGAATATTACAAGCTCACTCATGTCAAAGAAATATTTTGTGTTCATGCTAAGGAGATATTATTGTCTTCAGTGTTCAAGCCTTCAAGAGGCTCATTTCTTCCAAGTACTTGGTGACTCCAAGCTTCAAAACATATGGTTTTCAAGACCAAGTTGTTCATTGATTCCAAAAGGTCACATAAGGGCATCTTCTAAAGGTAACTTTTAGCATTCAGAGCTCTCATTCTCAAATCCTAGAAGGAAAAGAAAGAATTTGTCCTTATAACCAATTATGAGTGTTGCAATAAATCATTCACCTTTAAGGTCCCTTTCCACTCCCCCTATTGATAGGTCACAATCTAGGTTTCCATCCTCTCATCTCAATATATCATTATTCCATATGGCTCTACCTAGGGCTCATGCCTTTTCCACCTTCAATGGTGGAAGTTCTCCCTAGTGCATATCTTATGTACTCTACAAATTCTCAGTTTAAGGCCTTCAAGATTTCCTTCTTTGTCCTAAGCTCTTCTAGCTTATCTTCAATTTTCTCATTGGTGGACTTCCACATGTTCACCATGGAGTCATGAATAGGGATACCAAGATCCACTATTCTAATCTGGAAGTAATCTTTGGAAAGCTCATGAAATCTTCCTTCCTTTAGTGGCTCAGTAATCTCAACTAGCACATGGCCAGTTGTTGAATCTATAGCTAGTGCAACAATTATCTTTTGCTTCTTCATCTTGTTGGATGCCAGAGAGGAGATGATTTCTGTGATCAAGTCCTTTGATGAAGCTACATCCTCATATCTCCACTTATTCTTATTGATGGTTTCTTTGAGCCATGACTATATAGAGACCACATTGATAGTAGATTTTAATGCAATGAGATCGAACAACTTCCTTGAGATTAATGGAGTTGGCCTACTTTGAGAAGCAATAGGGAAGGCGATGACCTTAGTTACCAAAAGGGCTAATGTATCTCCTTGCTAAGATGCATCTCATTCCTGCCAATCCATGGGATTAGTGTTACCATCCAAATTGATGACTTGGATAGGGAAAGATGGCTTGGCCACTAATTTTTCTTATTCTTTCCCCTTATCCTTGTCATCCTCCTTCTCTCCAAATTTCCCTGTGTTAAGAAGAGAACCAACTGTACAAGTTGGAGTGATTGGCACATTATTCTCTATAGGTTGGTCTCCACCTTGACCAATGGATTGTGATGGGCCCGTAGATGTCAATGTAGTAGTTGTGGTAGCTATTGCTATGGTTGACTCGGCATCTCCTATAGATACTCCACCCATAGAATCAGTGCTTCTAGTCCTTTTCTTCCTTGGTTTGTTCCACTCTACCCATTTATCTATTCTCTTGATTATCCCCTGCATTAGAACCTCCATAGATTCAATGACTGGACTTGTAGGTGGGATAGACAAAATTGGGGTACCTTAATCTTCTCGTAGGATGTGGAGTGCAAGTAGGCTCCATCATATGCAAGGTCAGAAATATGAACAAAATCATTATTTAATTTAATCTCATTAATGATTAATCATGACTAAAACATCTCTCAATTTTGGTACTCATTGAGACACTCAGACCAGAAGTCTTCAAAATCTAGGACATGCCTATAGGCATCTCCCAACTTCAAGTGATCCCTTACAAAGTTAACTAGATCATATTGAGGCCTGAGTACCTCATAGTCTAACAATTTAATTTTTCTCTCAAAGCTCTTTACCAAATTATGAGCATCTAATTTGGAAGCACATTAATATGGACCAACCACAATAGGGAAGGGAATCCCAACTATCTTCTTCACATTAGAACATAGGGTGTTCACTTCAAGGATCTGTTGACACAGTTTGACTATAACCACCTTGTCTTTTGGATACCTTGGCAACGTTTTAGGAAATTTGTTGTAAGCTCCTATTTGCAAATAGGAGAAACTTGGAAACTAGATGAATTGGCATCCAAAAATGCTTATGGTTGAAATTAGCTTTGGTAAAAATCTCCTTTCTAAGCATCCTTGCGATTCTCGGCATAGCCTCATTGTGAAGGTATGATTAACAACCACATACTCCTCATAGCTTCTTTACAATTGTAGATGTGGGTAAAATTCATATACTTTGGTGCACTCATCATAGTTTGAGATGCTAGGGAGGTCGGGCCATAATTGGTGAGTTGCCAAGGCATAGATTAGATATGAGGACATGTAAAATTGCTTGAATCCTCTAACTAAATTCAATTCAAAGATCAAATTCACCCATTATTTTTGTTAAATAACTAGGGGGTGAATTGGTTATATCCAATCATCCTACAGGCCTTTAAAACAATTTAGTATCAATTAAAATTCCATAAAATTTTATATCAATAACTCTGTAACCACATTCAACTTCTCATATCATACTATTGGAAATACAATAGGGAAAGTAAACTCTGAGAGGGGGGGTGAATTAGTCCTTCAAAATTATATCCATTAAAGTATTCACCACACATCCATCTCAAAATTTGCATATAAATTGAAATACCAAACTAATCATGTTCATCCATAGCATGAAAATAATAAACATTCATCACATATATGACACAAGATATTTGGTTACCTAGAAACCCTCCAATGAGAAGATAAAACTGGGATGGGGATGACACCCACAAATCTTCAATATTGCAGTTTTAAAGTGTATTCAATAAAGGTTACAATGTTTGATCATAAACTATTATCTACCTTGTAAAAGGTCTGCCCTATTAAAGGCTTACAAATATTGTTAGATCTTACCCTATTAAAGGATTTCAAGACCCTGTTAGAATTGTTCCTAGTTAAAGGACTTCAACTTACAATGAAGTAAGCACTCGGTTAAGATATTTACACAAAAATCTACTAGAACTTGCAACCTATTAAGGCTACTCTATTAAGAGATTGTACTTATTCACCTGTTAGAATGTGTCAGCCTTGATCCTTCAGTAAGCACTTCTTTTCTAGACAATAGATCATCTCTTTCCTAATGTGTACCTGATCCTCTCTGATCATATGTATCACTGATGTCCTCTCTACTTTTCTATGTTCTCTCTAACTAATTTTGCAATGCATATCTCAATTCACAACTCCCTAGTCACCATGAATGCTCTATCTACACATGCAAAATTCTCTCTTTTCTCCTTGCATTTTTTCAGTTTTCCTTCCTTAAGAAGACCTAGGTGACTTAGGGTTAGGTAAGACTCAATTATTGTGATTCACCCATTTTTCCACTTAGAACATCCCTCAATTTTATTGGTTGCATGTATTGCATAGGGATTTTCAATATAGATTTATTCTTATCATTTAGAATTGCAAAAAATTTCTTAAGTCGATCCAAAAATGGTTTACATAGGAGTTTGTGTCATTACAAACAACAATGTCTAAAATTCTTTACTCAACACTTAAATCTTCTAATGCTCACCATCCATTATATCTTCAATGTTGTAACTCATGCTCTAAATGACTTGGCATCAACTGTTCACTTGGCATCTAAATCACTCAACATATACTAACTTGCTCATCATTGGAGTGACTTGGCACTAACTGTCTGCTCAACACATACTAGTGCTCGGTACATACTTCATATTCAGCTTGGCTTGCATTATCTGACAACTTATGATTGACATACACTACTTACTTGGCATGCACTTCATGAATATGACTAAGTGTGTAGTCACTCATATGTCAAATCCAATCTAAGATTTAACAATCTCTCCCTTTGACATCAGTGGAAAAAACACTTTGTGATGCATATATATACTTGACTTCAGCATAACTCAAATAATCTATGATCTTTACTCGACTCACATACAAAATTTTAAAATGTCAAAATTTTGCAAAATTGATGACTTATCAGTCATACTTCAAAACTTCATAACTCCCCATGAGTTGATTTTTTTGTGTTGTGTCTAAATATGATACTCCTACTGAGTAAAACTACTTCAACTATTGGCTTACTCTATTTCTATTGTACTCCCCCTTTGGGTATTTTCTCCTTTTGTGTCACAATTCCCATTTTTCTCAATTCCCCCTTTTTAGACACTTATGTCATGGGTGGTACACGAATAGTGTGTTTGTCCAAAAAAATTTAATGGACCTCTAGTATAATCTTTAGTTTTGCATCCCAATTGTTGCATTCCACCTTTAGAGATTGAATTTGTACATCTTGCTTGGTAGCAAGGTCCACAAAGCCTTCATGAGTAGAAAAATGAGCATCTTTCTTCATCATTGTTTTTGCAAAGGCTAGTTCCTTGTGCAACACCTCCATGTGTGGGGTCAACATGGCTTGAATATTTATCATGGTAACCCTAGTATTTGCATTGTGCATGTAGTGTAGCTAGTTGACTTTGAGTAGATA
The DNA here is from genome assembly GCA_028749045.1 of Cupressus sempervirens. Classification (NCBI taxonomy): domain Eukaryota; kingdom Viridiplantae; phylum Streptophyta; class Pinopsida; order Cupressales; family Cupressaceae; genus Cupressus; species Cupressus sempervirens. Next base: position 743,798,700 of record CM053790.1, read on the forward strand.
ATAACCTTTGAAAATTAGTCTAACTATGACCAAGAGACAACTTAAGAATATTACCTATTGTCTTTAAGTCTCCCTACAACTAGTCAATAGCCCTTTGTGCTTCTTGTGTGAACCAGTTCACATAACAAAGCTTTGTGTATAAAGAAAAAAAAATTCTCTAACACCTTTTTCACATGTTCCATCTCAATTGCTAAATCAACCTATTTTAGTGCAATGGCACTAGAAATATTTTCATCAACCTTTGTTAAAAATCTCTTCTTAGACCATTCTAAAAGTTTGGTATTTGTGTCTAGGTCTGTATCACTGATCTTGTCCACCAGTTGTTCAAGAATAGGTTTATCTACATTAGGTCATAAGAGGCTAAGTGCATCAAGAAATATGGCTTTGATGTCATATAGCACTTGTCTTTGCTTGTGCTCCCTCTTGAGTAACTCTTGATTCTTCTTCCTTGTTAGAGCTCCTTGTAAGATGCTCATCTTTTCTATAGTGATTGTTGCTAGATCAAACTTTGGAAGTTCAATCACCTCATCTAAGTTGACATCTTCATAAGATGTGCCTTCTCCAACCTTAGATGTATCAGGACTAGGCCTTGATGACTGTAATGGTGTAGCATCTACACTCAACCTTTGAAGAGTTTGACTAGGAATAGGAGATGCAGAGTTTGGTAGGGTAACCAATGTCTGAATTACTATCTGTTCCTCTAGTTTCATAGTCAAAACTAACTCTTCAATCCTTTACTTCTCCTTCTCTATGTTTTCTTCTCCTTGAATCTATGAGTCAGGTGCAGGACTACATTATTGACCTATTTGGACTTGTATCTCATTCTTCTCTACTATTAAAATTGCTTACACTAAAGCATTTGGCACCAATGTACTAACATTTGATGGCACTGGGTCCTTTCTTTGGTATACCACAATGGGAATTAGAACATGAGCATTAGAGGTGACACTCAATTGTACTTCTAGACCTCCTATCTCTATAAGTGTAAGGGGCACACTAGATGTGTTAGTGTTTTGTTTCTCCCCTGTTGATGCTTTGTCAATTTCATTTGCATTGATTAGTACAAGATTATGCATAGTTTAGCAACTAAATCTAAATCCTATAGAATCCTCTTCAAATCATCTTCTATCAAAGGATTGATGTTATGCATAGTATTATCAGAAACATCCTTTATCTTGATAGAATCTTTTTGACTAGCTTGTTCCACATGAGAGGGACTAGCACTCAGTATATGTACCTCAGATACATATTGGTCTTGTTGTTGCTCTACTTTAGTTGTTGTCTCTACCTCTAGTTCTTTTTCTATGCCTCCCTCATGATCATCTTTGACAAATCCATCCTTTGTAACCTCAACTACCTCTTGTTCATATTTTTCCTCACCTACCTCCTCAGATGCTTTCTCAATAGCTTTTTCTATCTGCAGCCCATAGATAACCTTCCATATTTGGGTGCTCTATTTGAAAACTTCCTCAATGTTATTCTATAAAATGTTGAAGGCTTTTTATTTCAGAGAAAATTTCCTCTTTTATTGATTAATGGCCTTAGTCATAGATGACTTATCCAATTCTGGCATTACACTACCTAGAGTAGTCTCCCTTATATTCCTTTCAGTAGTTAAATTGTATTGCCATCTTTGCTCAACTCTGTCATATAGATTTTTGGGTAGAGATTTGGAAAGATCAATAGGGGTGGTCTTAAATATGGTCATCATCTTGTATACAGATTCCTCAACCTTGTTCATTTCTACTTTTCCAAGATTTTCAAACTCAACATGTGTAAAACTTGACAAATCTGCATTGTTCTTAATGTTATCATACAGGTTATCCAAATTAGAAGAGGTATTGTGGCTTACCACTTGGAATTGATTGTTGTCATCTGACTTGGTCCTCTCCTCATCTAATTCATCTAGAGCTATATACTTCCTCCTCTTTAGTTGTTCTTGTTGGCTCTACTTTGTAGTAGCAGTTGTTCTTTTGCCTTTGGGTTTGTCAGCTTCCTATGTATTCTTTGTAATAGCCCTTGTGCCAACCCTAGTGACAGGTACTGATGGCTTTTTTTTGTGTCAGCTTCATAACCTTCTTTGTTTTCTTTGTTGTTGGATCCTTAACTTTTCTTTTCTTATTCCCTACAGGCTTAGGTGTTTCACTAACTTCTCCCTTGGAACCTTCATCATGTTCTATTTCCTCTTCTTCTTGGTCCTCTCCTTGACCTTGTGTTAGTACAAGAGGGCCTTGAGCCAGTTGCTCATCTTCTTCATCCTCATCATTTTCTTTGTCTTCTTCTTCTTCTCCCCCTTCACCAAATCTTTCTTTAAGCTTCTTCACAATTTTGTTTTTCTTTCTCACCATAGAAGTTGTCTTCAAATCTATTGTGATTCTGGATTTCACTTCCTCATAGTTGTCAAATGAGGTTGCACTCTTATCAACTTCTTTTGGAAGTAGTGTTGTGATTGTTTCTGATGCCTCATCCACATTGATTTCATAGGGCAATGGACTGAGCCATCTAACCCTATGAAAAGTTTCTTGTACATATGTAAAATCAATATCCACTAAAAAATAAACATCATCATTATATTTCTCTACTAGTGACACTGGTATTCTCAGTCTCTGCTTCATAGACTTCTTAAAGTCTTCAAAGTAGCTTGTCATGACTGACTCAAAATTGTCCCCAAGTTTCTCTATGAATTCTCCAATTTGAACTACAATAGACCTATAGTTCTTCCAAGAAACTTTACCAAATGAAAGAAATGTGTTTTGCATAAAGAAGAATATGCAAACTAGTAATGAACCAAATTTGTATTATGCATTCTGTCTTTCTTATGGCTCCCAAGTTTTCTGATAACTCCTAGAGTTGTAACTCGGCAAGGTTATAAGAGTGATCCTTCTTCACTATCTTGTATCCCAAATCCATAGCCATACAAGACACACTATTCAATCTCCTAGATTGAAATAATTTGTGAGCAATAAGGCTTACTACAAATACAATTAGGGGGTTTGAAATTATGTCAATTGTCATCCCTCTTTTGTTCCATATAGCCCCTATTTTCTTCTTAATTACCTCCTTCGCATCACTTCACATGGTCTTGGATCTATCTAGGGTAGGATACCCTAGTACACGTTGAATGATCCTTTTAGTGATCTTAGTAGGGCCATTTTCCAACCATATTGAGTGATCATGTATTCTTCTCATCACTATCTTAATCCATTCTTTCATTAATAAATTTGGAAAAACTAGGGCACTAGTTAACCCTTTTCTCTCAACAATCTTGTTTTCCTCCTTCAGCACTATGGCAACACATAGTTTTCCATACAAATCTCTGATTTCCTTGTCTCCAATACTTCCAACCTTACAAGTGTAGCAACATCTTACATCTTGTACCATCAAAAACTATGGTGGTATCATCAATAATGCACCAATTGGATCTCCCTTGTATACAATCTCAGGAATAGCTTGGAAGGATGGTTGTTTAATCTCATTGCTTATCAATTGAATATTTAAAATGTCTTTTCCTTCCTTCCTAACAATGATAGAAGAACTAGATGTCATATCAAATAACTAGGGTTTGTGATAATTTAGACAACATAACTCAACACACGATAAATACCTTATGAATATGATGATTAGTGACGAGTAGCAACTGAATCTAGTTCACAAAAGCTTGAATCCTTCACCTCAATTTTCCTTATTCTCTTAGTGCTCTCTTCAATCTCGAATGAATGCAAATGAATCAAAAATCAACCATATAGCCCTTAAAACTCAGTAATAAATGCTTAGTGCTTACACAGTTGTAAGCTTGACTATCATAGAAATTTCAACTCACTCAGCTTACACATGATTTCTTTTATACTCAGCAACCACAATGAGCTCAGCCAATAATATTACCATTAATAGTTCAACACCAACTAAAATTTTTCATGCTCGGCAACAACATGAAAACTAACAAAACTTATAGATTTCTTCTAGGTTCTAAACATTACATCTTAGTTCATTCATATATACTTTTTTCAAAACTTAGATTCTTGGAATTGATGTAAAATATATCGATGCAATATTAGTCCCACATACCTTTTTGATTGCCTAGTTGGGGGTGATGTGATCACCTGATCCATTGGATGAAGTGACCTCATTAGAACTTGATGTGTTGCAATCTTCCTTTTTCTTCCATGTCTTATTCATCTACACTTTGAAATTCTCAACATTGGTCTTCCCTTTTCCTTTGTTCAATTCATTGCTAGGTGCTTTTGACCTTGTTGGATAATTCCTACTGATGTGGCTAGTCTTCAAACAGTTAAAAAATGTAGTTTGACAAAACCATCTACTATAGTCACTTCTAAAATGTGTTATAATGCAATTATTAGTAACATATCCATACTCTTGACAATAGTGACAACTATACCTTGTATTATAATCCTAATTGTAGGCTTTTCCATTGTATTGTCTCTTTGTTTTCTTATTAGATGTCCACTTGGCATTAGATCTACATTCTTATTCTCTATGTCCATACTTCTGACAATTATGGCAATTTTTTTCAAATCTTTGTGTACTTGTAGTCTTAGTCTTGCATTCATGTGCCTGATGTCCTTGCTTATTGCACTTATGACTATTACCCATGAATTTCTTCTTAGGATTCTGATTTACATTATTGCTCCTGCAAACATTTATTGTATGACCTATCTCTCCACAATTATGACAAGTGGATTTGTAGTTCTTTCCTTTGTGGCTTCTTTGTTCACCACTTTTAGATGATTCTCTTTCCTCAATACTGGTGTATCCTAATCCAGTAGTATCATTATTAGATCTTGGAGATCTCATCAATTTCTCAAAGTACTTGATGGTTTCATTAGGTCTATTGAAACTTTTAGCAAATTATTTTTCTCTTTTTAGATCATTTCTCAGTTGTTCATTCTATAACTTCAGGGTTGTGATCTCAATGTCCTTACCATTCAATTCATGATTGGAAATCATCACTTGATTCATTATTTCCAATTGCATGCTAGCAATCCTATGTACCTTCGATGTCTTCTCTTCTATTTTGTTGGTTAGTATCCTTTTGTTATCTTCAATCATGACATTTTCTTCCTCATCTTTCTTTTTCTACTCAGTCACCTCACATAGCAATACTAATTGGACTTCTTGTTCTATCTTAATATTTCTAATCTCTTCAATTAGGGCACCATTCTTTTCAATCAGATCTGTAACTAGTGCATCAAATTTACTTGAGTTCCCATCTGCAAATAATTCAATAATGTCTTCCTCTTGGTAATGTGGATCATTCTCCTTAATAGCTATCTCTTTCCTTCTCTTTAATGATTACTTCAAATCATCTCTTGCTTCATTCAAATAATGTAGGGCAAGTTGCATTTCAATCTTCTAGTTCTCAATGACTTTTCCCAACTTGTAGACTTCCATCTTCAAGATCTTTCCTCAAAGCTGCAAAGCTTTACTTTTTAGAGAACAAGGCTCCAATACGAATTGTTGGAAATACAATAGGGAAAGTAAACTCTAAGAGGGGGGTGAATTAGTCCTTCAAAACTTTACTCATTAAAATATTCACCACACATCCATCTCACAATTTACATATAAATCGAAATACCAAATTAACCATGTTCATCAATAGCATGAAAATACTAAACATTCATGACATATATGATACAAGATATTTGGTTAACTAGAAACCCTCCAATGATAAGGTTAAATTGGGGTGGGTATGACACCCACAAATCTTTACTACTATAGTTGTAAAGTGTATCCAATGAAGGTTACAATGTTTGATCATAAACTATGATCTACCCTATGAAAGGTTTGTCTTGTTAAAGGCCTACAAAGATTGTTAGATCTTACCTTGTTAAAGGATTTCAAAACCCTATTATAAGTGTGCATGGTTAAAGGACTTCAACTTACAATGAAGTAGGCACTCGGTTAAGAGATTTATACAAAATTTTGCTAGAATTTGAAACCTGTTAAGGCTACTCTATTAACAAATTTTACTGATTCACCTGTTAGAATGTCTCAGCCTTGATCCTTTGGTTAGCACTTCTTTTCTAGATAAAAGATCACATCTTTCCTAATGTGTACTTGATCCTCTCTAATCAAATGCACTTATATCCTCTCTACTTTCCTATATTCTCTCTAACTGATTCTGCAATGCATATCTCAATTCACAACTCCTTAGTCACCATGAATGCTCTATCTGTGCATGTAAACTTCTCTCTTTACTCCTTACATCTTTAGGGTTTTCCTTCCTTAAGAAGACCTAGGTGACTTAGGGTTAGGTAAGAATCAATTATTATGATTCACCTATTTTTCCACTTAAACATCCCTCAATTTGATTGGTTGCATGTACTGCATAGGGATTCTCAATATAGATTCATTCTTATCATTTACAATCACAAAAAAAATCCTTATGTCAGCCCAAAAATGGTTTAATTGGAGTTTGTGTTATTAGAAACAACTATGTCCAAAAAAAGTTACTCGACACTTAAATCCTTTGATGTTCGGCATCCACTATATCTTCAATGTTGTAATATCTTCAATGTTGTAACTCATCCTCTAAATGACTTGGAATCTACTATTCACTTGACATCTAAATCACTTGACATATACTAACTTTCTCATCAATGGAGTGACTTGACACTAACTATCTGCTTGGCACATACTTCATATTCTACTCAACTTGCATTATTTGATAGCTTATGCTTGGCACATACTTCATATTTTTCTCAACTTGCATTATCTAACAACTTATGCTCAGCATACACTACTTACTCAACATGGACTTTATGAATATGACTAAGTCTATAGCCACTCATATGTTAAAACCAATATGAGATTAACACATATTATAACCACTTTACTTCAAATTGTTTGATGTAGGAGAATCCTATGTGTAAGGGAAATCTTGCATCACCCAAAAATATTTCTATTTCCAGTTTTCTAATTTTTATGTCTTTAATAATGGTTATTACTATATAGAGTTACTATTTGAGGGAGCTTTCTAATTTTAGTAAGTTGGTAGTGTGTGCTAGATTGTTCTAATCTCATATGTGGAGGTTCATCTTTGACATATCATCCTGCCAATTGAGTTTTATTGTCATGTCATATTTATTGGTGCAGTCATTGTAGATTTTTGGTATGAAGTTTGGCTATCCAAACTTCAGGTCTAGTGATGAAGGCCTAAATGGCTCCAAAATAAGGTGAAACCTCAACTAATGTGTTGGTGTTTTAAAATGTCAGGTTTCAAAAACCCAATGATGAGAACAAAATACATCTAGGGGCAGCTAATTCCCATGTTCAACATACCTATTTTGACATCGAGGCCAACTATAAGGCTATAATCCTTCTTCTACTTTAGGCTCTACAAAACCTAGGCAGGTGAACCTCAAATTCATTCATATGGTACTAGTTTCTTAAATATAGATCTAAATCTAGATAAAGTAGATTGAAATCCTAATTCTTCTATTGCTTATGCAAACAACATAGACATGAAATAGCTAATAACATGACCTATGAACTTGATAAGCTAAGTGAGGGTAAATCCTTTAAGCTCTTCAACATAAAAGAGAAAATATTTTGATTAATGTGTTGATTATCAACAAAACCAAGGTATGAACAACAAACATATAGATCCTATAGCTTATCAATGCCTTATCTATTGGGCAGTTCCACAAATTACTAACACACATCCTTGAAAATCATTGATATATCTCATATATCGAGATTCTAGATCTATCCATTCACCTTGTGAAGCAAATGTCTGCATTAGTTACGAATCTCATACTTGACCTATCCCTTCATGAAATCTCCAACCCCATTGTGGTAAATCAAGTATTTACATAACTCCTTGAATCATAAGCAAAATATACCAAAACATACAACCTAAAACAGATTGCAACTAGATTCGTACTCTTTGTTTAGAAACCACAAAAGATCACAAACAACATGAACAGGAGACAAGAATAAGATTGAAGATAAATTTGTTGTTACATTTTATTTATTTTCTTGAAATAAATACATGAGGATGCATGAAATTAACTCATGAAACAATTAAATAGACTAGAACTGTCTATATTAACTCCATTAATGATGTTCAAATACAGAGGGAAATGTTGGGCATGAATGGTGGTATCACAACTAGAGCTCTGCTCAATAGTCTGGAAATAGCCAACCATTCAACTAGGTGGAAACACAACAATGGAAAAACTTTCCAATAAACTAATATCAACCCTAAAGAAAGAGAAGAGAAGAGATTATGAAGAATGGAAGAAATCCTAGATCTACTATGATGCTACCATTTGTCCACTTGAAGAACCTCCATCTACTGATGAAAAACTTCTCTCTATTCTCTTCATGTAACTAAAAATTAGATCTTATCCTCTTGCCTCTACTAACTGATCAAAATATATTGAAAAGATGGAAACATGTAACTAATTTCAAAGAAGATATAAATGTAATTAAAACTCATGCCAAAACTAGTTTTAAAATGACTTTAGAGGCAAAATGATACTCTTAAAAAATATTTTCCCTAAATTTGGAGCCAACAAACTCCTCTGTCTACTCTCTAGTTAATTCTGATGCTTCACCATGAAAATCACTCACTCTGCTAAGAATGCCCCAAATTTTCAAAACTACTCATAACTTTTACCATTGAATACATGTGCACATTCTGACTGCAAATTTGGAAAGTTTGTCTTCTCCCATTTCTAATGGTACATTGCACTCTATATTTTGGATAAAAATGGCCCCTTTGGTGTTGATTTGAAAAATTAGGCCCTTGACCATGTTCAAAGCATTTAAAAGGATGAAAAAATTAAAACATCATATAGTCTGAACTATGGATTATCTCAAATATATTTTCAAGTTTTAAAATATGAAAATTCACGTACATTTGAAGGAAAAAATAATAAAAATTGATTTTTATGACTTCATATTTATCCCCTCTTTTTGGATCTAGGTCAAACCTAGTCAACCCTCATGTGACATGTGTCACCATGTTATTGGCCCACCATTGCATAGTCATTACCACTTGGGCACCAAGTGTCAACTCCCTATTGGTTGAATCAATCACCTCACTTACTGCATCACCAGGCTCCACCACATGTCATCTTCTCACATTGCTAGAGCATTAATCCTTAACCGTCCTCTAACCCAAGTAACCATGTGATTAACTTACCTTCACAACTTTGAAGCTCAATTTCCTAACCATAGGTTAATTGTCACAACCACGTAATTGCCTATTTTGCACCATCACACCTGCTCACACTAACTACATATTTAATGCTATGAAACTGTGATGCAGTTAACTCTAATGTTTTTGCACCATCGCCGCAATTAGACCTAACTATTCTCTAACTGCTATGACCGCACAATCTAGGACTGCCTCAGTATCTATGCCATGTGGCACCTACTAGTTGGTTTTTGGGGTCACTACTTATGTCATCATTCTTTGCCTACTTTTTGGTTCAAAATTTTGTTATGATAGCCAACTGGTCAGATGGGTGTGGGGCCCTCATGCGATCTTGTGGCTCCAAAATGCCCTGTGTCTTAAAGACACTATGGTATTGTGTGGTGGGATATTTAAATACATAAAAACCTCCCAACCGGCCCAATGTGGGACTAAATAATTTTTATTGTCTTAAATTTTCCTGTGGGCTTTTTCTCTCTACATGCTCATATTCATGCTATTAGATGCCAGTTTTTCCCTCACCTACTACCCTATGGGCTATGCGGACATGTTAAACCTGTCTTGACATGTATAGACAATGTGTTGTATTCCCTATTAATTAAAATAGTCATCAAATGCCTCCATTCTAAGCACTAAATGGTGGAATTTCAACTGTCTTTCTAATATTATATGCAACCATTTGCTTGGGCATGAGATATGTTGGCACAAGTCAAAGGCTGGGCTAATCTGATTAAAGAGATCAAGCAAGGGAATATGTTCCTTCTCACTCTGTTCAATGCCTTAGTAGTCAAATTTGTCACTTCTTATGGAGGTCATCGAGGATGTCACATTCCTCTTCACAATGGGCTTTGCTAGCAGGCTTTGCCTCATGCAACTGTAATTTCTTATGCACTCACTCATTCCCCAATACACATGGGTTCTAGAGGTCTTGGTGCATGACCAATCATAAAAAGTTGAAAGAAGATCGTCATTGAATCGCTTTGAAATGGTGATCTCAGAAGTTTGGCATTTGCATTTGATCTAATACAAGAAGTCCATAATCCATTTCCTTGCAAGGCATTTGCTTCTTCTAGAGTCAATCCTTCGTGAGCCCTCAAAATCAAACTTTTGATAGATAGGTGTTGCAAGCTTCCAAAGCATCAGGGGAAACCTTGAGTGACTTTTGTAATTATAGTTCTGACCATGGAAAATATGAGCAGCTCCTCCAAGGCAATAAATATTTTTTCCTCCAATTTTCTCCTCAATATTATGGCAACCATTTTTCATATCTACTATAGGAACACCTTTGCACTTTATTTTACAAACTTTCTAATGCTTCAAGTGAGTATGGGTTAGTTCCAACATATTGTGGGTTAAACCATCCCTTCAAAAGGCTCTAGCAAATTTTTTCAAAAGTGCAAGTATTGGTGAACTTCAATTCTTCTAGCATTTTTTGAGATTTGAAGAGTGGCCCAAAAGTAATGAGGCCCTTCTCTACATAAACAATGAGTTTAAGAATCAAGGATCTCAGCTTGCACTATCTGAAAGCAGAAGAAATTATTGACACAATCTTTAATGCCTTGGCCTTGGATCTTTCAAAGTAAAATTCTTTAAGTTCCACTTCTCTTAAATTTCTCTGAATACCCCTCAAGCCTCTATGTGCAACATGAGTTGCATTCACTCCAAATGCTCAAAGGCATAATGTCCATCATGATAATGTGAAAGCTCTCCTCGTTTAGAGCAGATGCCTGAAGCACAACACCATAGGTTACTACTTCATTAAGATTTTTAGCTTTGGAGATATATTTTCCATCAAAGAAATCTTGATTCATTCCTTGCACCTTTGATATTTAATTGGTCCTATTAACAATTTAAAAATAATTACTTGCATAATGTAGGATCTATTACTCATGTTCATATTTGGTATCTCGTTCATTCTAAATATTATCTTCATGGCAATCCCCAAAGGATTATATAATGATGTTGTAGAAACATAAAGGTCCATGTATTGGAATGTATATTTAAATCACCTTCTTAGATTTTATCATTTTGTCATTTGCAACTTTTCAATGTATATCATAGTCACACGACCTTACGGATCTCAAATGGTAATAAGTGAATCATTGCTAGAAAAAGAATTGTGTGATTGGGAACATTATAACTTCTTTAAACACATCTAATCCCCACTATATCTTATCAATATTCTAAAATCATTTGGGCCCCAAAGCGGGTGAAACTAAAAAAAAAATTGAACTAAAACACCTTGTTTTGCAAATTGTAACTTTATGCTTGGAAGCCTCAAAGACTGGCTTTAAAAACTAATTAATACCATCAATCAAGCCCTGAGATCTAACACATCTATTCTTTGTTCCACATTCTTTTACCCTATCATATTTCATCTCATGATGACATCTGGGTCAAAAGATATTGACTGTCAAATTTTCCTTCTCTAAACTGCCTACAAAAAAAATGTTAGAAAATAATAGTGTGTTTAGTTTTGGCTTTGAAAATGGTTCAAATAGACACTTTGAGGCACAAAAATTGGAGCATTAGTTCACTATCATGAGGAGAGTATAAATATATGATTTGGGCTCATTATGAATAGCTATTCACATTTGGAAGGTGTTCAAAGTTAGGTATTTAGAATTGAAGTACTGGGAATACTGGCAGAACTATGATTTTCACAAACAGAATGGACTTGGGAAAGTGTGCAGATAGATTCATCAAGACCTAAAAACTGGCATACTTAAAGTATTTTCATAGTATAACATAGTGGTACAATATATTTGGACTCATCTATCATGGTTTCAGAGTTATGACATCCCAAATAGGGGTACCGATCAATCTACATTTTTAGACACTAGTAAAACTTTACAAATTGCATTTCGAATTGTGTTTGCAAACTAGTCAAACGGATTCTTTATAGGATCAATTCTATAACATAACAAGTATCTAACCCCTAGAATGCAATTCAAAATAAATTTTCTCATTAGGGTCAATTAGGTCAAAGTTATAACTGGTCAAATAGGGCTTCCTATAATTTTGAGAAATATGATTCAACATGGCAACAGTAAACAACCAACTTTGAGGGATTCAAAAACTAGTCAAAACATATTGAAATAACTTGAAAAATGAAACATAGGTTCTTTGATATGCATAATAAAGACTCCCAGAATGGTGAGTCATGAAACTTTACCGGGTGCAAGATATCCAAACTCAAACTAGGCTTCTTGTCATTGTTTGACACTTAGGCAAAAATGCAGATATGAACAATGCTCAAAATGATGCTTCACGAAATGATTCATAATGTCAAGTTATCATTATGGGATGCATGGACATACTAAATTCAAATTTTTAGAAACATAAAACATCTCATAGGCCTTAAAGTGATAGTTGAGTACACATGCATAAAAAGCTCTTATAGGGGCTCATTTTGGCTCAAAATTTTAGAATGGTACTCAAAATCGGGGATGCATTTTTGAGCCCCATCATGATGGATGTTTTCACTAGTAGCTGATGTAGATCACTATATGAGGACTCTAGAATGGGGTTATAATAGCCCATTGGGTCAATGGTTTGCTAGTTATGGTCTCCAGAAGTGGATCCATCCAAAAATATAATTTTTTAATTGTCTTGAGTCAATCTTATGTAATAAATTATAATGTAATGATATAATATGAGATTTATCAGCTCAAGGATTAGGCTTAGTGTCTAGAACCTTCTTGAGTGGTTAAAAGTGCCTATATAAGGAAGACTCAAAGGTTATCTATGTCAATTATGGGTGATAGTCAGATCTTTGTCTTGCAAATTATTGTAAGGAAGGTGCCCATGTGGGTTTGCATACTCTCATTCTGTAATTTCCCATTTGTGGTGTTAATAAGAAGCCCATATTTTATTCTCTCTATTTTGTTGTTCTTTGTTTCTATTTTTTTGTTGTGCTACTAAGGGTAGCACCCTTCATCAAGCAGTATCAAAGCAAGAGTTCATGAGTGTGTAAATAGATCAATGACTGAGAGGCAGTTTACATTAGGATTGTAGTTTGGGTTGAGTGTGTGGATAGATCATTGATTATAGGGAAGCTTACACTCAATTTTTAGTGGAAGTGTTAAAATTCCTCCATGAAGAGAGCATGGTGGAAGAGTCATAGGTGTCACACCTGAGGGTTTTAGAGCCCTGCAGAGATAGATGCAAGCATTAGTAGAACAAATGCACCGAGGAATAAATCTTGTCATAAGAGATGAAAGTGAGGATAAAGAAGAAGAAGAAGAAGGAAATTTAAAAGAAGAGTTTTTTTTGAACCTAGAAGAAGAGAGTCTTTTTAAGGTCATTTCCAAGATTGGAAAAAGACCTAAGTTTGAGGTTCCCACATTTGTGGGAAATCTTAACCCTAAGGAGTTGATTGTTTGGATCAATGAATTGGATGAATGCTTTGAGTATGAAGATATTAAAGATTTAGATAGGGTCAAATTTGTAAAGGCTAAATTGAAGAGTCATGCAAAGATCTAGTGGCAACAGATATAGTCGGAGCAAAATAGAAGAAAAGACATAATCACAAGATAGGACCGAATGATAGCCAAACTAAAGTGAGAATTCATTCATGTGGATTATGAGCTTGATTTGTTGAAGAAAATGAAAGGGTCGAAGCAAGCAAGAAGATCTATTCCAAAGTATATTGAAGAGTTCTACCAAGTTCTCATTAGAACCAGCCATGCAAAAGTTGATAAGGAGAAAGTTTCCTATTATCTTAATGGGTTGAGGCAAAGCATTCGAAAGGAGCTAAGTTTTTTTTGAATGACCAGTATTGAGGGGGCATACCAATTTTCCCTAAGAGTTAAGAAGAACCTAAACAAAATATTTGTTAACAAAAATAGTGGTAAAGGTCATGGTAAAAGATCTGGCAAACGATCTTATGGAGGCCGAAATGATGATCAAAAGAACAAGGCTGAGGCTAGCAGTAACAATTAGATCCAAAGCAAAAATAATTCCGAATTTTTTTCATGATAAAAATAATAGGGATCAAAGAGGAAGAGGAAGAGGGAAAGGATCTAGAAGAGGAGGTTTTTGTGGAAAAAAAATTTGATGCAGAGAAGGACATAGAGCATTTGAGTGTTTGCAGCACTAAGGAATGAATGATAGAAGAACTTAAGGCTAGGCTAGAGTAGTGCATGTTGATGAAGATGCCAAATCATCATATTGTGAAGATGCTAAAAGAGGAGAAGTCCTAGCTAATAGAAGAGTCTTGTTGAGTGGTGAGAATGAACTTGATCAAAGGAGGAGTTTGTTTAGCACAAGTTGCAAATGTGAAGATAAGTGCTTTGATGTGATCATTGATGGTGGAAGAACTAACAATATAGTGTCTAAAAAGATGGTCACAAAGCTAAATTTGAAGATTTTATTAGCATGAATGTGTTGGAAATAATCAAGACTAGCTAGGTTACTGAGAGAGGAGGGGTGAATCAGTAATCACAAAAACTTTAAATTAATTATGCACTTAATCATCATAATCCATTCACCATTAATTTATCTAATCTACTGCATGCATGAGAAATTGAAAGATAAACATTCATGACATGTGAACATAGAATTTTGGTGACCCAGAAACCTTCCAAATATAAAGTAAAAGTGGGGTGGGGATGATACCCACAAAACTTCACTACTACAGTATAAAGTTGGCCTCTTAAGGCTTACATTGACCACTTCTGGTGATCTAACCTATTAAGAGCAATTTGGACTACTAGATCCACCTTGTTAGGGGTTTTACAAACATACAATGAAGTATGCACTCTGTTAAGAGATTTAAAGAAAGACTATTAAGTCTACCCTGCTAAAGGATTTAGAAAATTGATTCACCTATTAGGATGAAATTGTAGATCTGGCTTACAACTTGATTGCTAATTAGATCCTTGAAGTACATATCACCTTTTTTGATTGATATAACTTTACTACTCCTTGTAGACCTTGTTGAATACTCTACTCTGCTGCTGATTCACATTCACTCTTCTCAAAACATTACATATCCATCCATCCATATATTCATATGTTCATTCATAAATTGAAAATGATACAATACATTACATATATATACCATTCCAATATTTACAATTACCAGGTCAGCTAAAACACAAGTAAACAAAATATTACTAAGTTAGCAAAATAGTATAAACTCAGGTTCTGTAAGCTGACTTGGTGAACTTTTGATACTTGGTGTCCACTACATTACTCAGCATCATCATGCACTTAGTAGAAGTAGAGGCTCGGTCTATACTAATCACACAATGTAGCTTCAAACTTGATGACCATTGGAGACTCGGTAGATATAGTGTTACTCGATAGATATTGAATACTTTGTTTACCTTGTTGGAACTAGGTAAACACTACTCATTCCATCACTCAGTAGACATTGGCTTCTCATCACACAAACTGATGACTCAGTAGACACTGTGAAGCTCAGTGACCACTATCTACTCGATGATAACTACTGGCCTGCACACTGTCTATATTCACTTGGTAGCTTATGGAATGCTCAGTATGAACTGTGAAACCTGATTATCGCTAGATTGCTCGATATATACTGGAGTCTAAATGATGAGCTCGGTAACCATACATAATTGAGTAATTTTTGTCACTAATGACAAATATAACATAATGCCAACAATCTCCCCCTTTGGCATTAGTGACAAAAACACTTATAAGCCAAGAATTATATACACTGACATACTAATTTTGATTTTTCAAAATTTATCTTTGTAGAGTTATTATATATACATTTGTACATATAACCCCCATACATAAATCATAATATATACATAGTCTTTCATCCTTTAATTCTGTACATAAATCAATCTATTCTTTCCCCCTTTGTCTCCACATGTATCTTACTCTTACTCCTCCTTTTTGATAATAATGTCAAAGAGTTATACAATATATTCAAGTAGAGACATCAAAATGTGAGAGAAACTCGGAGTGTACCTTGAGAATAAGAGCTAATGTCTTATCCTAGTTGTCTTGCAAAATTTTGCAGGTGGAGAGTGCCACTTGAACCTCTGCTGAAAGTTCAATCATATGGTCTGCAATTGAGAAGTTATTATCCTGGACCAATCTCTTTGAATATACAATATGTTTCTACATTGTGTCCATGATTGGAAGGATCATGTTTTGAATATCTATCAATGTGGACCTGATCCTTGCTTCTTCTCTTAGAAATTCTACCTACATATCTGAAAAAATCTCACCTTGATGTGATGTGATGAGCTTGAGCTGGGGTCAAGCTGGAGCCTTTGAGCATTGGCCTTCATATCTACATCAATCTTATTCATTTTTTCTTTTATTTCTTTAGTGTACTCAGTAACATCACAAAGCTTGCCAAAAAGTGATGTCACATTGGTGAAAGAATGTTCAAGATTGCTCAAAATTGAGGATAGTTCTACCTAGTTTATGGCAATGTACTAAGCAATGTGCTCAAGCACTTTATTATCAAACTTTTTCTCTGCCTTTTCAATTAGCTTTTCTTGACCAGATATATCCTCATTAAACTTATTGATTGCTTCTTCCAACTGTAGCAAAATGTGTTGAGATGAATCCACATCAACACCTATAGCCTCTGTTATTATATTCTTTGCATTCTCAATTATTGTAAACACTCTATCTCTTTCAGCACTTAGCTGTTTCTGCCTTGCCTTTTGTTCCAAAAGCTGGCTAACTAGTCTAATTTCTTCAACTATAGTAGTATCCAGATCCAACTTAGGAATTAAAATTTCTTTGTCTAAGTCAATATCATCATCAATTTCCTTTCCAGTAAGCAAAAACTATAGAGGAGTCCTTGGTTCTACTTCTAACATTACTACCTTGGACTTAGAAATAGAAACAATTGTAGAGATAGATGGACTTGTAGAAAATATTTGAATAGGACTAATTGGAGGAAAATTTATAGAAGTGCTAACTAAATCCAAAACTGATGTGCTACCCAAAATTGAGGTTATAATAGGTGGAACACTGACTGGAGCACATACAATAGGAGCACTTGTAGAAATATTTGCAAATGATGTACTTACAGGCATATTCAAAATTGAAGTTGACAAAATTGTAGAACTAGATGTTTCACATACTACTGATGTTGTTGACTCAAAAGCTAATGAAGAGGAGGGTTGCAGCTCGGTAGATGAAGTGGTAGACACTTCCATTATTGATACCTGGAACTGAGAGGGAGAAAATAGTGACTGAATAGATGATGTGTCTATTGTAGTTTCTATCACATTTGTTGAAGCTATCTCCAACCGTGATGATGTAGCAGTCTTTGGTGGAGAATGAGGAAGAGTGGCTATAACCTGTGCTATTATTCTCATTGGATCATTTTCTTCATCTCCTTCCTTTTCTTCCTCTTTAGCTTCTTCCTCTTTCTCTTCTTCATCATCCTTCAACAACTCTTGACATTCCTCAGCATCAATGGTAACACAAGGTGTGTTATCTTCTTCATCATTGTCACTATCATCATCATCATCCTTCATTTCTACTAGATCTTCACTGGGCTTGTGCAAATAATAGATGTTTTTCCACATGTTTGTAGCATCGCTAACTACATGCTCAATGTTTTTGATCAAAATCAAACATGTATGAAATATAATCATCATTCTACCTTCATTCTTTTTCATTGTTGCCTTAACTTATGCATCTATGAGACTCAGTAGCAATTGCTTCAGTGATTGCACATATATGTCATTTGCTATCTGTTTAGCTGATTCCCACCTTGGCTTCAATCTTGCCAATAATTTAGTTCAAATCTGAGGGGCAATTTGGTCAGGGGAATATTTCCATTTTCCCATCTTATTGAGTACTAGCTCCTGAATTTGCATCTTCTTGGCATCTGTTCTAGTTTCAAACTTTAGTGCCTTGAAGTTTGTGATGCCTACACCTTCTTCCATTTGTTTCAACCTTTCTTGAAAGGTGAGAGGGGGCTTGTAGAACACAACTTCACTACCACCTTTCCTTTTAGATCTACTTTTAAATACAGTTGTGGAAGCCTTGGGTGGCTTGGTAATAATTACCTTGCCCTTCTTTTTCACAAGCTCTACCTCCTTCTCAAATTCCTACTTTTCTTCTTCTGATTCTTCTTCATCCTCTCCTTTTCCCTCGGTAAGCAAGAGAGGGGTACTTGTAGTGTTTAACTTTGCTACCTTCCCCTTGCCTTTTCTTATAGCCTAGGGTAGCTTGATTTCAAGCTCAATTCTGGCTTTGACTTCTTCATAGGTTTCAAAGATAGGTAGCTTTGGATCTACTAGCTCATTCACCAGGGTTTCAATAATATCTTTTGTTTCATCAATGTTAACCTCATATGGAAGAGGTTTCACCCATGCAACTCTAGGCTTGACTGTCTGGATATACACTCTATCACAATCAACCATGAAGCATACATCATCTTTGTAATCCTCAACTAACTTAGGAGGAAACCTAAATCTGTTGTTCATCTTCTCCTTAAAAGCTTCAAAGTAATTATCCATAATACTATCAAAATTTTGACCCATTTCTGTAATGAATTCATTTATCTGATACAAAATTGGAGTATCTTTCCTCCATACTACTAAACATTTGAATGGGAAAAACTTTTGAACATAAAAGAAAAAACATGTTAAAAAAGAACCAAATTTATAGGGGTTGTTCTTTGATGTCCTGATACTATCCATATTCTTGTTTAGCTACTTCAACAATAATTCTAACAAATCAAATTCTAAATTCTTCTTTACAACCTTGTATGCCAAATCAATTGCCTCACATGGCACACTATTCAAATGATTGGAGCTATAAATCTTGTGAGCAATGACGTGAATACCAAACCTTAATTCTATGTCAAATACATTGCTATTCTTCAAACCTCTACCGTCCCACTTGGCTAGGGTTTTATTTTGAAGCTCTTCCTAACCTAGGGTTTTGGTGGCTTTGGCCCTGTTCAGCATAGGGAGACCCATGATCTTATGAATCATTTTCTTCGTGATCAACACTGGCTACTCTAACCACAATTGACCATTATGCACACAACTCAAAATATACTTAATCCACTTTATTTAGAAACCCCTTGGCAGATGCGGGATATGGGTTAATCCTTTGAACTCTAAATGCTTATGCTCATGTTTCAGAGAACCATCAACACACATTTCTCCTAGGGCACTGTCCATCTCTAGGGTTCCAATTTCTTACACATAACACTTAAAATGAGTGTGAATATCATTAATGAGAAGTACCTTTGGAGGAATTTGTGATTGAGCTCCATTCGGGTCGATTGATTCTACAACTGCTGGTACTAACTTGAAATTTGGTGCTTTCCACTCTATGCCTTTTACCAACATTTTTGAACCTCTTTTTGCCTTGCTGCTATTGGTGCTTTTAGATGCCATGGCTACTTGAAAAATGAGAAAATTTCTTTAAAGAATTCTTTGCTGTAAATTTTCTCAAGATTGCTTGGATGCACTAGAAATCACTCTGCTCTGTGTATTCTAAAGTCATGGTGAAAAATGAAGTCAAATTCTCCCCTTTTGATGAAAATTCTCCATTAACTCTTGGTGCCATAACGACATAGTGCATGATAGACTGTCATCCACTCACTTACTTGGTAGAAGCTTGTGATTTAGTGACTGAACAAAACTTTTATTACTCCTGACCTGTCTCGGTTGAGTCTATGACCAACCTTGTTCGGTATGAATTGATCTCTTGTGATCCCTCTATATCTGAAATACTGATTTGGATATTTTTCTTCCTTTCATTGGAACTGCTCGATATTTGACTTGAAGATATAGTTCTAGTTCTTCCCTTAAGAATCTAGTTGGAAATGGTGGAGTCACCCACTTCTTGAGTCACATGACCATCATTTGAATTGTCTTGCTTGGTAGATTTGGGAATCCATTATTGTCTCATCTACTTTCTGATGTTATCAACTTTAGCTTTCTTTTCATCTTAAACTTTACCTATACTCATGTAGTTTTTAGCTATATGACCAAGTTCAATGCATGTATAACATCTTATTGTAGTATCCTTCTTTCTCAAGTGATGCCTTGCACAGTTTATGCCAATGTGTCCATATTATCCACAATAATGACATCTACACCAAGTATTGTAGTCCCAACCAAATATTTCCTTAACAAGTTATTTAGCTAGATTAAATGGTTTAGATCTACATTCAGATGCCTTGTGACCTTGTTTCTTGCATTTGTGACATTTACCTTCAAATTTTGGTTTCTGCTTGCATTCATTAGCTTTATGACCATCCTGACTACAATTGTAGCATTTTCCATTGAATTTTGTCTTTCCATTGCTCCAACATTTATTTGATGTATGACCTAACTTACCATAGTGATTGCAAGTAGGTTTTTGATTCCTTTGAGCACATTGTTTGGAAGATTCACCTTCTTCTTTGTATCCAAGTCTTGCTTTACCTTTTTTTTATAAAGATTCTGCTCACTTTGCTAATTCAATTGATCCATGTCTGCTTGGGATTTCATTATTCTTTCATTGAGTTGCTTTTCAAAATTTAGATCAGCTTTTAGTCTTTCATTGATTTGTCTTTTAGTGATTAAATCATTCCTTAAACTTTCATTTTCAGATCTCAGATTTATTATTTCCTCATTTGCATTGGAAAGCTGATTGATAAGACTTTTTTGTTGAAGGGATTGACTTTGAGTTTTATTATTTCTTGTCTCCAAGTCTTCATTTTCCTTATTCCTTTGTTACAATATTTCACACATTCTTATTGACTGAATTTCTTGTTCTCTTTTCAATTTTCTTACCTCTTCTTATAGAGATCCATTCTTTTCTAGGAGTTCTTTGATTGCCTCATTTGTTTCATGTGAACTACTTGAAGGAAAGAAGTCTTCAATCCTTTCTTCAACATACTGGTGGTCATTTATTTGTTTTGCAAGTTCCTTCCTTCTTTTTAGGGATTGAGAAAGATGCTCTTTTTCTTCTTTGAGTTGAGTTATTGCCATCTCCAGATCTAGCTTTTCATTGTCAATAGCTTTGTCAAGTCTAAATATCTCCATTGTCCTTGATCTTTACTCAAGTTGTTAAACTTTATCCTAAGAACCACAAGTCTCTGATACCAATTGTTGGAAATAATCAAGACAAGCTAAGTTACTAAAAGGAGAGGGGTGAAATAGTAACCTCAAAAACTTTAAATTAATTCAGCACTTAATCATCATAATACATTCACCATTAATTCATCTAATCTATTGCATGCATGAGAAACTGAAAGATAAACATTCATGACACATGAACACAAAATTTTGGTGACCCAGAAACCTTCCAAATAGAAAGTAAAATTGGGGTGGGAATGATACCCACAAAACTTCACTACTACAGTATAAAGTTGGTCTATTAAGGGTTACATTGACCACTTCTGATGATTTTCCGCATTAAGAGCAATTTGGTCTGCTAGATCCACCTTGTTAGAGGTTTTACAAACATACAATGAAGTATGCACTCTGTTAAGAGATTTAAAGAAAGACTGTTAAGTCTACCCTACTAAAGGATTTAGAAAATTGATTCACCTATTAGGATGAAATAGTAGATCTGACTTACAACTTGATTGCTAATTAGATCCTTGAAGTACAGATCACCTTTTTTTATTTATATAACTTTACTACTCCTTGTAGACCTTGTTGAATACTCTGCACTACTGCTAATTCAACATTCACTCTTCTCAAAATATTACATATACATCCATCCATATATTCATATGTTCATTCATATATTGCAAATGATATAATACATTACATATATATACCATTCCAATATTTACAATTACAAGGTTGGCTAAAACACAAGTAAACAAAATATTACTGAGTCAGCCAAATAGTAGAAACTCAAGTTCTGTAAGCTAACTTGGTGAACTTCTGATTCTCAGCATCGATTGCATTACTCAGCATTTTCATGCACTCGATAGAAGTAGAGGCTCAGTCTATACTAATCACACAATGTAACTTTGAACTCAGTGACCATTGGAGACTTGGTAGATATAGCATTACTTAGTAGATATTGAATACTTTGTTTACCTTGCTAGAACTTGGTAAACACTGCTCATTCCATCACTTAGTAGACATTGCCTTCTCATCACACAAATTGATGACTCAATAGACACTGTGAAGCTCAGTGACCACTATCTACTCGGTGATAACTACTAGCCTACACACTATCTATATTCACTAGGTAGCTTCTGGAATGCTCGATATGAACTATGAAACCTGGTTATCATTGGATTGCTCAGTATATACTGGAGTCTGAATGATGAGCTCGGTAATAATATAGAATTGAGTAAGTGTTGTCACTAATTACAAATATAACATAATGCCAACATAATGCTAATGATACTACATTAGGGGAGTATCCTAATCATTGGAGAGTATTGACATGTTGCATTCATGACCGTGTTTATCATTGATGTCAACATAGTATTGTTTCTATAAAGATAGGCTAAGTAGAGAACAAAGATCTTGATGGTATGAACAATGGTTTGATTGTCTAGTGACGCATAGTTATGGACTTGTTCGACATTATGTCCTGATGATGTGGTTGAGTGCGTAGAGACTAAGCAAACTTTTGTACCTAATTTACATAGAGTATTTTACAAACAGAGTATTGGGAAAGCAATTCTTGATGTTAATTAGCTATCTTACATTTGAGATGTAATGAAGATATGTATAGTCAAGAAGTGATAGAGGATAGTCAGTTGATGACATCAATGAGTATGCAAGCCCTAGTATTGCATGTGTGAAGTTTTGTAAAGACTATGAGCCAACAATGCTATTGTAATTATAATTATTTTATTATAATTAATTGGGAAAGCCTCAAGGCTGACTCAAGGAATTATTTTGAAGATATGGTATAAAGGAGAGATGTTTTCCTTGTTTGTGATGGCATGAGTATGGTGATCATTTTATGAAGTGAAAAGTGCAAAAAAGGAGTAGAGTGCTTGAGGAATGCATGTAAGTGATCCACGAGATTATTGGATGCAAGATTCATCATCTACTTACAAGATCAGAAGGAGTAGAAGTCTAGTTCACAAGAAAGATAAATAGGAAGGAATAGTATAGTACAATTCTATTATTCTGCAAGGAATAATACATAGATCATTTGGATAGTGGGTTCATTGGTCTTGCCCTTGAAGTTGTTTGGGAAGTGGGTCTAGTTGTCTTCCATAACTCCTAACAGGGTTGGAATCTCCTAATAGGGATTCAAAGTCTCCTAACAAGGAATCATATGTACTGAATGTATTCATAAACTCCTAATAGGGTCTATCCTCTAACAAGGAATACTTATATTAGTATATCATCTTGTGGGTTCCATCCCCACTAGGGTTTTCCCTTTGATCAAGGGTTTCCCTAGTTAACATATCTAGTGTTATTGTGTATGAGTATCTTGTTGTGGTTTTAGTTTATATTGCTCATATGGTTAAGATTATTTTAAGGTTGATAATTGTGATAATAGTTGAACAATTGATTCACCCCCACCCCCTCTCAGTTATATCAGTGGACTATATATTCTAAAAATTGGTATCAGAGAATCAAGTCTTTAAAGGATAAGTTTAACAGCTTTGGAAGATCGATGGCAAATATTTTCAGAAAGGATAGTCCTAGATTTGATTTTGATGGGGCCAACTATGATATTTAGAAGGAGAATATGAAGATTCATCTGTTATGGATGGTTTTAGGATATTGGATCTTGACAAAGAGTAAGAAGACAATCATTGAAGAAGAAAATCTTGAAGGATGCAGCGAAGCATAGAGAGATCTATTCATGTGTAGCATTAGAGCTAGAGAATCTCTACTATTAGCTCTTCTAGAGAATGAGTATAGTCTAATAAAGTCACTTGAAACATCTTATGAAATTTGGAAAGCATTAGAATCTACTTTTGAAGATGATACACACGTAAAGAGAATGAGATTTCAAACTTAGATATGTGAATTTCAAGATGCTAAAATGATGGAAGATAAATTTGTAAGAAGTTATATTGGTAGAATATTAGAAATTGTTGCAGGAATTTAGTCTCATGGTGGAACCAAGGAAGAAGATGAAGTTATATGGAAGAGCTTTAAAAGTTTGACGCCACCATTCAAACAAGTAGCGTAGATGATTTAGCTAGTAATTCCCTGCACTAAAGATTTCACAAAGGAAATGTTTCTTAGAAGATTAGAATCTATAGAAGTAGATCTAAGAGAGTTAGGAGATCTAGCTAGAGTTGAAATAGCTTTTAATTCCCTAAACATTCAACCTAATCTAACAAGGAGTGCAAGCACACATGGAGATTTTGCTAGTAGCAATAGATCTGATGAAGACAAGAAGATTGAGGAATGTATAGCCCTTCTTGTGAGAAGAGAAAAAGATGGTAAGAAAATCTTTAAATGTTGGACTTGTGATGAATTTGGTCATTATGCATCCAAATGTCCTAAAAGAGAGAAAAATTATATGGGAAATTTTAAGCCTAGAAGAGATAGAGATAGAAATTGTTTGTATGCAAATGAAGATGAAGAATCTGATGAGAAAGGTTAAAGTGAAAGTGATGATGAATTAGGATTTGGTGAAAGAGCATCCCCAAACCACTCAAATAAACCTAATAATCATTAATGGGGTTTCCTATACCATGAATATTAATCTAGACTCCTAGGGCTTTCTCTTATTCATTAATGTCCTAATTGTGTGAACCATTTAACAGTAAGGTGGCTATATAAGCCTATTGTCTAAAGAGGTCACAAGGACTATTCCTTTAAGTAGGATCTTAGATATAGGTTCATTAGGCTTTAGGATCATTTTAGGTCCTTAGGTTTGTGTTTAGGACTTCAAGTCCTTCATTTTTAGTAAAAAGTTGTTCTAAACAAGAAAAGTTGCTTTGCAACTTTTGACAACTTTCAAAAACATGACATAATATGCAATTTTTGTTTGTAATAATCTCCCCAATGGTCACAACCATTATATTTTGGTTGGAATAGTTGGGGGAAGCCTTCATATAGCCCTTTCAGGCTAGTGGAAGGCATTATGATGTATTTATGCTTCGAATCAATAAAAATAATTGATTGTTTTTGCAAATTCCTTAAGTTTTTAGTTGATTGTATGGATGGTATGGATCTGACAGGAGGGAAACCTAATTTGAATGAAAGCCTAATGTTTTAACCTTCATTTTATTCTAGTTTGAGATCTTGAAGCACTTTGAATCAAGAGATATTCCTAAACTAGTGTAATTTACTACCAAACCCTCACCAGTTAGGGTTTTAGCACTTTAGTGGCTATAACTCTCATTTCCACCATGGTAAAATTCTAATTTTTGGTGGAATGAGATTCATGTATATGTACTTTAAGATTTTGGAACTTTCTTGTGGAGATCAATTGGTGGTCATATAGATGAAGCATTTTTGAGTTGGCAACTCCATGTGGCAATTCTATGACGACAACAAAGATGAAGTGAGTTAAGCACTTTGGGGTTGAACCTGCTCACCAAACCTTGGAATCTAAGCAAATAAAGTCCAAAGACCTGATCTAATTCACCACATTGGTTCTTAAACTTGTTTGGAGGGTATTTCCTTTGAAACCCAGTCATAAATATGATAATTAGGCCTATCAAGATTCTCCACTTTTTGGGGTTCAGAGTTGGATTCAAGTCCAAAAATTTGGAGTGTTGAAACACTTTCCAAAAGGGTATCGGGAAATGCCACTAGTTTCCTTAGTCCTTGTGTATTCTACAAGTTAGGCCTCAAAATGTTGCATCAAGGGCTACTAGGCCAAGTGCATTAGCCTAGAAGAAAATCCACATAGTTGTAGGACCACTTGGTTTGAGGAGTCAATAGGCCATTGGAAATTAGTATTTCAATCCATGTCCAAGGTAAACCAACCCCTTACACTTGTTCACTCTTAGTCAAGAATTCACCCAAATAGATGTGATATTGTGGAATTCCACATTGCTGTCATGATGGAATGTTTTTGGGAAATAAGATTGGATTGATGTTTTAGAACCCCTTCAAAGGTGTAGAGCCTTGGGAGTGTCCTCTCTCTCATAGGAAGTAAAGAAGATCTATGGGGAATTTGATTATCCTAACTATACCCGTTGCTTTACATCAAGATTTGTGGTTATCAAGGAAGATGATCTTGGTAGAGAAATTAGAGAAGAAAGAGCTCTAATTTTCCAAGTGGAAAAGAAATCTAATTGGATAATTGAAAGTGGTTGTTCACATCACATGACTGGTGATATGAATAAGTTTGTCAAGTTCAAGAATCATGATGGAGGTATTGTTAGAATTGGTAATAATGCAACCTAACATATAACAAGAATTGGATCCATTACTTTTGATGGTAAAACTAACATCGATGATGTTTATTTTGTCGATGGATTGAAGCATAACTTGTTGATTGTTGGATAGTTGGTGGACAAGGTTTATCAATTGCAATTCACTAAGAAGACCTGCATTATCAAAGATAGAGATGGTAAGCTGATTGGAATAGGGACAAGATCCAAAGGTAATGTCTTTCAGTTGAATCCTATTGAAATGACATGTTTGGTAGCTAAAGTGGATAATAGTTGGTTATGACATAGAAGATTTTGTTTCATAAACTTTGATAATATTATGAAGGTTAGTAGCATATTTACAATTAGAGACTTGCCTAAGATTAAAAAGCCTACTAATGTTGTGTGTAAAGAATGTACATTGGCTAGATAGAAGAAATTATCATTTCCAACCAAGAAATTCACTACCATAAAGAAACTGGAGATCATTCACACAGATTTGAGTGGTCCTTCTAGAACAGGAAGATTCTATGGTGAAAGGTATTTTATGATTTTTCTTGATGATTTCACTGGAATGATGTGGGTAGTATTTCTTAAAGAGAAATTTAAATCTTTTGAGAAGTTTAAGATATTTAAGAATAGAGTTGAGAATGAATTTGGTTTTAAGATCAAATGTTTGAGATCAGATAGAGGAGGAGAATTCACCTCTAGAGAGTTTAACACAATTTGTGAAGAGAATGGAATCAAAAGGAAGCTATCTTCACCTAGAACACCTGAGCAGAATAGTATTGTTGAAAGAAGAAATAAGTCTATAGCAGAAGCAACAAGAGCGATGTTGTTTGAGAATGATGTTTCTAAGACATTTTGGAGAGAAGTATTCAATGTAGTAGTGTACACTCTGAACATAGTACAGATCAGAAAAGGTATGAGCAAGACACCTTATGAACTATGGTTTAGTCATTCACCATCAGTTAAGTATTTAGAATATTTGGGAGTAAATGTTATACTAAGAGGTATGATGGCATTGGTAAGTTCAATCCAAGAAGTGATGAAGGTATATTTCTTGGTTATTCATTAAAAAGCAAGGCATATAGATATTTTAACTATATAACTAAGACAATAGTTGAATGCACAAATGTAAAGATTGAAGAAAAGTTTGTGTAGATGCTTAAAATTATCCCAAAAGACTATATTAATCTATTTAATATTGCCCTTGACATTATAATTAATTATTTATTACTTATTTATATTTGTATATTTTTCTACCTATTTAATTAATTAGATTCACTTTCCTTATGCATTAATTTATTTAATGCATGATTCTCCATAAATCCTCCTTTTAAATAAATTCTATTTATTTAAATCCCTCCATCTCATTAATTTCTCTAAACCTATGATTAAATTAAATCTTGTTTAATTTAATCTTAAACCTAGCCTAAAGCCTAACCTACAACCATCACTTTCATCCTCCTAAACCTACTCACCCTTTAATCCCACTTAATTATCCTTAATCATCTTGCTAATCCTTCCTTAAGCCTAAGTGTTACTCACACATGTGTGAGACCACTCCCTCTTGCAAGCTTTTTCCCCCACTCCTCTCTCCAAGTTTTCTCACACATGTGTGAGCAAACTTTGAATGTTGACCACTTGCATGGCTTGCTTATGTGTCTCTTTGTGGCACTATGTGGATGCCACATAGATGCCATCTCACTCTAGGTCTCCCTCAAGCCTATAAATAGGGCCCTTGTCTCAAGCATTTTCATCTCCCATGATTGCATTTTTATCATGTCATTTTGAGTTTTGATTTTTCATGCTAGAGCTTTCATAGTGATTTCTAAATTGCATACTAACTCTTGGTAGCTAGTTTTTAGATTGTAGTTGCATTATTAATCTAGTTTGCTTATGCATTTGCATCCCCATTTCATTTGCATGTTAGTTTAACTTGCATATTAGTGTAGTTTCTTTTGTTGTATTTCACATTTTCACCTTGAATGCATTTGAACATGGCTTTCTCCATAGCCATTTTTTGAGGTATTCTCTATTTCATATAGCCTAGGTTTCATAGTTTCATTATCACTCACATTTTCACTTCCACATTCAAGAGATTCAAACTTTAGTTGTGTTTGGGAGAGCACACCAAACATACCTCCAATCTTAACACACCAACAAGGCCTCTCATGGTTGTCTTTGTTGAGTTGTTTGAGGTTGCTTGAGGATTTGGTTTGTTGGTTGCTATGAGTTGCAAAATTCAAGAAAGTATTAGTTAAGTTTCTTTTGTTTTGATGAGTATTTGATACATGTTTGATTTAAAACTAATGTTTTCTTATTGATTCATACTTCCTACAGGTCACTTCTTTTGGCATACATTTTGGCACACTCAATGGGACCCACGTCCCTTTTTTTTCAAAAATTCATTAAGAAACTGTAATTTCTTGTCAAAATCTGTGCATTGTCATCTACGCTAGAGGTAGTGTCATCTGTGAACCGTCGTCTATGAAGATTGGCGTCTACACTAGATGTAGTGTCATCTGTGAACCTACATGTTTTGACCCCACCTTTTTTTGGTATTAAACCCAAGTTTTAGCATCTGCACCTACTAAACTATCATCTCTAACATTTTGTCGTCTTTGCATAACAATTTTTTGTCTGTGTAGTTCAAATTGTCATTGTTGTTGTATACTATCATCTGCATTTTCTTGAGGACTCACTATTTTGGCATCTGCGATTTTCTGACAAATTTTAGTTTTGTCATCTGCATTATTCTATCGTCTCAGCTTACATTCTATCATTTACAATTTATTTTTATTTTTTAAAAAGAGTATTAATCAAATATTGACTTTTGGTGGTTCCATAGGATTGAGGCCATTCTAAGCTTATTTACATGTAGAAAAAATAACAAAAAAAATTAAAATAAATTTTCTCATAGTAAAGCCTTCATTTTGGAGTTTTTTTTGTGAGGCTAATCAAATTTGTTTTTTCTTGCAAATTGGAGCATTTTAGAAACACCTAACCATATTTTATTACAAGTTTTTCTTAATATTTTATTGCTCTTGGGAGTGAACTTGAATGCTTAACCATTTGTCTTTGAATGAATGTTGCACTTAATGGGATAAATCAAACACACTCTTGAATGGCTAAACATAAAACAAACAAATCCAATCTTGAATGCATAATCAATTAAAAAAAACCTTTCATTTGGATGAATGTTGTTAAAATACACTCTTGAATGTAATTAAAGAATGAATAAGTTTTTCATTGGAATGCATGTTTAGATTAGTCAAACACAATCTTGAATGTCTTAAGGGAATGGACATGCATGTTTAGGATAGCAAACATTTGGGCTTGATGCTTAAAATGAATTCATACACTCTTGAATGCCTTAAGGGAATGGACATGCATTTCTAAGCTAGCAAATATTTAGATTTGGTACTTAAAATGAATTCACATACTTTTGAATGCCTTAAAGGAAATTGATTTTATTTTCAGCAATTTGCTTATGTTAATGAGCAATTTACTTTCTTGTTGACAAATTTGCACTTTTATTTATGTTGATGATGATTTCAAGTTGGAAAGAACATTGTATGCTATAAACACGTGTTTCTTCAAAGTAGATTACAAAACTTAAAGTTTCATTGGGAAAGAACATGTATCTTTTAAACCCCAAGGACACTTACATATTCTCTCCCCTCACACCTTCGGGTGATCTTGGGTGCACAAGAAATAAGTGGTCTTTTTTTCTTTTTTTTTTAGGAGGCCTGCTTAGGGATTTCATCACCCCTTGGGAGGACCTCAACTCCAGTGTTCTGGTGGAGTGTAAAAATCGGGAGGTGAATCGAAAGACACCTCTCTTGGAAGTAAAATCTTGTCACTTTTGGCTAAGCCTCAAAGAACTTTATAACTTTGGGAAGTGAAGGAGGAGATTTGGGTTACCATCTCCCCCTAGCTATGTGGCATTATTTTTTTTCATCTATAGATTTGGGCCTCACGTACCTTGTGTATATTAAGGATGCTCTCTAGTTGATTCTTGTACATCCCAGTTGAAACCTTATAGGATTGTTGGTGTATTTAGCATGCTTGAGTGTTTGAAACCCTCCCCGTTGAACATGACACACCAGCTACAATTGCCTTGTATATATTTTCTTGTTTGATTTTGCCTCTCAAATTTGAAAAAACCCAAAAACATCATAAAAAATAAAAATCCAAAAACATCGTAAAAGTTCAAAAATTCAAAAAAAAAAAATTTAAATCTCAAAAACAACAAAAACAAGTCTTATTTTAGGTCCCTTTAGTTAAGTTGTCCACATCAATTCCACATCACCTCTTCTTTCCATCAAAGTCATCACCCTCATACAGCTCTTGTCTTCATCATTCAAACCCTTCCTTGAGCTCTTAATCATCTCTATTCATCCAAATCATTTCCTTTTCTTCCTAATCATTCCATCTAATTCCTAATCTTCATCCTAGTCATGGTGCATACTCCATATCATGCTTCAATTCCCACATCTAATGCATCATAATAATCATCCTTCTAATCCCATTCCTTGTCACATTCAATCTTTTCTAATCAATTCTTAATTTAATCCATTTACATCTTCATCCATAATCAATCTTTCTAATTTCATTCACATATTCTCCTAATTCAACTTTGCATCACATCTTCAACTTTGGACATAGGAGCACTGTCATCAACATCAGACTTTAATTCAAATCCCACATTCACTTGTTTGCAATATATAAGGTTTTTTCAAATCAAACCTTCATCTAATATCAAATCAAATCAAATCAATATCAAGTAGAATCCAATTCAAATCAAGTCAACACAAAGTCCAAAATTTCTCCTAGTCCCAAGTTCATATTCCATCCATCATCAAATCTCTCACCACTCCTTGTCTAATCTATGGATAAGCATTGGCTTAATCAAATAGTTTAAGATCTTTAAAGGCAATCTGGAGTAATACCTCTCTTTCAACCTACATATCAAATCCATCCTCATAACTTCATATCCAATTCATATCCATCTCATGTTCATTATTCTTCTACCTTTGATAAGGGAAATCCACCTCATTATCCTTCAACCACATATGATTCCATGCATAGCCCACACAATTCCGCAAGCAGAAATGCCATGCCAAAGAAATTGAGGAACTAAAGAATCCTATCTTGAGCCTAGCAAATCAACAAAAAAATTCCACCTTCCATGCCATATGTCCTCCTCCCCCATGTTTCAAAGACCATAGTCCTCATGTCCCATCCAGCCCAAATCCCCCATGCAATTCCCCATACTTTGAGCTTAATGTCAAAAACCATCATCCCAATCCCCTACCCACAATTCCACCTTCACACAATCATAATCCTCCAAAAAAATCATCCCCACCTTGTAATAGGTTTTCCTCACCCGAATTCTTGTCTACATGCAAAATTCAAAATAAAGTGATCTAATCACCAAAGTCATACCCCCAATTCCATCTCAAGAACCTCCTCCAATGCATGACATTATAGGTTCCTCTTCTCCTCTAGATCTGAGCATTTCTCCATCTCATTATGCCCTTATCCCTCAAGATCCATTTATCCCTCCTAGTCCATCTCATGATTCCCTTCCTAATCAATATCAAGACATTCCATGTACTACACACATTATCAATTCCACTCCATCTCCAAACTTAGCATCCATCGACCCTCCCCTCCCTACAAAAATTCCTTTCACTCCATCCACTAATACTCCTCCATGTCAAGATCAAATCACTCCATCTCATAATCCTATTCTATCTCATGATCCACTCATTGCACCACATGATCCTCTTTTTAGTCAAGATCAAAGCTCCCCTTCATTTTCCTTTCATGATCCCACTCCATCTCAAGATCCTATTACTCTCATAATCCCCCTTGCAATCCTAGTACTCCACATAATCCTATCACACCTATCCAATCCATTCATGAACCCCATATACATGGATTTGCATCTTGTGTTGAAAATAATAAGTATCCCATTGAAGAGATAATGTCTCAAGATGTTGTTACACCTTCCACTCCTTCCAAATCCAAAATTCCTCCATCTAAACCTAAATATTCCCATCATCCATATTCCAAGTCTATTTTGGGACCTTATATCCATAATTCGCTTCCTTCATCATTACCATCCATTTTGGGTCCTTATGTTCCAAAACCAAACCCTTCATCCCTTCCTTCCATTTTGGGTCCTTTCGTACATCCATCCACCATATCCGTGTTTCCACTTCATCCCCTCATGGTCCTAGTAAAGATCAACAAAGGCACACATCCTTGAATTCCTTACAATGTTCACCATCCATATGCTCTCCACCCCATTTATCTTCATGCACCCCTACCATGGCCAATGGAAGCAAATTGGATGCCAAAGATAAAGCGCATAAAGCTAAAAATCCACAAAAATCTAAGGATCAACATGTCCCCTCTAAAAGACATGTTCAAGAAAAGAAAAATATGATCCAAAATAGAAATAAAAGGCCACAAAGGATCAAAAAAAAAAAAAAAAAAAAATTGTGGATCCCAAAGCTACTTAATGTAGCAATGAATCTCAAAGAAAGATTCCAAATAACATCCAATTTTGCTAATCCAAAGGCTTCCCTCATTCATAAATCATCCAAGCTTCCATCTTCCATTTTGGGTCCTTATATACCTAAATCTACCATCCTAAATCCATCATCTCCTTCATCCATTTTGGGTCCCTATATCCCAAAATTCAAACTTTCTCCTACATATCCTCCACAATTTCCTCCTTTCCATCACCCTTTAAGGTGTGTGCCAATGACGATCTTTTTGCCTCCTTCATCCATCCATCCACAAGTTCTTCCACCCTAGCATCCATCAACCATGTCTTCCTCCCACCCACTCTACCCCCTTAATCCAAACTTGTTCATAAGTCATTGTCCTCCATTCCCTAATCCACTTTATCCTTCTTTTCACTATCTTACCAACATCTATGATAAAATAGTCAAAATCCCTTGAAAATAACAAATAAAAAAGGAAAAGATATCAAGGGATACCATCCATGTATCTAGATGCTTGAGTCCTCCCTTTTACCCAACGTCTTCCACTTCCACTTCCACTTATCCTTCTATTCACTTTTCCTCTTCCACTTGCACTCTACACTGGGGGCAAGCTCCATCCATACCACTCTTCCTTACATATCTTCCATATTTCCATCTACCATTCATCATCTTCTTCCATCTTTGATCTTGACTTTCACTTTCTTTCCATGTCCCTTTCTCATTATCCATCCATTACCCAACATGTTTTCATATATTTGATCTTGACATGCTATCCATATCTTACATCCCATAGTCCTTGTCTTGTTCATCCATTTTCCATCCATACTCCTACATACTTCCATCCCCCTTTCATATGTCCTTGATCTTGGTTATCCCATCCATCTCATCTACTTCATATCCCACATTTCATCCATACCCTTTATATCTAAATCTCTTTTTCATACCCTCCCTCCCATATCCCTTATTCATTCCACTTTCATACCCATACTTGTGATCACTACTAGAGGCACAATAACAAAATGTTCATACATGCTTTGGCAAAGCACATGCCTTCTCTTTCTCCATATGCTAGCCTTCATACCATCTTTCCATTTTCATGCATCCTTTCCCACTATATTTTCTTCCATTTTCCTATCCTTGGTATGGGACATTTGGACTCCTTCGAAACATATTCCTTGGCTCCACATTTTCCATCATATCCTTTCACCATTCCTTTCATCCACCAACTCAAGTTGCTTTTCCTCCATTTACCATCCCTTGGTTATCTCTTGTCATTGGTTCTAATCCATTCCACCTTCCATCAATTTTTATTTCTTCCAATCCATTCAATCAATTCATTCCTCCTCTAATCTAATTGTACTCCCTTCTTCTAATAATTTCATTCAAATCATTTCCATAATCAATTGCTTCATTTTTTCATCTATTTGCATATACCTTGATCAAATTTCTAGTCTTCCATTAAAAAAACTTTTCTCTATAGAACATTTATCACTTTTTCTCTCACATCCCCCTTCCATTCCAATGCAATTCATTCATTATCTTGTCTTATCCAAATTCTTCTATTTATCTCATGACATTGAGCTTCAAACCAATCAAACTGAGCTTATCAAATAGTGATTGCAAACAAACGTACAAAAATTCACACTAAGACTAAATGATTTAAGAACATTGTTCCTTTCACACTATTGCCAATGAACAATCACAAACATTTCAATACAATTCAATCAAACAATCAATCTTTGCCTTACAGGATGAATCCTTCCTACACAGGCTTTACAAATTCACTATCAGAATCAAGTTCATGGCAAAAACTATGGACTAAATTACTACTTGGTCATTAGGTCTTTTTTTGATTTTATCTTTGTGTTTCAGTGATAGCCTCCCCATTTGTGCCTCAATCTTCAATATCTTGGTATCATTTGAATGGCTTAACTTGATTACACATGTCATTTTGCAATATGATCTATTCTTTAGCACATCTTTGTCGATTTTCAAGTTATGTTTATGTATTGCTCACTGGGGACAATGGGTTGGCACACTTTCCACCAAGATCCCTAAGAAGACTTTGGGTGTGCCCAGACCTCTCCAGTGCATATATGTCATTTGTTCCATCATGACTTTGAAACCTACATCTATTGTGTTGAGAGTCTAGTCCACACAAAGGAATCTTGTCATCTATACTGCTATAGCATTTGATGCATAACTCCTCTTGCAATATCAAACTAAGGTGTGCTCTCCCATATGAACACAACTGAATCTCACGCATTCATGTAGTTAAGATGCATTTAGATTAATCATTATCCAATTCACCTTGCTTCATTATGATCTTACCAGTGAGTCATGCAAGGCCTTTCTTTAAGCCTTTTTCCTTCCCTTTTCCTTCCCGTGTCTATTTTCAAGAAAATGGGGCAAAAAATATTCCTTTTTCACCCCATTTCCTCGAAGGGGCACCCTCCTCCCCTGTCGTCACTTCGACACAACTCCTAGGACTCCTACCTTCTCTAGGGCAACCTATATTTTCTTTTCTTTGATATGATGTCATCCTGACATCACATCAAGGAGGGGCAAAATGTAGACACTTAAAATCATCCCAAAAGACTATATTAATTTATTTAATATTGTCCTTGACATTATAATTAATTATTTATTACTTAATTATATTTTTCATATTCTTCTACCTATTTAATTAAATTTATTTAATTACGTAGGTTCACTTTCCTTATGCATTAATTTATTTAATTCATGATTCTCCATAAATCCCCCTTTTAAATAAATTCTATTTATTTAAATCCCTCCATCTCATTAATTTCTCTAAATCTATGATTAAATTAAATCTTGTTTAATTTAATCTTAAACCTAGCCTAAAGCCTAGCCTACAACCATCACTTTCATCCTCCTAAGCCTATCCACCCTTTAATCCCACTTAATTACCCTTAATCATCTTGCTAATCCCTCCTTAATCCTAGGTGTGTGCTCACACATGTCTGAGACCACTCCCTCTTGCAAGCTTTGTCCCCCAGTCCTCTCTCCAAGTTTGCTCACACATGTGTGAGAAAACTTTGAATGTTGACTGCTTGCATGGCTTGCCCTTGTCTCAAGCATTTTCATCTCCCATAATTGCATTGTTATCATGTCATTTTGAGTTTTGATTTTTCATGCTAGAGCTTTCATAGTGATTTCTAGATTGCATACTAACTCTTGGTAGCTAGTTTTTAGGTTGTAGTTGCATTATTAGTCTAGTTTGCTTATGCATTTGCGTCCTCATTTCATTTGCATGTTAGTGTAGCTTGCATATTAGTGTAGTCTCTTTTGTTGCATTTCACATCTTCACCTTGAATGCCTTTGAACATGGTTTTCTCCATAGCCATTGTTTGAGGTATCCTCCATTTCATATAGCCTAGGTTTCATAGTTCCATTATCACTCATATTTGCACTTCCACATACAAGAGATTCAAACTTTAGTTGTGTTTGGGAGATCACACCAAACATACCTCCAATCTTAACACACCAACAAGGCCTCTCATGCGTGCCTTTGTTGAGCTATTTGAGGTTGGTTGAGGATTTAGTTTGTTGGCTGATATGAGTTGCAAAACTCAAGCAAGCATTAATTAAGTTTCTTTTGTTTTGATGAGTATTTGATACATGTTTGATTTAAAACTAATGTTTGCTTGTTGATTCACGCTCCCTATAGGTCACTTCTTTTAGCATACAGTTTGGAACTAAGGAAAAGATGGTAGATTAAAATTTAAATGAAAAAGATAATTCTAGAATTGTTAGACAAAATGCATAAGTTTTCTTTGAGACTAACAATAATTTGTAGAATGATGTGTTAACTATTGAGCAAAGAGGGGAGCAGAGATATGAACCTAGAGATGAGATAAGAGTTGAGATATCAACTTCTATCCCTAATAGGAATCAAACAAAGAATCACCCTCCTAAGAAGGTAATTGGAAGCAAAGACAAAGGTGTGATGACAAGGAATAGAGTAAACGAGGAGATATGCTTGATATCTCAAGTTGAACCTAAGAGCATAGATGAAGCATGTAAAGATGATCATTGGATTCAAGCAATGAAGGAAGAATTAGATCAAATTGTGAAAAATGATACATGGGAGTTGGTTCCTAGACCTAAAGACAAGAATGTGATAGGAACCAAATGGGTATTTAGAAACAAGATGAATGAGCAAGGCGAAGTTGTGAGAAAAAAGGCTAGACTTGTATGCAAGGGATATTCATAGAAAAAAGGTGTAGACTATGAGGAGACATATGCACTTGTAGCCAAACTAGAAGCAGTAAGGATGTTCCTAGCTTATGTAGCAAATAAGAAGTTCAAGGCTTATTAGATGGATGTTAAATCAGCCTTCCTGAATGGAGAACTTGAAGAAAAGGTGTATATTAAGCAACACCTCAAAAGACAAAGACATGGTATGTAGATTGAAGAAATATCTATATGGTTGAAGCATACACCTAGAACCTAGTATGCAAGGTTGGATAGTTATTTGGCAAAGCTTGGATTTGCTAAAGGTATGGCTCATAGAAACTTGTATTTGAAAGAAGTTGAAATGGTTTGTTGATTATTGTAATATTTTTTGATGACATCATATTTGGAGGTGATGATAAAGCAAGTGATAAGTTTTTTGAAGAGATGAAGAATGAATTTGAAATGAGCATGATAGGAGAAATGAAGTTTTTCCTAGGATTGCAGATTGTGCAGAACAATGATGGTATTTCCATTTCACAAGCTAAGTACTTGAATAATTTGTTGAAAAGATTTAGTTTGGAAAGTTGTAAACTTGTTGGTACACTTATGATAACTGGTCACAAGCTATCTAGCAAAGATGAGACACCTACAATATAGCAGAAGAAGTACATATCCATGATTGGAGGTTTGTAGTATCTGACTCGCACTAGACCAAATATAGAAAATGCAGTTGGGATTGTAGCTAGATTTCAAGCTAATCCTAAGGAGTATCATTTTGTAGCAGTAAAAACAATATTCAGATATTTGAAAGGAACATCTTACTATGGAATTTGGTATGATAGATCAAGTGATTTCACTCTATGTGCATATACTGATGCAAATTGGGGAGGTAGTATGGATGATAGAAAGAGCACTAGTGGTTGAGTATTCTTTTTTGGAGGAAGATTGGTTTCTTGGAGAAGCAAGAAGCAAGATTGTATTTCTTAGAGTACAACTAAGGCAAAGTATGTTGCAGCAACAAATAACTGTAATCAAGTTATGTGGATGAAGCAAATATTGAAGGATATCATAATTGAGTTTGAAGAACCTATTATCATTTACTATGATAACACAAGTACAATGAGTATGTCTAAGAATCTTGTATTGCATTCTAAGACTAAGCATATATCTATTAAGTATCATGCGATGAGAGAGAAAGCAACAAAAAAGGAGACCAGATTGGAGTATGTGAGTACTAAAGATCATATTGCATATATCTTTATAAAGCCTTTTTCTAAAGATACATTTGAGTATCTAAGAGGTATGCTTGGGGTTATGCCCCTACCTACTTCTAAGTAGATGATGCAAAGAGTGCATCAGTCCATTGGTACAGAGCAATATTGCTATCCTAGACCGAATGTTGATGCTTCCTATATGGGGGAGTATCTTTGGTGAGCAGAGTTGTTAAGGACTCTTGGTATTTGGTTTTTGAATAGTGTATTCAGACACTCAAGTTGGTTGAAGACTTCATGCAACATATTAGCAATTAGTATGTAACAATTGGTATGTTGTAACATTGAGGTTGAGGCCTTTGACATTGATGTCAATGAGGGAGAGTATGCATGAAAAATATATCCTAAGTTATGGGGAGAAGAACTCCTAAGAAATGGGGGAGAGATGCCTATTTAGGGAGATTTAGAAAGATTCATGTAAGGAATCAGGAGAATCATTTAGTGTGAAGTAAACAATTATTGTTGAAGAAACAAGAGTATGCACCTATTTTTGGATCAATTGATTAAATTGTGTATTTTCTTTGATATTACACAAAATTCCATATCAATTTTAGTTAGTGTATGTCAAGCTCACTCAGGCAGTGAAGACAATTTTCTATGTCTACCGAGCATTTCTGAGTTTCCCTAGTTTAGAAGATAGTGTCTACCGAGTTTACTCAAGAGACAAAGGAAAGTTTGAAAAAGATGAGTGTTAATTGAGCTCAATTAATTAATGAAGGAAAAGTTGGA
The DNA here is from genome assembly GCA_028749045.1 of Cupressus sempervirens. NCBI lineage: Eukaryota > Viridiplantae > Streptophyta > Pinopsida > Cupressales > Cupressaceae > Cupressus > Cupressus sempervirens. Next base: position 743,837,838 of record CM053790.1, read on the forward strand.
TGGAACCAATGTTAATCGAGCTCATTGGGTTACCAAAGGAACTTCACAAATATACAATGTTAATTGAGCTTCTATTGGTTAACACAAGAATTCATTTATGAGTTAGTGTCTACCAAGCTGGGTCAGCTAACAAAGGATTTTCTTATTTTGGCATATTGAGTTTAATGGATTTATCTAATGGTTCTAGCCAACTGAGAAGATGAATATAATTTATTCTAAGTTATATTTTAGCTGACTTGACAATTTGGATGATATAAGTATAAGGTCAAGTTGTGGGTTAAAATGTGAGAAGTTGTGAATGTATTGAAAATTTAATAATGAAGAGAGGAAGCGAATTTGAAGGATAAGCATAATATCCTTGTGGAGTTGAAAAGATATATCCAATTAGGAAGGATCAAGTAAAGCCAAAATTGAGATCTGAGTAATCTAGTTGCATTAGAAATTAGGTCATCTCATTGTTACTCTCTAACTATTGTAGCAGTGATCTACATCTCTTAATAGAGTTGGCTTAACAAATATTTGTAAATCCTCTAACAAGGTGACATTTCTAATGTCTAAAGACCTCTACAAAGCCACTCCTAATATGGTGATTAAATCCTCTAATAGGGCCACACCTAATAGTGTATTTTGTAACCTTTAATAGGGTTGGCTCCTAACAGAGCTCACTTTAGAAGAGTGAAAATGGTAACTAGTTATAATTGGTGGTTTTTCCCAAATTAGGTGTCCACGTTAAATCCTGATGTCAAATGTGTTCATGCTATTTTCTTTATGTGTTTTAAAAACTAAGTTAAGTAATGGTAATCACAGATAACATCTAAATATTTGCATGTTAAGTAATTACCAAGCATATTCAGTATTTATTAAGTTACAACATTTTATGTGTGTTTGTCGAGCATTAGCAGTATTTAGTTCTTAGAGTTTAATTTTGTACTAACATCTAAGGGATCTAGGATTTATTTTTGTAGTAACAGATTCACCCCTCCCCTCTCAGCTACTCCTCTTATATTTCTAACAATTGGTATAAGAGCTTTTGGTGTTTGTAGAGAAGGTTTCAAAGACCTGAGCTAAAGATCAGGATGTCTTACAGAAGAGAGATTACTAAGCTGAATAGAGATAATTTTGCAGCATGGCAAAGACCTATGAGGTTACATTTGGCTACTATCAGTGATTCAGGGTGCAAATATCTTGATGTTGAATACAAGACTCCCACTTAAACATTATCAGTTGAAGATATTGATGAAAAGAAGAATCATAACATCATGATGATTGATATTACATCTGCTCTCAGTTATGTTGAATTTGATGAAGTTAAAGATTACAAAACAGCTCATGACATGTGGGCCAAAATAAAAGACATTTATGGAGGAGATAACAATGTAAGAAGAGATAAGGATGAAAGTCTTAGAGGTCATTTTGATCAGATGAAAATGAGAGAAGATGAGAACATTGCAAAATATGTAGAGAGAATCAAAGCAAGTGTAAGTGCAATCAAAACATCTGGAGGAGGCATTGAAGAGAAAATAGTTGTAAGCAAAGTGCTTAGAACTCCTCTTCCTATTTATGCAATTAGAGTGTCTACTATTCAAGAGATGAGATGTGACCCAAATAATAAAATATCTTTGGATGCTCTAGTTGGAAGATTGACAGCTTTTGAGTTAGATAACTTTGATAACTATGTTCCTAGTTCAAAAGTTATTGAGTCTACATTTGAAGCTAAATTTTCACTCAAGAAAAAGGATAAGAAATCAAAGTCCAATCAACCAAGAAGTGAAGAAGAAGAAGAAGAAGAGAGTTCAAACAATGATCTTAAAGTTGTTGAAGCCCTACTTGCAAGGAAGTATTCCAAAGGTAGAGGAAAGTACAAAGGTGAAGTTCCTCTGATATGTTTTTCTTGTGAAGAAGTTGGTCACATAGCTGCAAGGTGTCCAAATAGAGAAAATAAAGATGAAAAGAAAAACAATAAGTACAATGGTAAGAAGGATTTCTAGAACTACAAGAACTTCAAGGATAAAGGTAAGAAATATTGTTTTATGGCTAAAGATTCTGATGACAGTGAAGATGAAATGGTATATATTGTTGTAAAGGATGAATCTGGTGATGAAGGAAATAAGATGGCATTTATCTCTCATATTAGAAAAAATCATAGATGGATCATTGATAGTGGTTGTTCACATCATATGACTAGAGATAAAACAAAATTTGAGAACATGGAACCTTATGATGAAGGTAGTGTAAGATTTGGAAACAATGAACCTTGTTGCATAAAAGGAAAAGTTCGCATCTCATTAACCAATGAACTTGTGTGTGGCAATGCTTATTGAGTTGATGGACTAAAGAAGAATCTACTGAGTGTGGCATAGTTGAATAACATTGGATTCAAGGTAGAATTCATGGATGGCAAGGCCAAACTACTAGATGGTAAAGGAAATTTGGTTGGATCTAGTAAGCAAACATAAGGTAATCTATTTTATCTTGATCTCATTGAAAGTTCATGTTTTATTGCTCAAGTAGAAGAAAGTTGGTTATGGCACAAAAGATTATGTCATGTGAACTTTGATAATTTGGTTAAGATAAGCAAACATAAAAGAGTAAGAGGTATTCCTAGCTTGAAGAAACCTGATATGGGTCCATGCAAGAATTGTCAAATTGGCAAGATGGGAAAGACTAGTTTCAAAAGTAAAAACTATCAGTCTAAAGAAGTCTTAGAAATTGTGCATACTGACCTATGTGGACCTATTGGAATAGAGAGTTATAGTGGAGATAAGTTTTTCATTTTATTTTTTAATGATTAGAATGATGACTATAAAGTACTTGAAAGAAAAATTAGAAGCTTTTCAGAAATTCAAGTGGTATCTAGCAAGAGTAAGAAAAGAAATTGGAATGAAGTTGAAATGTTTAAGATCAGACAGAAGTCATGAATTCATCTCCAATGAATTAAATAATTTTTGCATTGAAAGAGAAATCAAAAGACAAGTATCAGCCCCTGGTACACCCCAATAGAATTGTATAGCTAAAAGGAGGAATAGATCCATCATGGATTGTGCAAGAACATTGATGATTGAAAATAATGTTGCTATCAAATACTAGAAGGAAGCTATCAGCACTACAATTCATACCTTGAACAAAGTGTAGTTAAAGAAATACTCAAACCAAACTCCTTATGAACTATGGTATGGCTAAAAACCTGATGTAAGTTACTTGAAAGTATTTGGCAACAAATGTTATATCTTGAAAGAATCTAAGAAAGGAAAATTTGATGTCAAAGGTGATGAAGGAATATTTCTGGGATACTCCTACAGAAGTAAATCATACAAATGTTTGAATTTGTCTACTCATAAAATCATAGAAAGTGCACATGTCAGAATTGATGAGTTTGCAAAAAAGAGTGAAGAAGAAAGCAATAAAGAGCTAAAGGATTACAAAAAAAAAATTTACTATGAACCTAATACTCTGCCAAATCTATTTGAAAGAAAGGAAGCTTCACCTCTCGAGTCCCCAAAATCTCCAACAGTTACCAAGTTGCAGTCAGTGCAACCTGAGTCACAGTTTGAAGGACTCGAGTCACAATCAGAGGCTACCAAGCTAGTTCAAACCAAGTTTGATGGACCCAAGTCATAGACAGTGAGACCCGAGCCTAACATTGAAGTTCATGATAAAAATATTGGAACTCATTCCAAACCCAAAGAACATGTGTTAGCAAGATATGTCAGAAGGCATCATGCACCTGATCAGATCATTAGAGACAAATCTAATGGAACAATGACAAGAAAAGGTACATGTTTACTTGCTGAATTTGAACCTAGAAATGTTAAAGATGCATTGGATAATGAAAGTTGGGTTGAAGCAATGAATGAAGAAATAGAACAGATTGAAAAGAACAAAATATGGACTCTTGTTCCTAGACCCAAGGATTAAAATGTAATTGGCACAAAGTGAGTGTTTAGAAATAAGTTGAATGAAGAGGGAAAAGTTTCTAGAAATAAAGCAAGATTGGTGTGTAAAGACTATTCTCAAGAAGAAGGTATTGATTATTGTGGAACTTTTTCTCCTACTGCAAGTTTAGAAGGTGTTAGTGTAGACACCTAAATCTGATTACACCGCTTCGGTAATCCTATTTAGCTATCTCTAAAGGAATCATTAATTAAATTCCTATTTAATTAATCCTTTTGCCATCCCCTAGCTAATTAATTTAATTAATCATCTATAGTCCTAATTGATAAATTAAATAACCCATTATTTATCAATTAAATCCTATTCTCCTATCTAATTCCAAACCCTCATTTATTAAATAAGTCTATTTAATAAATAAAACCCTCAAATCTAATAGCCCCTAAACTATCCTAAATCCTCCTTTTAGCCTAATCCATCCCATCCACCCATACTAACCAAGCTTAGCCACTAACTCACCCATCCTCATTAATACCATCCACTTGCCCATCTCTAACATCTCTAATCTAATCCTAACCCAAGCCTAACCCATTCCCTAATTATTTGCACAATCCTAAATGAGATTAAAACTTTCCTAATCCAAACCAAAATCTCTCCTCAAAATATCCCAACCACCAAGCCATAAAAGCTCTTACAAATCCATGAATGACTCTTACAAGCCCATTCATTTCTCTTACAAGCTATTATGAGGGTCTTTATGAGCTTTGAGCCTCCTTTGTTGACCCCTCAACCCCTCTTTCTCTAACCAATGACCCTATGACATGTGTCACTCCCTAATTGGCTATAAGGAAGCACAATCCATGTGCTCTCATCTCATTCAATCTAAGCCCTCCATGAGCTTTTCCTCATCCTTGCATCCTAGCCCTCCATCCCTCAAGCCCTTAGCCTATAAATTGGATCCCCTCCCAAGCCATTTTAATCACAATCCTTAAGCTAAAGTTACCATGTTAGTTTGAGAAGCCAAATCCATGCTTTTACATATACCCACACCAAAAATCTCAAATCCACCTCCATTGAAGCATTTTGAAGCTTGAGCATACATCCACATCAAAGGACACATCTACAAAATCCAGGAAGCATGGAGTGTTTCCTCCTTTTGGATTACATTCCTTAATTGTTTTCTTTGTCTTATCATAAGTGTGGCTTTATTTTATGTGTTTGAATGCTTTCTTTCTAAAATTGTGTTCCTTAAGCATATAGAATTATAGCTCTACATTTTGGCACGCCCGATGGGACCCCACATTTGGGTATATCTAATCATGTTTTTGGGTTTTTTGTGTTAACTAACCAAATTAACCTTGTTTGCTTGTTTTTTTTTGTGATAAGTTTGCTGATCTTATTGCAGGTACGCAGGACATCCTTTGGAAATCGTGCTCCCAACCATCTAAATATTTTTCATTTTTAAGCAGCTAAAAATCAACTTGTTTTGCGATCCCACGAACCTAGGAACGCGATCCTGCGACCACGGGAATGCAGCCATTGGTAAGCGAAAACACAAACCCGCGACCACGAGTTCGTAGTTCATCCCTATCCAGTTGCTACCACGTGTTACAAAGCAGTCCTGCATCTCTAAGTCTAGTCTCTCCTCTTCTTATCTAAGACTGGGGCAACCTTATTGCTAAAACATCTTCCTCATGTCGTCTCCATTTGAACTTCTTTGAAATAGTGTTGTCTCAACACTATGTCAAAGAGGGGCAAAATGTAGACACCTAAATCTGATTACACTACTTCGGTAATCCTATTTAGCTATCTCTAAAGGCATCATCAATTAAATTCCTATTTAATTAATCATTTTGCCATCCCCTAGCTGATTAATTTAATTAATCATCTATAGTCCTAATTGATAAATCAAATAATCCATTATTTATCAATTAAATCCTATTCTCCTATCTAATTCCAAACCCTCATTTATTAAATAAGTCTATTTAATAAATAAAACTCTCAAATCTAATAGCCCCTAAACTATCCTAAATCCTCCTTTTAGCCTAATCCACCCCATCCACCCATACTAATCAAGCTTAGCCACTAACTCACCCACCCTCATTAATACCATCCACTTGCCCATCTCTAACATCTCTAATCTAATCCTAACCCATTCCCTAATTATTTGTACTAAATGAGATTAAGACTTTCCTAATCCAAACCAAAGTCTCCCCTCAAAATATCCCAACCACTAAGCCATAAAAGCTCTTGCAAAGCCATGAATGACTCTTACAAGCTCATTCATTGCTCTTACAAGCCATTATGAGGGTCTTTATGAGCTTTGAGCCTCCTTTGTTGACCCCTCAACCCCTCTTGCTCTAACCAATGACCCTGTGACATGTGTCACTCCCTAATTGGCTATAAGGAAGCACAATCCATGTGCTCTCCTCTCATTCAATCTAAGCCCTCCATGAGCTTTTCCTCATCCTTTCATCCTAGCCCTCCATCCCTCAAGCCCTTAGCCTATAAATTGGATCCCTTCCCAAGCCATTTTAATCACAATCCTTAAGCTAAAGTTACCATGTTAGTTTGAGAAGCCAAATCCATACTTTTACATATACCCACACCAAAAATCTCAAATCCACCTCCATTGAAGCATTTTGAAGCTTGAGCATACATCCACATCAAAGGACACATCTACAAAATCCAGGAAGCATGGAGTGTTTCCTCCTTTTGGTTTACATTCCTTAATTGATTTCTTTGTCTCATCATAAGTGTTGCTTTATTTTATGTGTTTGAATGCTTTCTTTCTAACATTGTGTTCCTTAAGCATATAGAATTATAGCTCTACATTTTGGCACACCCGATGGGACCCCACATTTGGGTATATCTAATCATGTTTTTGGGTTTTTTGTGTTAACTAACCAAATTAACCTTGTTTTCTTGTTTTTTTGTGTGATAAGTTTGCTGATCTTATTGTAGGTACGTAGGACATCCTTTAGAAATCGTGCTCCCAGCCATCTAAACATTTTTCATTTTTGAGCAGCTAAATTAGCTTGTTTTGCGATCCCATGACCCTAGGAATGCGATCCTGCGACTATGAGAATGCAGCCATTGGTAAGCGAAAACGTGAACCCACGACCTCGAGTTTGCAGTTCATCCCTATCCAGTTGCTACCACGTGTTACAGAGCAGTCCTACATCTCTAAGTCTAGTCTCTCCTCTTCTTATCTAAGACTAGGGCAACCTTGTTGCTAAAACATCTTGCTCATGTCGTCTCCGTTTGAACTTCTTTGAAATAGTGTTGTCTCAACACTATGTCAAAGAGGGGCAAAATGTAGACACCTAAATCTGATTACACTACTTCGGTAATCCTATTTAGCTATCTCTAAAGGCATCATCAATTAAATTCCTATTTAATTAATCATTTTGCCATCCCCTAGCCGATTAATTTAATTAATCATCTATAGTCCTAATTGATAAATCAAATAATCCATTATTTATCAATTAAATCCTATTCTCCTATCTAATTCCAAACCCTCATTTATTAAATAAGTCTATTTAATAAATAAAACTCTCAAATCTAATAGCCCCTAAACTATCCTAAATCCTCCTTTTAGCCTAATCCACCCCATCCACCCATACTAATCAAGCTTAGCCACTAACTCACCCACCCTCATTAATACCATCCACTTGCCCATCTCTAACATCTCTAATCTAATCCTAACCCAAGCCTAACCCATTCCCTAATTATTTGCACTAAATGAGATTAAGACTTTCCTAATCCAAACCAAAGTCTCCCCTCAAAATTTCCCAACCACTAAGCCATAAAAGCTCTTGCAAAGCCATGAATGACTCTTACAAACCCATTCATTGCTCTTACAAGCCATTATGAGGGTCTTTATGAGCTTTGAGCCTCCTTTGTTGACCCCTCAACCCCTCTTGCTCTAACCAATGACCTTGTGACATGTGTCACTCTCTGATTGGCTATAAGGAAGCACAATCCATGTGCTCTCCTCTCATTCAATCTGAGCCCTCCATGAGCTTTTCCTCATCCTTGCATCCTAGCCCTCCATCCTTCAAGCCCTTAGCCTATAAATTGGATCCCCTCCTAAGCCATTTTAATCACAATCCTTAAGCTAAAGTTACCATGTTAGTTTGAGAAGCCAAATCCATACGTTTACATATACCCACACCAAAAATCCCAAATCCACCTCCATTGAAGCATTTTGAAGCTTGAGCATACATCCACATCAAAGGACACATCTACAAAATCAAAGAAGCATGGAGTGTTTCCTCCTTTTGGTTTGCATTCCTTAATTGTTTTCTTTGTCTTATCATAAGTGTGGCTTAATTTTATGTGTTTGAATGCTTTCTTTCTAACATTGTGTTCCTTAAGCATATAGAATTATAGCTTTACATTTTGGCACGCCCGATGGGACCCCACATTTGGGTCTATCTAATCATGTTTTTGAGTTTTTTGTGTTAACTAACCAAATTAACCTTTTTTTTTTTTTTTTTTTGTGATAAGTTTGTTGATCTTATTGCAGGTACACAGGTCATCCTTTGGAAATTGTGCTACCAGCCATCTAAACATTTTCCATTTTTGAGCACCTAAAAATCAACTTGTTTTACGATCCTATGACCCTAGGAACGTGATCCCATGACCGTGAGAATGCGGCCATTGGCAGGCAAGAACACGAACCCGTGATCATGAGTTTGCAGTTCATCCCCATCCAGTTGCTGCCACATGTTACAGAGCAGTCCTACATCCTCGCCAAACTTTTTTTTGTGAGAACGCTATAATAGCTGGCGGGATCACAACATTCACCTACGGGAATGCCATCATTAACCTACAAACCAATTCCTTTTGTTGACCTCTCAAACCCACTGAGAAATTTTCCTGCGGGAATGCTTAGAAATCTACCTGCGGGATCGTTGTTTCGTGGGATCACTCTGCAACCTTTTAACCTGTGACCTCAATTTCTATTGTCACCAATTTTCTGTCTCGCGTCCCTACTGACTATTTTCGCATTCCCGCGATCACAAGATCACTACATTAACCCGCGAGATCGCTGCATTAACCCGCAGGATCGCCTTGCCTTTCAGAACAAAACTTAGCTTCAACTTTGCCACGTTCTTGTTAACAGTTTTCGCATTTTCACGCCTGCGAGAACGTGTTCTTAACCCGCGGGTTCACTGTGAGATTTGTTTTTCTCAAAATTCTGATAGTTTCTCATTGCAGGTTTCATGCTAAAGTGTTTTCTATAGGTTTTATCATCATATCTTTGAGCTCATAATCATAATCATAATCATAATCATATTTTTTTTTAAAAAGAGTATAAATCAAAATTTGACTTTTAGTGGTTTCGTAGGATATAGACCATTCTAAGCATTTTTACGCATATCAAAAATAACAAAAAAAGTTAAAAATATTTTTCCCATAGTTAAGCTTTGATTTTGGAGATTTTGTTTTTTGGTAACTAATCAAATCACTTTTTTGTAGCATTGCAGGTTGGAGCGACAAACCTAATCATGTTTTTTGTAGGTTTTTCTTAGAATGAACTTGCACGTTTAAACACATCTTTAATTGCATGAATGCACTCAAATCACTCTTGAATGCCATGGATTAAAATCAATTTTTTATTGGAATGCATGCTTAAAATAATAAAACACAATCTTGAATGCAAAGGATCAATTAATCATTGCTATACCTCACATTTCAACTTTGGGTTTTAAAAAGAATTCACTCAATCTTGAATGCCTAACAATCAATAACCATTGCATGATTTTGACACATTTCAATGACGCTCAAATTTACTTATGTTGACGATCTCTCGATTTTCATTATGTTGACGATGCTATCAAGTTGGAATTGAACATCGATATCTTAATCACTTGTGTTTTCAATAGATCAGACAATCTAAGAATCAATTGGTGAAAGAACTCTACTTTTTAGCCCAAGGTCATCTGAATCTTCTCTCCCCTTGTCGCCTTTGTGGGTCATCTTGGGTGCATAAGACTAGGATCCAAAACCTTGTTTTTAGTTTTAGGAGGCCTACTTGGGGATTTCATCACCCCTTGGGATGACCTCAACTCCAGTATTTTGGTGAAGTATAAAGATCGGGAGGTGAATCCAAAGACACCTCTCTTGGGATCAAAATTCTGTCACTCAGGCTAAGCCTCAAGGAACTTTATACCCTTGAGAAGTGACAGAGGAGAAGTGGGTTACCGCTCCTCTCGATTGTGTGACATCTTTTTGGTTTCATCTACAGATTTGGGCCTCACGTACCTTGCGTATATCGAGGACTCCCTAGATAAACCAAATTTCATCCTTGTAGAAAGCTTCCTAGGATGTTGATGTGTTTGACGTGCTTGCTCCAAACTTTTATCTGCTTGTTTGTTCATAGCTTTTGAATGAATGTTTGCCAACTTTGGTCAAAATCCCAGAAAAGCAAAAATCTCCCAGCTCAAGGCATACTTAGCATAGTCACTGCCTCATCAAAAAATCATCCAAGCTCCCCCATCGCAATTGAATCTATCTAGTTCTTTGCTCTAGCACAATCCCAAATCCAAAGTATATCCAAATCATCCCCCCAGCCCGCTAGCAACCCAATCCAAAACCACCCAAGCCTTTAAGGAATTATTATTACTCTACCAGAGTTTGCTATCCAATCAATCTATCTAAATCCCTCAATCTCCCCAAGGTTATCCCTTTGAAAAAGCTTTGTCTAGGGTAATCTAGCCTTGTCACTTGTCATCCCTCATCACCTTAAGGTAAAAGTTGGGATCCACAAGTGGCCAATCTCGTGTCATGCCCATAGGATCATTTGTCTATCCTCAAGTTGACACCAAAAGCCACCAATCCTGCACATATGAAAGAAAAACTCTTACTTTTTGACATCATACCCTTGAAGTCTTCCATCCACAGGAAAGCCAAAAATCTCCAGCCAATCCTCCTTAGGTCTGTCATGTAGCTTTGACTCTCCCTAGAAAATCTTTCATCAGCCAATTCAAAATCTATGCTTAATCCACATCCAACCATGAGCTTTTGTGTTCATCCATATTCAAGACCCCATCCCCATCCAACTCATCATCAAAACATGAAATCCCAACCCTATCATGATGATTTTGGTCACATTGTCCTTTCTCCCACTCCATCCTATTCCAATGATGATGATGATCTTGTCAACTACGACGGATATATTGAAAGCCTTAGAGATATTACTCCCAGCATCCCCCAAAATCCAAACATTCCTCCAAAATACTCCATCCCTCCTCCAAACATATCCACTAGTACTCCCTACCATGCCTTTGACAAGGGAAATCCATTATTATCCTCATCCTTACCTCCTCCTTATATTGAGCCCACATATTCCTCTTATACATCAATCATATCTCCATCTTCCTCTACCTACATCCCCCAGCCTCCACCATTCTAGAACAATTCTAGTAGCTACATCCCTAGTCCAAATCCACCATCCCAATCTCTTCCAAATCCTCTAACCAATCCTAGTTCTACAATTCATCACCCCAATCCCCTTACTCCGCCTAGTCCAACACACCCTTCTCCATGGAATTTTACAAGGAAGCCCAAAGCAACTCCCTCTCTCACACCTATCATTCCTCTTACATCATCCTATCGCTACCATCCCTATCTCATCCACCCCACTTATCAAACCTCTTCCATCTCCTACCTCCCATCCATCGAATCCCTTCAAATCCCATCCACATCTCCTCCTCCTAGCATTACCCAAATCCCATTTAATGAACCTAATGAGTCCCTCCCCCATCAGCTCATCCCCGTTGAAGAAACTCCTACCTATCCATCTAGCTCACTTAAAGAAACCATCCATACTTCTCCTATCATACCATCTACTCCCACCCATTCTTATCAAGATCTTGTCCAAAAGCATGTTGAAATATCCCCTAACACAACAAAAGATCCTGCCATCCCACTTATTCCCTTACATGATCCACTTTTACCATCCCCTCTATATCTGAATCCTACCAACTTACCTACTCCATCTCAAGATCCATTCCCATCACTCCATCCAACTCAAGATCCTCTCCTTCCATCCCCTTCACTCCATGATCATACATCTCCCATAATCCATGATGATAGATCCATCGAAAAAGAACTAACTATCATATATGAAGCTTCAACTCCTTTAGCTAATAATGGACTCACATCTTGTGTTCCAAATAATGAACATCATATTGAAGAAAGAAATAAAAGTGTATCTCTAGATGTTGGTATCCCTTCTATCCCTTCATGGTCCCAAGTCCTTCCATCTCCACCCCAAAGTTCCCATCCATCTTGTTCCGCACCTATTTTGGGCCCTTATCCTACTCCTTATCTCCAAGCCTCCATTTTGGGTCCATATACCCCTTATCCAAATCCCCCACCCTTTCCATCTATTTTGGGTCCTTACATACCTAATATGAATCCTTTATCTCCTTCCTCCATTTTGGGACCTACATCTTCCCTGTTTCCATCTATTTTAGGCCCATATCCTTCATTCCCTCCATCCATTTTGGGCAATTATATGCCTCCATATCCTATGTTCCAATCTATCCCTCCATCCCCTCAAATCCCCCAGCTCGATCATCAAAGGCACTCACCCTTGAATCCCTTCCAACCTTTAAACCCTATCACTCCATCCATTATCCCTCCAACTCCTCCATGCTCTTGTTCCCATCCCATGGCTAATAGAAGCATATTGGATGCCAAAATAAAAAAGCATAAATCTAAAAATCCACAAAAATCCAAGTCTCGACATGTCCCTTCTAAAATACATGTTCAAGAAGAGAAAAATTTGAACCAAATCAAAGAAAAACTCAAGAGGCCACAAAGGCCCCAGTTGCAAATCTCAAAACTCATGTGGATACCCAAGATGCTCATAAAAGAATGCATCTCAAAGAACAACCTCAATTGGCATCCATTCATGCTACTCAAAAAGCCTCATCCATTTATCCTTTATCCAAACATCCTTCATCCCCCCAATCCACTCTTAGTCCATATGCTTCTTATCCTAAATTTCTTATCCTCCATCTTCCAACTCTACTTTTAGTCCTTATCTTTCTCTTCCTCCATTTTCTCCTCAACCTCGCTCAATACCATCTTTCCCACTACTTTATCACCTCTCAAGGTGTGTGCCAATGATGATCTTTCCATTTTCCTCATCCATTTACCCGCCTATCTTATGTCTTCCCATCCATTATCTATCAAACTCCCACCCACCATTCCACTTGTTCAATCCAATCATTTTTCATCCATCCTACCAATATCTATGAGTAAAAATGCATCAAAAATAATAAAAATAAAAACAAAAAAAACAAAAAAAATCATCCATTGGTGAAAACTTGGCAATTCAAGCGCCATGGATAAGTACCATGATGAAAACTTGGCAAACAAGCGTCATGCGTAATCCCTCCATCCAAATGCTCTTTACACTTGGGGGCACATTCCATCACCCATCATACCCATCTCATCCCACCATACCAACCACATCCTATCCATTTCACCCACCATCCTCCTCTGGATCTTGATAGAAATAAAGTCCACCACTAGATACATGCTTTTGGTCATCCCTTTGACATCCATTTTCCATCAAAGTTTGTATCCACCTATCCTTTACCTACCCATTCTTTCATCCACCCATCCTCCTTATCCTCTACCTCATTAACCTTTCACATCCTAGCTTCCATTTGTCTCCCTCATCCTCTTGTTGACCAATATTCAATCCTACCACATCCCTCATAATAAATCCTCTTGAATAGCATATTATAACTAGGGGCACTCTATTCCTTGGAGACCATGTCGTGTCCATCTTTCCATCAATCCTTATCTTTTTGCATTCCTCTACCCACATCCCCAACACTAGTCATCCCCCTTTTTATCTATCCTTGCATCTCCCAACATTATCTCCATCTTTCCATCACTAGGTACATCCCTTTTCATTGGTATCTAGCCCTTAGTTATCCCTCATCCTAAGCTTCCATTCGCTATCCTCTCATCCTAAGCTTTTCATCCACTATCTCCTCATCCTGAGATTCTTACTCCCACTATCTTAAGCTTTTCACAAACCATCTTCTCCTCTTGAGATTTTCATCCCCTCTATCTCCTTATCCCATGCTTTTCCTATACCTCCTCATCTGAATCCTTTTATCCACTATCTCTTCATCTTTATCTTTCCTGCCGCTATCCTATCATGCTGAGCTTTTTGTATAGTAATCCCTTGTACATCCTTTGATCTATCAGTTGTCTATTCCTTGCACATTGGTCCTTATCTTGGTTCCATTGTATACCTCTCATTTCTTCATGTCAGTTCTTGCTTGATCACAAATTGCAGTTCTCTTGGTTAAGTGCTTTAGCAAATCCTTGTACAAGATCCCTTGTCATCAAAATGTTGTCCTAAAAATTTCTACTTGCTTAGCTCACCCTAGTCCTTGATATTACCGATAGATCCTTGTAGAATGCATCCTTCCTCTCGTCTAATCTTGGTCCGTCAGTATCCAGTCCTATCAATCTCTTTGGCAAAAAGGTTAACTTTTTTATGGATTTACATTTTCTTTTGATTTCTTTTCTTTTTGAGATTTCAAGTTTGGTTCTTAAACGTATCTCTTCCAAGTGATTTGGGTTGTTCCCTCCTCACGGTCACCATGATCATTTCTATCATGGTGTGCTATGAATGGGGCAATTCGAGTGCAAGGTCTTGATCAGGTCTTTTGTTTGTTTTTCTTTGCTGCTTGAGGGTTACCCAGTGTCGGTTCCACGCTGCTTCCTCTGGGGTTCATGTACGATGCTAGGGCAATCCTTGCATGTTTGTTTTGAGTCAATTCATCAGTCCTCTAGAAAGTTGGTGAACATGCCTTGATTTTCTTCGTAACCTTGGCAATTAACCAACATTCCTATATTAAATCTAGTGCTCAACTATATGGTGGTACTTCTCTTTGAAGTATCCCCCCGCTCAAAATGCTTCGATGGATTCCCTTCATCTCCATTATCCCCCATCCATATCCAACATCCATCTCTCCCACCCCCGCTTGTGCATCAGTTATCTCTCTGCATCAATCATCACTCTTAGCTTTAGGGATCCACAATCCTAGTTTTAGGGATCCACCAATCCAATCAATCCACCAAGCCTCATCTTTTGAGATCCACAATCCTCGTCCTAGGGATCTCTGAAACCCATCTTCCATCAATCTGACTCTTTGGAATCCTATTGCATTAGCTTTATCTTCCCATCACCCCTCCCCTCCTCCTGGTTTCCTTTTATAGCGCTCCACTCCCTCATCCTTCCCCAAATCCTGGAACTTCTTAAGCTTTCTTCCTTTTGTGCATCTGATTCTCCTTTATCATTCTCCCATAGTGTGAGTTTGAGCTAATTCAACCCTTTTTCTTTGCCAATCTGTGTCTTTGCTCATCTCGGATTCTTATGCTTTTCAACAAGTCGTCGAGCCTCGTCTTCTCTCTCTCTGCCGCCTTCTTGAGGGGGCATCTCTAAGTCTAGTCTCTCCTCTTCTTATCTGATACTGGGGCAACCTTGTTGCTAAAACATCTTCCTTGTGTCGTCTTTGTTTGATCTTCTTTGAAATAGTGTTGTCTCAACACTATGTCAGAGGGGCAAAATGTAGACACCTAAATCTGATTACACCGCTTTGGTAATCCTATTTAGCTATCTCTAAAGACATCATTAATTAAATTCCTATTTAATTAATCTTTTTGCCATCCCCTAGTTGATTAATTTAATTAATCATCTATAGTCCTAATTGATAAATCAAATAACCCATTATTTATTAATTAAATCCTATTCTCCTATCTAATTCTAAACCCTCATTTATTAAATAAGTCTATTTAATAAATAAAACCCTCAAATCTAATAGCCCCTAAACTATCCTAAATCTTCCTTTTAGCCTAATCTACCCCATCCACCCATACTAACCAAGCTTAGCCACTAACTCACCCACCCTCATTAATACCATCCACTTGCCCATCTCTAACATCCCTAATCTAATCCTAACCCAAGCCTAACCCATTCCCTAATTATTTGCACAATCCTAAATGAGATTGAGACTTTCCTAATCCAAACCAAAGTCTCCCCTCAAATTATCCCAACCACCAAGCCATAAAAGCTCTTACAAAGCCATGAATGACTCTTATAAGCCCATTCATTGCTCTTACAAGCCATTATGAGGGTCTTTATGAGCTTTGAGCCTCCTTTGTTGACCCCTCAACCCCTCTTGCTCTAACCAATGACCTTGTGACATGTGTCACTCTCTGATTGGCTATAAGGAAGCACAATCCATGTGCTCTCCTCTCATTCAATCTGAGCCCTCCATGAGCTTTTCCTCATCCTTGCATCCTAGCCCTCCATCCCTCAAGCCCTTAGCCTATAAATTGGATCCCCTCCTAAGCCATTTTAATCACAATCCTTAAGCTAAAGTTACCATGTCAGTTTGAGAAGCCAAATCCATACTTTTACATATACCCACACCAAAAATCCCAAATCCACCTCCATTGAAGCATTTTGAAGCTTGAGCATACATCCACATCAAAGGACACATCTACAAAATTAAGGAAGCATGGAGTGTTTCCTCCTTTTGGTTTGCATTCCTTAATTTTTTTCTTTGTCTTATCATAAGTGTGGCTTAATTTTATGTGTTTGAATGCTTTCTTTCTAACATTGTGTTCCTTAAGCATATATAATTATAGCTCTACAATTAGAACTTTACTAGCATATGCAACACACAGGGGATTTAAAGTGTATTAAATAGATATCAAATTTGTTTTCTTGAATGGAATTCTTGATGAGGAAGTCTACATTGATCAACCAGAAGGTTTTTTAGATACTAGCAAAAGAGACATGGTTTGCAAGTTACACAAGGCATTGTATGGTCTCAAGCAAGCTCCTAAAGCTTGGTATGAAAGACTACATAACAATTTGATATAGATTGGTTTTCAAAGAACAAATGATAACAGTAGCCTATATATCAAAGAAGGTTTAGATAAGAAGATTGTGTTGGTGGAAATATTTGTTGATGACACTTTATTCATAGGAAATGATGACTTGTGCAAGGCATTTTCAGAAGAAATGAGTAAAGAATTTGAAATGTCTATTTTTGGTGAGATAAAATTCTTTGTTGGATTATAGATTCAGCAAAGCAAAGATTGTATCTACATTATTCATTCCAAATATATCAAGGAGATACTAAAGAAGTTTGGAATGGAAGATTCAAGACCAGTTCGAACCCCTATGTCTACTAGACATGAGCTCTCCAAAAATGATGATTCCAAAGAGGTAGATCAAATCACATGCATATCAATGATTAGAAAATTGCAGTATGTAGTGCATACAAGGCCCGATATTACATTAGCAGTTGGTATGGTGGCAAGATTCTCAACAAATCCTAGAGAAAATCACATGATGGAAATCAAAAGAATCATGAAATGTCTGAAAGGTACTAAAGACTATGGCTTATGGTACAGACTTGGAGGCAATTTGGACATGAAGGTATTTACTAATGCTGACTGGGCAATAATTTTTTATGATAGGAAAAGCACTAGTGGTGGAGCATTCTTTCTTGGTAAAATACTACTATCTTGGACAAGCAAGAAATAAAATTGCATCTCTCAATCCATAGCAGAGGCAAAATATGTGGCAGCAATAGTTAATTGTTCAAACATTGTTTGGTTCAAGCAACTATTAGCAGGTATGAAGATAGAGATCAAGGGTCCAATAGTCATATACTACGATAACACCAGTGCAATAAATATATCAAAGAACCCAGTGATGCATACCAAAACAAAACACATTGCCATAAAATATCACTTCTTAAGAGAATTGGTGCAAGAAAAAGAAGTCAAATTGGAATATGTTAATACAAAAGAATAGATTGCAGATATATTCACCAAGCCATTATCTAAGGATGCATTTATGTATCTAAGAGGTAAGATAGGAGTCATTCCCCTATCTAAAGCTCAGTAAATGAAATTTAGTGATACATCAACTAGAGTATGTTGAAGATCAATCAGTTGATGCAAAATTGGTAAGGGCATATTGCAAATGAATCAGTGCTTAAGGTGCATTGATATTAACAGAGTTGTTGTCTTTGGAATGTGTTTTCAAAGAGGAAGAATTGTATTGTCATATCTCCTAGAATTTTTTTTTTTATTACAAAGAGGGAGAAGTTTGTTGTAAGAAGGAGAAGTATGCTATCATACAGATATATTTGAGGGAGAATGAATTTGGCAGAATTTGTTGCAGATGGAAGTTTTCTGACAGAGGGAGAAACTAAAGGCAAAAAGAGTTCACATTGATAGAGGGAGTTCTCATGGATGAGAACCAAAATGAAACTAAGGGATATGTTCCTTACTTTATTCTTGCTCTAAAAATTTCATTGCATTATGACATGTTGTGTTACCATCAAAGCCAACGAGGGAGATTGTTGGATCAATTGATTAAATTGTGCATTGTCTTTGATGTTACACAAAATTTCATATTAGTTTTAGTCAGTGCATGTCAAGCTCACTCGAGCAGTGAAGATAGTTTTCTATGTCTACCAATCGTTCCTGAGTTTGCCTAGTTTAGAAGACAGTATCTACTGAGTTCACTCGGGAGACAAAGGAAAGTTTGTAGAAGGTGAGTGTTAACTGAGCTCACTTGGTTAATGAAGGAAAAGTTGGATGGAACTAGTGTTAACCAAGCTCACTTGGTTACCAAACAAACGCAGTGTTAACCGAGCTTCTGTTGGTTAACATAGGAAATCATTTTTGAATTAGTGTCTACCAAGCTGGGTCAGCTAATGAAAGATTTTCTTATTTTGGCATATTGAGTTTTATGGATTTATCTGATGATTCTAGCCAACTAAGAAGATGAATATAAGTTATTCTAAATTATATTTTAGCTGACTTGACAATATGGATGATATAAGTATAAGGTTAAGTTGTGGGTTAAAATGTGAGAAGTTCTGAATGTATTGAAGATTTAATGATGAAGAGAGGAAGTGAATTTGAAGGATAAGTAGAATATCCTTGTGGAGTTGAAAAGATATATTTAGTCAGGAAGAATCAAGTAAAGCCAGAATCAAGATCTATAATCAGCAATCCAGTTGCATCAGAAATTAGGTCATCTCATTGTTACTCTCTAACCATTGTAGCAGTGATTTAAATCTCTTAATAGAGTTAGCTTAATAGATTTTTGTAAATCCTTTAACAAGGTGACAGTTTTGTTGTCTAAAGACCTCTAACAAGGTCACTCCTAATAGGGTGATTAAATCCTCTAACAAGGCCACACCTAGCAGTGTTTTTTGTAACCTTTAACATGGTTGGCTCCTAATAGGGCTCACTTCATAAGATTGAAAACAGTAACTAGTTGCAATTGTTGGTTTTTCCCAAATTGGATTTCCATGTTAAATCTTGGTGTCAAATGTGTTCATGTTATTTTCTTTATGTATTTTCCAAACTAAGTTAAGTAATGGAAATCACAGATAACATCTAAAGATTTTCATGTTAAGTACTTACCGAACATATTTAGTATTTATCGAGTTACAACATTTTATATGTGTTTGCCATGCATCAACACTATTCAGTTCTCAGAGTTTAATTTTATACTAACATCTAAGGGATTTGGGATTTATTTTTGTAGTAACTAATTCACCCCTCCCCTCTTAGTTACTCCTCTTATATTTCCAACACCTATTGTGGTTGAGATTTTTCTTTTAGCACGTGGATAACTGATATTGGTCAGTAGTAGCAACTAAACACTATTTGGCATTCTTGGAACTTAGATGGTTTTTCATCTATGTTTCCATCAATACCAAAGGGGGAGATTGCTAGCATGAATGTTGATGATACTACATTAGTGGAGTGTTCTAAGCATTGGAGAAAACTTACATGTTGCATTCATGATTGTGTTTGTCAGTGATGTCAACATAGTATTATTTCTGTAAAGACTGGTTGAGTAGAAGACAAAGATCTTGATGGTATAGATAATGGTTTGATTGTTTGTTGATGCACATTTATGGACATGTTTAGCACTGTGTCCTGATGACATGATTGAGTGTGCAGAGACTAAGTCAAAGATGTATGAAAGTTGTACTTGGTTTACATAGAGCAGTTTAGAGATAGAGTATTGGGAAAGCAATTCCTCATGTTTGTTAGCTATCTTACATTTGAGATGTAATGAAGAGATACACAGCCAAGTAGTGATAGAGGACAATTAGCTGATGACATCAGTGAGTGTGCAAGCCCTAGTATTACACGTGTGAATTTTTGAATAGACTATGAGTAGACAGTTTTATTGTAATTATAATTATTTAATTATCTTATTATAATTAATTATGAAAGCCTCAAGGTTGACTCAAGGAATTATTTTGAAGATATGGTATAAAGGAAAAATGTTTCCTTTATTTGTGATGGCATGAGTATGGTGATTGTTATATGAAGTGTGAAGTGCAAAAAGGAGCAAAGTGCTTTAGGAATGCATGTAAGTGATCTAAGGAATTATTAGATGCAAGATTTGTGATCTAGTTACAAGATCAAAAGGAGCAGAAGTATGGTTGATAGGACAAAGAAAGAGGAAGGAATAGTATAGTACAATTCTATTATTCTGTAAGGAATAATACAAAGATCATTTGGACAATGGGTTCATTGTTCTTGCCCTTGAAGTTGTTTGGGCAGTGGGTCCAACTATCTTCCACAACTTCTAATAGAGATTCAAAGTCTCCTAACAAGGATTCAAAGTCTTCTAATAGGGACTCATATGTACTAAATATATTCATAGACTCCTAATAGGATTTATCCTCTAACAAGGAATATTTATATTAGTACATCATCTTGTGGGTACCATCCCTACCGGAGTTCTCCCCCCCCCCCCCCCCCTTAGTTATATCAGTGGACTATATATCCTAACAAGAAGCACCCACATCCATACCATGTTGCCTAGGTACAATATGACCACAAGATCATGGTCAATGATCAATGCTTAGTGAAGTTCAAGATTGGGAACTACCAGGATGAGGTGTTGTGTGATATCATACCTATGGACATATGTCATATGTTGTTGGGTAGGCTATGGTAGTTTGACAGGCATGTTGTACATGATAGGTGTGCAAATACTTGCACTCTAACAAAGGATGGAGTGAAACATAAGTTGAAGTCATTGAAGGAGAAAGAAGAAAAGGTATGTAGTGCTGCTAGAATATGTTTTATTGATGGAAAAGAGTTTCTCAATTATATGAGTTGTGATAATATGTGTTTTGTTGTAATTCTAAAATATGGTAGAGAATAAGTAGAGGAGGTACCTACAAAAGTTGCAGATTTGTTGGAAGAATTTCTTAATATTGTGTCAGATAATGTATCTAATGGATTACCCCTTGTGAAGAAGATCAAGCACTAGATGGACTTGATTCTAGGAGCTAGTTTGCCAAATAAGGCAGTGCATAAAATGACACCATTAGAAAGTGAAGAGTTGAATAGACAAAAGCATAAGTTATTATAGAAGGGGTTGATTCGAGAGAGTATGAGTCCATGTGTTGTACCAACAGTATTGGCACCTAAGAAGAATGGATAATGGAGGATTTGTACAAATTCCTAATATATTAACAAGGTCGTGATCAAGTATAAATTTCCATTACTATGGATGGATGATATTATGGACTATTTGAGTGGAGTTGTGTATTTCATAAAGATAGATCTAAAGAGTGGGTATCATCATATTTATGTCAGAGAAGGAGATGAGTAGAAGACTGTCTTCAAGAAAAGAGAAGGATTATACAAGTAGTTAGTCATGTCTTTTGGGCTAACCAATGCACCAAGTACTTTCATGAGGCTTAGGTACTGAAGGATTTTCTAGGTAAGTTTGTCATTGTTTACCTAGATGATATTTTGATCTTTACTAAGTGTATCATCTTAAAATGGAAGAACTTCTATGTTAAGAGTTTTTAGCCCTCTGAGTAAGCAGTTTGGGGTCATGTCAACTTCCTTGAATGGGTCTTTGCATGGATCTTGTTGTTTTCCCCCTGTTATGCTTCTCTCTCTCTATTTCCAACCTATTTTTGACAACTTACTCTATGAAACTAAGGACTTTGACTTCTGGGTCAAGGTTGACCTCGACCCTAACCTAGGTCAAGGATGAGGTTGACCCTAACCCAGGGCAGGGTCAACCTCATCCTTGACCCCAGGTTCATTTTTAAATTTCTGGAAGTTTTGGGATCTTGGGTTTCAAAAAGTTTCTTTTCCTGCTTCCAGGTTGGCTATTTCAAGTTTTAGAATGGTAGACTCTTAAATTATATTTAATCTAGGTCCACTTTTTGAGATTAAGGTTAAATGGGATTTAATGCTCCCAAGTCAGCCTTCTCTAGGAGTTAGTGCCCTAGATATCTATATAAGGAAGCCTTCTTCCCTCATTTTGACATCTACTTTCTATGAACTAGGAGCTACTCTTTATGAAGTGCATTCATTATTCTATGAAGTGAAGATCTATTATCTAGCGTTCAAGTGTTCAGGTTTTGGGATCTTGGGCTTTGGAAAGTTTCTTTTCCTGCTTCCAGGTTGGCTATTTCGAGTTTTAGAATGGTAGACTCTTAAATTATATTTAATCTAGGTTCACTTTTAGAGATTAAGGTTAAATGGGATTTAATGCTCCCACATCAGCCTTCTCTAGGAGTTAGTGCCCTAGATCTCTATTTAAGGAAGTCTTCTTTCCTCATTTTCACATCTACTTTCTATGAACTAGGAGCTACCCTTCATGAAGTGCATTCATTATTCTATGAAGTGAAGATCTACTATCTACTAGCATTCAAGTGTTCAAGCATTCAAGTATTTAAGTTTCATCAAGGAGATCCATTGTGAGCCATTGAAGGATTCAATCTCTATGGAGCCCTCTTGTTGAAGATTTCTCCATATTCATCCAAGCCTTTTCCTATGCAAAGATACATTCAAGATTGGTGTTGAAGATCTAATTCCATTTATTTGAGACATCATACATACATTTCTACATTTATTTGGAGAATTTTTAGTTGTGGATTCAAGGATTTGAATCCTCCACAAGGATTTCAACATAAGCAAGGTGAATAGTTCTATTTACCTTGTTTATGCATATTACAATTTCAATTATATTTCAAGGTTAATTCCAAACTGGGGTTTGACCAAGGAAAACCCCCCATCCAAAAAAAAAAACCATTTTTCTTGCAGATACAGGTGTGGAACAACAAATTGAAGAGCAGATTTGAATACCCTTTTCATCGAACTTATGAGATCTGCAAACATAAATTTTGTCGAAGCAATCTAGGTCAAGGTCAATTTTTTGGGGTACACTTGTGCCTTGGGGTAAGATTGTGCCCTGCTATCAAGATCAAGGTTGACCTCCCTTCAAAAGGACAAAATATTTCTAGATTTTCTCTATCTCGACATTTCCAATCCAAAACAGGTTGCAGAATTCCCCGAAACTATACACAGATATGAAAAATAGCACTTTCCAGATTCAAGGTTAGTATTTTTCTTTTATCTATTTCAAGATTTAAGAACATACTCCTCAAAATAGAAAGACCATAGAACTTCTTTTCTCGCTATTCTCCATTACGTGATTCATTTATGCATTGATCACTTTCTCGTGCTTAATCAATTTGGATCATTCCTTTTGGAAATTAGGGTTAAGAAAGGAGAATCTATTTTCTTTCTATTCACTAAGACATTAGAGGAGCATTTGATGCACATTTGTAAGGTGTTTGACAAGTTGAGGGAGGAAAAGTTATTGATAAATTTAAAGAAATGCAGTTTTGTTAAGGAGTTGGTGTACTTGGGGTTTGTAGTATCTAAAGAAGGTCTTAATATGGACCTTGAGAAAGTGAAGGCTATCCTCAAATGGCCTACTCCAAGGAGTTGAAGATCTTTTCATGTACTAGCTAGTTTTTATAGAAAAATTATCAAAGGTTTTAGCATTTTTGTGCACCTTTGACTGAAACAATAAGAGGAGATAGGAAAGAATTTAAGTGGACTATAGGTGCAGATAAGAGTTTTAATCTATTGAAATAAAAAGTTACAGAGCAGCCTATTTTAGCACTTCCATATTTTAATAAGGTGTTTTAAGTAGACTGTGATGCTAGTGGTACTGCAATAGGAGCTATTTTGAGTTGAGAAGGTAGACCTGTTGCTTATTTTAGTGGTAAATCAAATGATGCAAAAAGAAAGTATTTTGTTTATGATCATAAACTTTATGCTATAGTTCAGGCATTGAAGAAGTGGAGACATTATCTTCTTCCTAAGGAGTTTGTTTTGTATACTAATCATCAAGCTTTGTAATATTTAAATAGTCAAGGAAAATTGAATCAAAGGCATTTAAGTGGGTTGAGTTTTTGCAGAGTCATACATTTTTTTTGAAACATGGGAGTGGGAAGTCTAACAGAGTTATAGATGCTCTTAGTAGAAGACAAGTTTTGTTGTCAAAAATGTAGATTGAGGCGGTTAGGTTTAAGGAACTCAAGAATTTGTATCCAAAGGATCCTGATTTTGTTGAGGCTTGGAAAGCTTGTACAAAAACATATTACACTTGATAGGACAATGGATGGATTTCATAATCCAAGATGGTATGTTGTTTAAAGGAAGTTAGTTGTGCATTCCTAGAAGTTCCATGAGAGAGAATCTCATCAAGGAGAAGCATAGTGGAGGATTGGTTGGACACTTTGGTAGAGATAAGACCATTTCTTTAGTTGCTAAGAATTACTATTGGTCAGAGTTGCAGCAAGATGTGAAGAATTTTTTGCAGTGTTACAGAGTATGTCAGATAGAAAAATGAGTAAAGCAAAATACAGGGTTGTATCATCTATTACCTGTACCTAAGAAGCCATGGTAATTTGTTAGCATAGATTTTGTTCTTGGTTTATTGAGGAAAAAGCAAGGGCATGATTCCATATTTGTGGTGGTTGATAGATTACCAAAAATGACACATTTTATTCCTTGCAAGAAAACAAGAAATGTTGTTCATGTGTTGGAGTTGTTTTTCAAGGAAGTGGTGAGACTACATGGTCTGCCAAAGAGTATAGTTTTTGATTGAGATACCAAGTTTGTTGGGTATTTATGGCATACATTGTGGAAGAAATTGAAGATATATTTGAAGTCCAGTTCATCCCATCATCCACTGACTGATGGATAAATAGAAGTTGTGGACTGAATGTTTAGAGAATTTTTTGAGATGCTTGGTTGGAGATAAACCAAAAGCTTGGGATCTAATTTTAACACTGGAAGAATTTGCATACAATAATTATGTCAATAGGAGTATTGGTAAATCACCATTCTAGATTTTATATGGGAGAATTCCTAGAAATGCTTCTGAATTAAGGTAGTTGGATGAAGGAGAAGTAAGTAGTACTAAAGTAGAAAATTTTGTTGAACATTTGAAGAACATCCATGAGGAGGTGAGGAAGAACATTACAAATATGAATACACACTAAGGCTAAGGAAAATGTGAAAAGGAGGTATAAGGAATTTCATATTGGTGATGAAGTCATAGTTCATTTGAGGAAGGAGAAATTTCTAGTGGGTACATATAATAAGCTGAAAATGAAGAAGCCATGTAAAATAGTGTAAAAGCATGATTCTAGAAATGCTTATAAGGTAGAGTTTCCTATTGAACTAAATATTTCTCTAGTGTTTAACATTTCAGATTTTTCAAAATATTATGAGGGAGGTGATGGAGATGAAGTTGCAAAAGCACAGTGGAGTATTCTGGCATGTACTTCAGCCACACATGAGATTGAGGAGATATTGGACAATTGTGTGGGAAGAAGCACAAGGAACAAAATATATGAGTATCTAGTCAAATGAAAAGGGAGGCCAATGGAGGATTCATCATGGCTAAGTGTGTGAGGAGGTTGGTCCTCTTGGTTTTCCTCTAACTACTTGAAATGTGGTAGGGTCACTTTTCAAATTACCTTGGGTGTCTGATGCAGGAGCATCCTGGGTGTAAGGGAAATCTTGCATCACCCAAAAATATTTCTATTTCTAGTTTTCCAATTTTTTTGTTTTAAATAAGGTTATTCCTTGACAGAGTTACTATTTGGGGGAGCTTGCTAATTTTGGTAAGTTGCTATTATGTGCTCAGATTGTTCTAATCTCATATGTGGAGGTTCATCTTTCACATATCAGCTTGCCAGTCGAGTTTTATTGTCATATCATATGTATTGGTGTGGTCATTGCATATTTTTGGTATGAAATTTGGTTTTTCAAACTTCAGGGCTAGTGATGAAGTCTTGAATGGCTTCGAACAAGGCAAAAACTCAATTGATGGATGCTTGCATGAGAAGCCAATGTAGATTACAAGATGAGGATTTTAGAATGGGGTTATAATAGCCCATTGAGTCAATGGTTTTCTAGTTATGGTCTCTAGAAGTGGACCCATTCGAAAATATAATTTTTAAATTGTCCTAAGTCGATCTTATGTAATAAAGTATAATGTAATGATATAATATGAGGTTGGTCAGCCTCAAGGGTTAGGCTCAGTGTCTAGAACCTTGTCAAGCAGTTAAATGTGATTATATAAGGAGGGTCCGAAGTTTATCTAGGATAGTTATGGGTGATAGTCACATCACTTTCTTGCAAAATTTTATAAGGAAAGTGATGATGTGTGTTTGCATATTGTAATTATGTAATTACATAGTTGTGGTGATAATAAGAAGCTCATATTTTGTTCTCTCTATTTGTGTTTTTCTTTGTTTCTAATGTTTGTTGTGGTATGAAGGGGAGCACCATTCATCATTGTTATCTCATTGTAACATGGAAACAAATAAAACTTAGCTTATATCGAGTTGCAACATTAAACAAATAACATGAAAATAATTTTTCAACACATAAGTGTTCACACATTCGACACAGATATTTAACATGGAAACCTTGTAAAGGGAAAAACCACCTGGAAATGAGTAACCTAAATATTTCACTCTTCTAAAATGATCACTATTAGGAGCCAACCTTGTTAAAGGTTATATGCACATTTTTAGTTTGACCTAGTTAGAATATTTTAAACAAAGCTCATCTAGACCTTATTACTCCTTGACATTTCTAAGGAGTGGCTTTCTCTAAAGGACTTACAAACATTGCTAATTGATGCTACTTTATAGGATTTCAAAGACTTCTTAGGCTCACTCAATTAAGAGATTTTATCTACTACAATGGTAAGAAAGTAACAATTAAGTAATCTGCTAGATTTAACACTACCTTGCTTGTTTATATCTCTTATTTTCTTTATCTCTTCCTTTTGATCTCTTACTGGTTGATTTACACACTCTCAATATCACTTAGCACTTCCTCTTGCTTGATCTTTGCACTTCTGTTATGCTCGATTGACCTTCTATCTTCTTTCACTTCAATTTGCATAATCAACAACAATCATCAAACAATCAACAACCAAAAACAATCATGTTCATCTACTTAAATAGGTAGCTTCACCATTCCATACTCTTCTAGATTTTGTTCCTTAATCATG
Organism: Cupressus sempervirens; assembly: GCA_028749045.1. Lineage (NCBI taxonomy): Eukaryota > Viridiplantae > Streptophyta > Pinopsida > Cupressales > Cupressaceae > Cupressus > Cupressus sempervirens. Next base: position 743,865,190 of record CM053790.1, read on the forward strand.
ATCGTAGATCTCAGATTCAATGAATTTAGTCACTCAAAAAATAGTTATACCTTGAACTTTGTGCTCATCTCCATTATATTAAACCTTCTTCATCAAATCTTTATTACATTTTTCGATCCGAAGACCTCATAACTAACTTTGACTATATCCTTTGAACTTCTCAAACATTCTTAATTTTCATGAAATGACAACCTAATCTTTTCATAACTTTTTCTTTCTATTCAAGCTTGATGAACACTACAACTTGACTCAGGCAATACATCACTTAGTTAACACTTAAATTACTCGATTAGCACTAAAGCTAAACTATTCTTTTCCAAGCACTCGGTAAAAACTTTAATTGCTTGGTTAATACTTTATTCCTTCTTTCATCGTGCAATTCAGTCGATGTGACTTGAACATACATGATCTTCAATACCGTACTCATTCATGTACCCATTGAATACCATACTTATGAACATAATTTCTTCAAATCCTCTTCATCGATAAAATAATTTGGTACTCTACTAAAATAGCATAATATCTAACCAACTAAGGCTTGACGTACATGACAAAATAACAACTAATATGAATCTTTTACATACAATAACAACATTATTAGTTGGGGCTAACAATATCCCCCTTTAGCATTGATGGCAAAACATAAACATAAGATTTTGCATTACAAAAAATTACACATAAGATAATCAAGTGTATCTATTAACAACAATAAAACTTTTTAGCTCTTTGACTTCATTCAAGTTCTCCACAATAGATTTCAACATTAGGTTCACTTGGTCCCATACCTTCAATGGCTTCATATTCATGAATTATCCCTGTATGCAAGAAAACCTAACCTATAGGGAGCATGCATAAATAAGCAAAGTTAGTTGCACATGTATATAAAAGATTCAAATAAGATTGAAATACAACTATCTATACTTGAGATTTACAACTTAATACAACTGAAAAGAAAAGCCCTCATGCAACCACAAAGCAGCTCAACAAGGGTGCCCATAAGAGGCCTTTTTGGTGTGCTCAAGTTGGAGGGATGTGGATGTGCTCTCCAAACACAACTATTTGAATCCCAAAATGATAGATGAAAATGCAATATGAAATATGAATCTAAACTAAGATGAGTGTAGAATACCTTCAAGAAATGGTTATGAGTAAGCCAACCTCAAAGGATTCTAAAGATGTGAATATGGAAATGGTATGCAATGAAGTAAACTATAAATAGTAAGCTATCATGAAATATGCAAGCATTAATGCAAGAAATCTAACATCTACCAAAGGGTTAGTAATAAGCATGCAAATCTCTAAGAAAGCTCTAAATCTATACTAGCATGATAACAATGCAAATGAGGGAGATGAGAAATGCTTGAGACAAGGGCTCTATTTATAGGCTTAAGAGAGGCCTTGGGGAGGTGGCATCTATGTGGCATCCACATAGGTACTACAAGAGAGACACATGGGCTAAGGAGACAAGTCATGCAAAGGTTAACATATGCCTTTTTAGTGAAAGGGATGGCTCAAGGTTTGCTCACACATGTGTGAGAAACCTTCGAAAAAGGAAAAGGGGACAAGTGTGTAAGAGTGTAAGAATTTTTGGGTAAAATAATGAAATAGAAGCTTTATTGGATCTTGAGTTGCTCACACATGTGTGAGCAAATATTTAGGGACTAAGATGGGTTTAGAAAGGTGTTTAGGATTAGTTAAGTGATATTAATTAATGGGTAGGCTTAGAAGGATGAGAGTGATGGGTGTAGACTAGGTTTTAGGATGAGATTAGGATTAAATTAAATAAGATTTAACTTAATCATAAGATTAAATAATTTAATAAAGTGGAGGGAATTAAATAAATTGAGATTCATTTAAAAGGGGATTTATGGAGCACCATGCATTAAATAAATGTAATAAATTAGAGGGGATGCATTTAAATTAAATTTAAATAAATTAGGGAAATGAGCCTATTTAATTAAATAAGTAGAAGAATATGACAAATATAATTAATTAAATAATTAATTATAATGTTAGGCAAGAGCCTACAACATAATGGTAAATTGCGAGCCTCTTATCAAAGAGGTCTTGGGTTTGAATCTACCCGTGCTTAATAAAATAATAATTAATAATAATACATAATAATTAATCTTGGCTTTGGCCTCTTACCGATCAAAAAAAATTTTTATAATGTCAAAGGAAATATTAAATAAATTAATATAGTGTTTGGGGAAATTTTAAGCATCTATAATCCCCCTTTGGGTATACTTCTGTATACTTCTCCATTCAGCTTTATATCTTCTATGTATCACTTCTCTCCTTATTACTTCAATCACTTCACTCCCCCTTTGACAAAAATTCCAAAGGTAAATATAAGTTTCAATGTGAAATTAATAAAACCTTGTAGTAATACCTTGTACCTTGAATGTATTGTTTACATTAGTTTCATTACAATCACTTACGAATCTTCAGGAAGCAGTTCCTAAAGAGTGAATTATTGCATCGACTCCATCTGACCATCCATGAATTGATGCAACATGCATCTTTTCCTAGTTAATTATGGATAGGGGAATGACCCCTAACTTACCTCTTAGATACTCAAAAACATCCTTAGGCAATGGAGAAGTAAATATGTCTACAATTTGTTCTTTATATTTCACATGTTCAAGATTCACTTCCTTCTCTTGAACTTACTCTCTCAAGTAGTGATACTTGATTGATATATGCTTGGTTTTTGCATGCATTATTGACTTCTTGGATATGTTTATTGCACTAATGTTATCACAATATATAGTGACAGACTTGGTAACTTCTTCTTGTATTCCTTCCAACAATTGCTTGATCCAAATAATATTTGAACAATTAATTATAGCAACAACATACTCGGCTTCAAGAGTAGATTGTGATATGCAACTCTATTTCTTGCTCAACCATGTAATTAGTCTTTCTTCTAGGAAGAAAGCTCCACCACTTGTACTTTTTATGTTATCAACATTTCTAACCCTATTAGCATTAGTGTAGACTTTGAGTTCAAAACAACCACCTCATGTGTACCACAATCCAAATTCTTCAATTTCTTTCAAATATCTTATTATCCCTTTTATAACGGCCATGTGTGTTTCCTTAGGATTAGAGGAAAACCTTGCAACAATTCCAATTGCATGTGCAATATCAAGTCTACTATGCACATCATACTATAACTTGTTAATCATTAATCTATATTGTGTCTCATTTACCTTAGTAGTAGTATCCTCCTTAGATAATTTATATCCATTCACTATAGGTGTACTAACTGGTCTTGACATATCCATCCCAAAGAGTCACATATATACCATATTTTATTTGATGAACTTGTAATCCTATGAAAAAATTGATCTCACCAAACATAGACATTTCAAATTCCTTACTCATTTGATCAACAAATAATTTTCACAACAAGTCATTACCACCAAATATGATATCATCCACAAATATTTCTGCAATCAATAAAATGTTTTCAGCTTCACTTTTCAAATATAGATGATTGTTTTTACTTGTTCTCACAAATCCAATCTTAATTAAGTATGAATACAACCTTTCATGCCATGCTCTCAATGATTTCTTCAATCCATATAAAACTTTGTTTAATTTTCAAACTAGGTGCCTCTAACCTGGCTCAACAAATCCTTTTGGTCGTTCTATATAGACCTCCTCCTCAAGTATTCCGTTCAAAAATGTTAACTTAAAATATCCATTTGATATGCTTTGAATTTATTGTAAGCAACATATACCAACAAATTTCTGACTCCTTCCAATCTAGCAATAGGGAAAAAAGTCTCACCATAGTTGATTCCTTCTTCTTGGGCATAACCTTTACAAACTAGTTTAGCCTTGTTTCTCACAATTTCACCATTATCATTCAGTTTATTTTTGAAAATCTACTTTGTTCCAATTACATTCTTATTAGTTGGTCTTGGTACTAGTGTCCAGGTGTTGTTTTTATCAATTTGATCTATCTCTTCATTCATAGCATTAATCCAATCTTCATTGTCAAGTGCATCTTTCACAATTATTGGTTCAAATTCAATAATTAAACGCGTATTTTCCTTTTTTATACTTCTTGTTGTTATTCCAATGCTTTTATCTCCAATGATTTTCTTAGGTTAATGGTTCCTTCTCACATATTTTACTCGCACGGGTTTTGTTCTCTTATTTCCAACATTATCTTCACTTAGTTGGGGCTCAACATCTTGCTTAGGTTGTTCTATTTGTGGCCTAGGTAATATAGGTTGACACTTGATATCTCTCTAATGTTTCTTGAGCATTATACCATAAGCATCTTCATATATATACACAAATTTGTTGTAATCATCAAGTTCCTTTTTGCTTTCCTTATTTTTCTTGTCTACAAACTCATAAATTCTTACATTTGTACATTTAATCATTGTGTTAGTAGCCTTGTTCAAACATTTATAGAATTTTCTCTAAGAAGAACAACCAATGAAAGTACCTTCATCACCTTTAGAGTCAAATTCATCATTCCTCGCATCTGTATGAACATAACATCTACTTCCAAATATCTTGAAATAACTCAAATTAGGTGTATGACCATACCAAAGTTCATAAGGTGTCTTGTTTGCTCCTTTCTTTAGTTGAACTTGGTTGAGAGTGTAAACTATAATGCTAATGGGTTATCTCAAAAACATTTGAGTGATTCTCTTTTCAATTAACAATGTTCTTGTATAATCCATCATTGACCTATTCCTTCTTTCAGCAATCTCATTCTGTTGTGGTGTCCTTGATGTTGACAATTGTCTCTTAATTTCATGCTCAACAGAAAAGTTAGTGAATTCAACATACATAAACTCACCACCTCTATCATATCTCAAAAAAAATTGTTTACCAATTTATTTTTTAACTATAGCTTTATGCCATTTGAACATATCAAAAGCACGTGACTTTAACTTTATAAACATGACAACCATCATCCTAGAATAATCATCAACAAACAGTATGAAATATTTGTCACTATAATAGCTTTCTACTCTCACTGATCCATATAAATCTGTATGCACTAATTCCATGATGTTATTAGAAGTATGTGTCTTTCTTGAAAAGCTTGACATGGTCATCTTATCGAGCTAACATTGTTTGCACACCGAATTCTTGGGTTAATGTGAATTAGGTAAGCCTCTAACTCTTCTCTTTCTACTAACCTTGACCATATTCTCAAAACTGACATGACATAGCCTCTTACGCCACAACCACACATCTTCAAATTTTACAAACAAATATTTATCAACTATAGGATCAAGATAAAATAGATTACATTTTGTTTTCTCTCCAGTGCCAACCATCATCATCATAGATCTTGACTTTCTTGCCCTAAAATTCTAGCTTGTAACCTATATTATTGAATTGAGCAACAATCAAAAAATTATTTTTTAGTCCTTGCACCCAATATGCATTATTACATATGATTTTATCATTCAACATCAATGAATCTCTACCTTTTACTAGACATGGAACATAATTCCCTAGTTTAACAGATCCACCATCATATTCCTCAAGTTTATCAAACTTACTAATGTCTCCAGTCATGTGATGTGAACATCCACTATCAATGATCCATGTGTCATTCTTACTAACATGTGAAATAAGAGCTTTATCATCCTCGTACCTTTCCTCATTTAGGTCTTTTTAACAACAACATACACCACTTCTACTCCATCTTTCTCATCTTTAGTGTTTAACTTGGTGCGCTATTCCTTAGTAATATAACATTATTTCTTCCCTTTGTCCTTGTAATATTTTTTCTTCCTATATTTGTGATCCTTCTTATCATTTTTGTCACTCTTTCTCTTGTTAGGGTATCTTGCCACAATATGACCTACTTCATTGCATCTAAAACATATCAGAGGTAATTTATCTTTGAATTTACATTTACCTTTCGATAACCTCCTTGCAAGCAATGCTTCAATTTCATCCATATCATCTTCTTATTCTGACCCACTTTCATCTTTACTGGTCTTTTCTTTCTTTGAACTACCAATAGTTAGTGAAGCCTTGAAAGCATTCCCAAGTGTAGGAATACTATTATCAAAATTACTTCATTCAAATGTAGTCAAATGACCAACCAAACCATAAAGAGTAAGAGCATTACCAAGCATAGCTCTAACTTCCTAAATTGTAGATACTTTTATAGAATAAATATGTAAGAGAGTTCTAAGTACCTTACTTACAACTTCAGTATCACTGATGAATCATCCTCTAGCATTGATAACACTCACAACTTCCTTAATTTAGTTTACATACTACAGAACATTTTCACCTTCTTTCATTCTCGTGTCATCATATTTTTCTCTTAGACTTTATGCTTTTGCTCTCAATACATTCTCGTCTCTACCATGTACAAGTGCCAACTTGTCCCACATTTCTTTAGAAGTAGTATAATTCTTAACATCATCAAACTCATCTTCATTTAGGGCGTATGTAATCTTAATCATTAGACTACTATGCTCTTTCTTCGGTGCCATCTCTTCCATAGTCATAGGTGTTGGAAATGTAAGAGAGTATCTAAGAGGGAAGGGATCAATCAATTACCGCAAAAATAAATCCTTGTCCCTTAGGTACCAATAAAAACTTCTACTGGTCATGCAATACTGGATAGCTCGGTTAACATTATAATTTTACTGTCACTGAGTTAACAAAGCAATCTTAAGAGTTATTATTCTTTTTTAACCCTTTAGTAACTTAGTTGTAGAAACATAAAGCATAAGCAAATAACATGAACACAGATGACATCAAGATTTAACGTGGAAACCCAACTTGGGAAAAACCACCTTTCAACTAGTCACAATAATTTTCACTCTTCTAAAGTGAGCCCTGTTAGGAGCCAACCCTATTAAATGTTACAAAACATATTGTTAAGTATGACCCTATTAGAGGATTTAGATCACCCTATTAGGAGTGCCCTTGTTAGAGGTCTTCAAACACTTCAATCTAGAAATGTCACCTTGTTAGAGGATTTACAAAATGACTGTTAAGTCAACTCTATTAAGAGATTTCTTTACTGCTACAATGATTAGAAAGCAACAACAATTTGACTTTATTTATGAAGCAATTTTCTTTGCAGATTCAGATATCTATTCTAGCTTGATCTCTAGATCCTTCATGATCAAATGTTCTTTGCAGTTTATCTTCCACACTTTCCTTCTCCACTTTTCCCTTCGGTCACATATCCATCTTATTTCTTATTCCACTTTTTACATTATATCTTCACAACTTGACTTTTCTTATATATCATAAGCTTGGAAAAGTCGGCTTGAATACCCTTTCAAAACATCAATAAACATCCAAATAGTCGGCTTCCATTAATAAAATATTTGACACTTATATTCTGTTATCACTTGTTCAATACTAGGATTGAACGCTCGATTGACACTATGACTCCTTGGATACTGAACCACTCGGTCAATACTGCACTCCTTCCACGCCCGACCACTCAATCAATTCTACAAGCCTTTGATGCTCGACCACTCGGTCAGTATTGCAAGTATGAATCCTTTCATTAATCGACTACTTGGTTAATACTAGAAAGTCTTCATTACTTGACTGCTCGGTTAATACAATGATATACAAGGTTAATACTGCAAACTCTATATTGTTTGGTTAATACTGACATTTGTGTAAACATCAATGACAATATACAATTAAAGAATTATTTCCAACAATAGGAGGGGTAGCCTCATCCTATTTTTCCATGAGGAGAATTTCTCCTTGTTTAGCTTTGGTACCTCTATCTTATACATTTTTGGATCTTTAGCTCAAGTACCTTCAAACTTCTTCCTTTAAGCACTTAGCTTTAATACCAATTGTTAGATGACTGTGGTGGGGGGGGGGGGGGGGGGGTGTGGGGGTAAATCAGTTATACCCAGTATCCTACATGCCTTTGAAATTTTTTAGTACTAATTCAAACTTCAAAAGCTTTCATATCAATAACTTAGTAACCACATTCAACTTCTCATATCAGATTTGTAACAACTTTTCTTCAAACTATCATCTCACTATTCCTCATTATACCAAGTATTCAAGTAATCACTTAGCTTATATCAAGTTGCAACATTAAACAAATAACATGAAAATAAATTTTGCAACACATAAGCATGCACACATTTGATACATATATTTAATGTGAAAACCTTGTATAGGGAAAAACCACCTAGAAATTAACAACTCAAATATTTCACTCTTCTGAAGTGAGCTTTGTTAGGAGACAAACTTGTTAAAGGTTACATGCACATTTTTAGTGTGACTTGGTTAAAGGATTTTAACCGTAGATCATTTAGACCTTTTCACTCCTTGGGATTTCTAAAGAGTGGTATACTCTAAAGGACTTACAAACATCACTAATTGATGTTACCATATAGGATTTTAAAGACTTGTTAGGTCTACTTGGTTAAGAGATTTTATCTTCTATAAAAAAAAAAACTACCTAGTGACTTGCTAGGTCTAGCACTACCTTGCTTGTTCATATCTCTTATTTTCTATGTCTCTTCCTTCTGATCTCTTACTGGCTAATTTACACATTCAAAGTATCACCTAACACTTCCTCTTGCTTGAACTTTGAACTTTTGTTTTGCTTGGTTCACCGTCTATCTTCATTTTCCACTTCAATTCACATAATCAAGAATAATTAGTGAATAATCAACAACAAAAAATAATCTTGTTCATTTCCTTAAATAGGTAACTTTGTCATTCAAAATCCTTCTAGATTTTGTCGCTTAATCATGATTGTAGATCTCAGATTCAATGAATTTAGTCACTCGAAAAATAGTTATACCTTGAACTTCATGCTCATCTCCATTCAGTTAAGTCTCCTTCATTAGATCTTCATTACATTTTTCCAGTCGTCGATCTCATAACTAACTTTGACTTTATCCTTTGAACTTCTCAAACATTCTTAATTTTCATGAAATTTTAGCCTCAAATTAATCTTTTCTTAAGTTGTTCTTTCTACTCTAGCTTGGTGAACACTACAAATTGACTCAAGCAATACATCACTCGGTTAACACTAAAGTTAATCAGTTAACACTAAACTTCAACTCTTCTTTGCTATGTGCTTGGTGATAACTATAATTGCTCAGTTAATAATGTATTCCTTCTTTCATCATGTAGTTCAATCAGTGTGACTTGAACATACATGATCTTCAATACTTAATCACATCATTACATGATTGTAAAAAAATAAAACCAACATTATACTATTATAGTCCAACTCATTCAAGTACACATTGAATACCATACTTATCAACATACCTTCTTCAAATCCTCTTCGTCAATCAAATATTTTAGTACTCTACTGAATTAGCATCATGTCTAACCAACTAAGGCTTGACACCAATGACAACATAACAACTAATATGACTCTTTTGCATACAATAACAACATTATCAGTTGGGGCAAACATTTTTTTGAACCCAAAGGCTTCAAGACATTTTCTCAAAAGTTTCCAATCCACTCTATTGTTAGGATTGACCTTAGACATAAATAACAGTTACATGCAAATATAACCAATATCAGAAAATAATAGATCACACAGAAGAGAACACAAGAAACAAAGATTTAATGTGGTTCACCCAATCCCTGGGCTACGTCCACCAATAATAAGTCCAATATTATTATTATCCAATGATTACAATCCACAATTCCTTATACCTCAATATTGCCGCAAGAAGCTACAATATCACCATATATTATGAAATCCCTAACCCTAAGCCTTTTGATACAAGCTTTTGTTGCTTACAAGATTAGGGCTAGAATAATTTGTCTAATAGAAAAATAGCAGCTGATGCCTTTTACAATATAAGGTCATTTTTGGCCTTAGGGGTATTGCCCCCGAAAACCCATGCAGAGACGTTGCCCCTCGACCCCACCCTGCACACCTAAGGCACTGCCCTAGGACCCTGTCCTAGGGGCGCTACCCCCAAACCCTCATAGAAATAATTTGGGGAATAACCATCCTGAATAAACCTTCGAGTTTGATTAGGTTCCACATCACAACATCTATCATATGCCTTTTTAATAACTAGCTAATTAACATGCGAGGCTCTTTGTTGTTTTGAATGATATGTATGACCTCTTGGGAAATAATCACTCCATCAAAGATAGATCTTCCTTATACAAACCCTATTTGTTCCTCACTAATTAGATTTGGGAGAAGTTTTTGGATTCTCATTGCCATATTTTTAGTAAATAGTTTATAGAGGGTATTGCAAAGAGTAATGGGATGATAATAATTAAAGGTCTCTAATTTCTCCTTTTATAGGATAAGGGAAATAAGGGTATTATTCTCCTCTTAATGAGTTTTCTTGAATTTTGACTCCTTCTAAAGCCTCAGTAACCTACGTCCCTATGAAGTCCTAGCATTTTTGAAAGAAACATGTTGAAAACCCATCCAACCCTGGAGATTTATCTGGGTTCATTTTCTTGAGGGCTGCACTTACTTCCTCATAGGTAAATTTTCCCAACAATGTTTTATTTTGTTCTTTAGATATAATCTTTGAGATGTTCTTGATGATACTTTCTTGTGCCCCTAGGTTTAGGTTCCCATTATTATTAAATATTTCTTCAAAGCAATTTATTTCTTCTTTTACAATATCATCTAGGTCCTCTAGTTTTTCCCCATCCTTATTTTGAATGGAAGTGATTTCATTAGCTCTTCTATGCTATTTTGTACTATTGTGAAAGAATGTTGTGTTTCTATCGCCTGCATCTAGCCATGTTCCTCTTAAATTTTGTCTCCAAAGAAAATCTTCTTTGGTTAAGATGTCTTTATAATCCTTCAGTAGGCACTTCTCTCTTTCATATAAGACTAAATTCATCCCTTTTTGTATAACCTCATTGTTTAGTTTCTCCATTTCTGCCTTGTTTTCAAAGATGTCCCTAAAGTGTTTAGAATTCCATATCTTAAGCCTTTTCTTAATAAATTTTAATTTGTCAACCACTTCGTAAAGTTTACACCTAGATAATACAATTTCATTCCATTGATTTTCTATCATCTTTAGAAAGCCCTCATCCTTAAACCACATTTTTGCAAATTTGAAAGGACAATTGTTTGGCTTTTATCCTTTACGACGCACAATTCAACTAGGTAGTGATCCAAACTTGAGATGGGTTTCACTTCTAATTCCAGAGTAAAGGGTAGTTTTGCCAAATCTCCATTTAAAAGAAATTCATCCATTTTCTTTGCAATAAAGCTAAATCCTTTTCTCTTATTATTCCAAGTGTAGCTATCTGTAGAAGTGGCAATATCTATTAGTCCATTTCTGTTAATCCATTCATTAAAATTTGCTGCTGCTTTAGGGAGTTTTTGAGTTCCACCCTAGTTTTCTGATGCCTTAGTTATAGTATTGAAATCCCCTCCCATGAATGAAATCTCTCATTTATAAACAATTATTTTTTCTTCTATCTCTTTCCAAACTCTGGTTTTCTCCATAACTTGAATAGGTCCACACACATTAAAAATGTCAAAGCTCAACTTCATTTGGGATTTTCTTACTAAGCCACAACTCCAATTTCCATGATCTTCTAAAGACGTTATATTCAAAAACCTCAGGTCCCATATGAAAGCTAAACCTCCGAAGGCTCCCTTAGCTAGAGATTCCCATATCCCCCTAAATCCTAGCTTCTTTTTTAAACACTCTAGATCATTCCTTTTTAGCTTCATGTCTTGTAATAAAATGAATTCTACTTTTTTTTTTGATATACATCATTTTAAGACCCATTGCTTGTTTGGGGCATTTAAACCCCTAACATTCCAAGTTAGGACTGTTAGTGTAGTTTTTTATTTTTTCTATTTTGCTAGGTTTTTCCTACACTTTTAATAATCTCGCTTAGGTTAATAAAGCATGTCTTATTAGGTGAATGGTTGTGAGGTGTCACCTTCCTACATGTGAGCATCCATTAGCTATCTTAGGAAGATACTTTGCTATCTTTAGTCCGATAGATGGTTGCTCCTCATTGGTTGGTGTTGTCACCTCCTCCCTCTTCCTAGCCTATATAAGCATGCTACCTGGCTTGTATTTGTATCTCTTGTTTTTGCATCCTCTTAATGCTATTTTGCTTCCAGCATTTGCATTACTCTCTTGGAGACTAACTCTATGATGCTATTTTGATTTTGTATCATTTGCATTCATAGTTTAGATATTTACTCTTTGCACTAGTTTTCTGGGTTGTTAATCTTTTCAGATTCTAACAAGGACATTCACGAAGACTTGGGAAGGATCTTCCCCTTCCATGTATTAAAGATATCAATTAATTTGGATTGATCGTGAGCATACTTATTTTTCATTCTTAGTTCTTGTAGGGATTTTCTTCCCCTCTTTTTATTTATTTTTGCACAATCAAGGTTATTCTTACTAGGCTAAGTCATGGCTATCCCCTCTGTTCGTGATCATTTAATTCTCGATCTTCTAGTTTTGTTGGTAGGTGTTCCACTTCCACTTCTCCATTTGATCATCACCTTTCAAAATTTCCTTGATCAACAATTCCTTCTGCCTTAGTAGTTCTTCCTCATCACAAATTTCATCCACATATTCATTCATTAACTACAAACTCACATAAATGTTCATAAATGATCCTACCCTCTTCCTCCACTCTAGCTTGGCTATCGAGATCCTCATTTGAAGGGCTTGATGAACATAATGTTTCATCTTGGATATCTATGTCATTATTTAGGTGATCCCCTCCTTCGAAATCTTTTTCCTCTATCCTTCGACTTGTTTCAATTCTGAAGCCTCCTTCCTCATTAAGTATTATTGTTGTGTCTTTTTGAGGCTTACCCTTTTTGGAGTCCCCACCCCCTGCCTATGTGGTTTGTACCCCCACATTTTTTCTAAGATTTTGCTTGGACCTTTCCTCACCCCTTGTTTTGTCTACAATTGTCTCTAACTTCAGTTGGGCTAAAGGGGAGGAAGAATTGATGAATCCCGAAGCCTCCCCTCCCTGATGTGCAAAGATAATAGTTCCTACTATAACTAAGTGGAGTGAGCACACATCTTTCCTTATTTACTTGTCTTCCAAATCATCCCCTACAATGGATTCCATAATGTCAAAGCCTCTCTTTTCCTTATTAAGGATAATTTTCATGTCTGGAGGAGGATAAGGAAAAGAATGGCTCATATTCGGGATCAGAGAAGCTGATACAAGGTCCTCTATGAGAGATCCTTCCGTGAATCTCGGTTCTATTATGAAAATATAAAACTTTATTCTTTGAATGACTTAAATAATTTATTTATAATTTTATATATGAAATAATTTAACTCACATTTTCTTACTTTATTTCTATGACTTGGACAATTTATTTAACATTTTATATATAAAATAATTTAAATCATATTTTCTTACTTTATTTAATTAATACTTCTTTATTAAAAAGTATAAAATGAAATTAAACTAGCCAATTCTATGAATTTGTTATATAACTTTTATTATTCTATAATTCAACTAACACAAAAATACTATTATTTAGAAGAAGAACGCACATTCAACTCATATGCATTTTTTCCTTTTAATAATAATTTTTTTGAATTGATGTTATCATGTGGCAACACATACATTTAATTTACATAATAATAAATTATTATATAAATTATTGTGAGGAAAACATGTTAGTTCCAATTTGTTTATTTTAGAATATAAAATTGTGATCTTTCTTTATTACTAATAATTAAATTGACTTTATTCAAATGTGTTTATAAGAAATTATATATTCTTTAAATAAAAATTAAACAAGATCCACTTGCAAATGTAATGATCAATGACATATAATATTTGTCTAAAATTTAAGATTTAAATAATGCATCTCAACAAGTCAAACCCAAGCCCCTTATCCCTCTTTGCTATGTTTTTCAACTCGGTAAGAAAGGGAAAATTTAAACAATAGACCGACACTAAGAACAATTTGTTTTTGAACATATCCTAAAGACTTTAGCCTGCGTATGACACATGAGCTGAGAAGTTCTTTTCGAATTTATTTCCCCTCGCAATTTAAAGAAAAGTTAGAAACAACCGGACCGACCATAATCCGATGCCCATCCATATCTGCCCATCAGACATTTAAAGGGCCGCGGCCATTAAATTCACAGTGCAATTGAAATCTGAGGATCAATTAGAATCGACTGAATTATATTTATTGTGAGAGGATGCCAGGAGATAGAAAGGTAGGCGTTGCTTTGGATTTCTCTGCGACCAGCAAACATGCTCTGAAATGGGCTCTGGAAAATCTTGCTGACAAGGGAGACCATGTTGTGGTCATTCATGTTCATAACAACAAACTCGCCGAGACAGGCCAGTCTCAGCTTTGGGAGAAATCTGGATCGCGTAAGGATTCTCACGAGTGAAAACCCATTTTGGTTAAATCATTACTCTAGTTGCTAAAGTTACCATCTTACACCTTTTTTTGAGACTTATAGTGCAGATCTGCTGTTATAGATCATTTTATAGCTAGTGCTTTTACTGTGGAGTTAAAACTGTTTGTGGGTCTAGTAGATTAGAGTTATCGCTTTATCGCTTCAAATATATGCTATATTTATGTGTGACCTCTGGTGGGTTTTACTTGCAGCTCTTGTTCCTTTGACTGAGCTCAGACAGCCGAGTTTGTCAAAGCAATATGATATTGCTCCCGATCCCGAGACCCTGGACATACTGGACACTGCTGCAAGGCAAAAGGAGGTTGGTTTTTTCTATCCTTTCCTTCCCCTCTTTTTTCGACCCTCTGTTCTTTTAAAGTAAAAATTATAATCAGTCCTGATCTTTCATAGCAATTTGTTTTTATTGGGAACTGAATGATCCCGGGTGTACACATATTTGACCTCTTGGTGTCTAGGATTAAAGCCCATCCATTCAGTTAAAGCTGTTGGGACGTGATCTCAAGTCCATTCTTTAGAGCATCAGACTTTTGCATTTGGCAAGATTAGGCGTTGGTGAGGTCTAGTTGAATCATTCAACATTACAATGGACGAAAAGGCCACTCGACCAAAGATCTTATTTTCATCGCCATGTTTCTTTTAGATTTATAATAGTATACTATTCAATCTTATAACAGGTTTACATAGAAGTTCGTCTTTTTCATTGCAATGCCACAGCATAGCATACAATTTTATAACAGGGTAACATAAAAGGCCTTCTTTTTCGCTGCCAAGGCACAACATTTGGAACTTGGAAGTGTATCTGCTCTGAAATGAAGGATTACACCATAGTCTTGGGGTCTGTAAGAATTTGCATGGTTCTTAATAGAACAGTGATGTGCTCATCTGGCCTATTCCATAAAATTTAACTACCCTTAGACCAGTTGTGACGTCCTTTTGGCCTAACTGGTCTGGATGACCTGCTTGACTAAATGGTTGTTAGTATAGTTGGAATTCGTTAAGATTGTTAAGATTCATTTAATTGTTTTGATTTGAGATTCATGTACACTTTTTAGTATTATGGCAGCTTATCCAACTAAAAATTAATATAAACTAGCGAGGACTATATTTTAGAAACCCCCTGGCATAGTTGGATATGTCCAACCTGACTTTCCTAATGGCATTCTGAGTTTTAACTATGACTAGATCTGCTGGTTTATATCTTTAGAAAAAGAGAAGCTTTACGGCCTCTGCACTTAAGCTATAATCCACACAATATTAAATACGAGAAGACTTTCAGATGACCGTTCCTTGAGGTGTCCAGTATTAAGATATATACATTAAGAATTATTTTGATTTAAGATTTCATATTTGGTTGAGATGCACGATTTTGGTATGCTGTTAGTATGTTGAGCGATTGGAGGTTGGAAGTTAACGAATTGAGCCAGTAATATAATCCTGTAGCATATACCATAATAAAGATCCTGGTTCAATCCCAGTTGGACAGGCTTTCCTTGGATTTGCAAGTTGAGGCTACTGTGTTTTTGCCATTTGCAGGGCTGGGGATTTTTTTCCCGTAATTGGGTGTTCCTTGGCAATGTTTATCTGCTAGAGAATTTCTTCATATGTTTTAAACAGGAAACCCCGTTGAATACTTGGTAGATATATTATTGCCCGTGTGTTTCAAATCAAACAGTTAATTGGCCCATACAGTTTACAAAGTCAGCTCTTTAAGTCATTTTTAGTTGTTCATTTTCATTTTTCTTGAAGTTTCACATCTATGAACTTTGAAGAGAAGGAAATTGTGTCGCAGATTATTTTTGTCAGATAACAAATGTTTAATGATTAATCATCAGGAACTATGACAGGAATGCTAATCTTTAGCAAAGAGCAGTTGTTCTTTACCAAGATTGCTCTGACTGGCTCATGGTTGTTTTGTATTATCAGACATATAGTGATATATTTCTGCACAGTCCAAATGAGATTTTGTCTCTCATAAGATTATGGCCAGCCTCAGGAAACAAGATGTTTCCAGTCTTTTGAAATAAGATCAGATATAAATGATCTTGGGCACTGTTTATCATTTAAGTTTCTGTCCGAAAAGGAAAATACCTTTTTAACTTAATGAATTGGGTTATGCTGAGGGTGCATAGAGAGCCTCAGCATGCAATTTTCTGGTTTCATTCATTTCTGAATAAATTAATGCATGGATCTACAGCTAAGTTGCTGGTTCAGATTCTGGTACGGATGCTGGTTCGAAATTTGTCCAAATATTTTTGGGCTTGGGTTCTGATGCAGAGTAAGCACAAAGCAAGCAAGAACTAATCCAAACTCCTAGACAACCTCCAAACTTCACAAAGGATTTCTTCAATGGCTTGATTCACTTCCTTTAGAGAATACTCTGATTAAACAAACCTTCCAACAGGTTTCTAGTCCCAACTCCTCAAGCAAGATACAAAACTCAACAACACCCAACTTGGTACAAACAAAGCTTCTTACCCCAAAATGGCAAAATGGGGATTTTGATGTTCTTTGCCTTCCTATCACCAACCAAGGCTTGAAACAACTCAAACTTAACCCAAACAAGGTAAATCATCTAATGGATCCACTCCCAACAACCCACAATGCAAGATGCTGAATTTGACCTAGTAGCCTATTAGGTCTTCTAATTCAGTTTTCCACCAATAACTCCAAAACCTACCAAAGGACCTGGCAAACAAAATGCAGTTTTGAATACCCTTTTCCAAGTGCTGATAAACTTCAAAGTTTCAAGGTTTCACTCCACTCCAGCATACCTTAACCAATACCAAGCACACAGGCCTAATTAGCTACTTTAGGCGTGGTTTACAAGGCAAATGATAAGGGATGGGTTCATGAAATCAAACCTCCACCATAAAGATGTTCTTCTAACTCAAACAAGGATATTTTATTCTTACACCAAGTCCTCAACCTCCTTCCTGCTCATTATCCAACCCAATTACATCAAAATAAGGTCAAATACATAGGAATATTTGACCTAGGGCTTGCTCTTATAATTCACTGCTGCAACCTCCTGTTCCAAAACTTGAAAAATATGAAAGAGCATACCCCTAACTTGCTCCATGCCAAATTGGAACCAATTCCAATGGTGGAGATTCAAGTTAGGGCCATTCCTTTGACCAAACCCTGAATTTAAGGGTTTCACAGGGCAGTGAACAAAGAAATTGAATATCTTGAATCTTATGATTGATACAAACTTGAAACCAAAACCAAAATCTCACAAATAGACAGGGCTAACTGATCAATGCAAAGTTTTCACCCTCCAATCATCAGATGCCATACTGTACGGAAAAATCAGAGAAAACCTGTACTGGAACAGCAGATTTTATTGATCAAAAGAGCAAGTACAATGTTTTTCTTCATACTTTCATCCTCCTTCGGATGTCTAGAGCCTTTATAGGCCATTTGAAGCAGGTAGAACCAGCTTATGGCAGTTGTAGCTGTTGGGAATGGTTTATTTAAAATGTTGTTAGCAATTTGCAATTTTTGCTTTGTGACCACATTTCCTTACAAATTGAATTCTAACCACTCCTATGGGTTCTCCTAATGCTCTAAACACTTAAACTACCCTAGCAAGCATGAAATAAATCAAAATCCACTTTATTTGGACCAAATGATATCCAGGCTTATAATTGCACCATGGGGTCTTGTATCCATTACAAGAATGGGTGGTCTTAGGGAGATCAATTGATCAATCCCTAGACCTTATTACATCAAACAAAATAAACATTTGATTAGGTACTCTGCACCATTCTCCCTTGCATAAAAGAAACTCCAGTCTCTGGAGTTTTGTGAATTGGAAGATCCAAGCCATAAGCCTTAAGAGCTTTCTCTGTCATCCAAGTTGCATCTGCTGCTGTTTGCCCCTTCCACTGTACTAGGTACTCATAGTATGTCTTCCTCCTGGTTTGTTTACTGATTCTCTTATCCAAAATGGCTTCCACCATGGGTTTAGGCATTGGTGGGATGCTCTTCTTCAACTCTTCCTTGAAATCTGCAAGTGTACCTGCATCCACATCATTTGAAACAGTACCCTTGAAAGCATACAGGTCAGAAATATTAAAAATAGGAGACATGTTAATATCAAGGGGTAAATCAATTTGGTAGGCATTGTTGCCACACTTCTTAACTATCTTAAATGGGCCAATCTTTTTCATCTGCAGTTTTGTATGCATCTTCTTTGGAAGCCTTGCGTTATTGAGATGGACCATTACCATATCCCCCACCTTGCACTGAAGTTCCTCTCTCCTTTTATCTGCCTGCTGCTTGTACTTGGTGGAAGTATCTTGCAATCTGTCTTGTACCTGCTGATGGACTTCTCTCATAACCTCTGCAAAATCCTCAGCCTGTGCACTTCTCCTTTTTATGTCTTTAACATCTCTTAGTTCCAAGGTACCCCTAGGGTGAGTGCCATAAACAACTTGAAAATGAGTTAGGCCAGTACTAATATTAATGGAATCATTAAAGGCAAACTCTGCTTGGGGTAAGACACAGTCCCATGAGGCTCCATGTTGTTTGGAAAGATACCTTAGCATATTTCCTAAGGACCTATTGACTGCCTCAGTTTGCCCATCAGATTGAGGGTGATAGGTAGATGAAAAACACAAGTTGGTTCCTAACTTTCTTCACAAGGTCCTCCAAAAATGCCCCAAAAACTTAGGGTCCCTATCAGATATAATGGACAAGGGCAAACCATGAAGCCTAACAACTTCTTTGAAGAACAAACCTGCTACATGGGAGGCATCATGAGTCGTCTTGCAAGCTATGAAATGGGCCATTTTTGAAAACCTGTCCACAACTACAAAAATGCTATCATAACCTGATTTAGTCCTTGGAAGCCCAACAACAAAGTCCATACTCACTGAATCCTAAGGCTTGTGGGGTATTGGAAGTGGGGTATAGAGTCCCGTATTTGATGTGCCTCCCTTTGCTTGTTGACAAATTAGACATTCCTCAACAAATCTCCTAACATCAGTCTGCAATTTTGGCCAAAAATAAAACCTTCTAACTTGCTCTAGAGTTTTTTCCACTCCAAAATGCCTTGCTAGACTGCCACAATGTTTTGCCTTTATAATATTCTCCCTAATAGATCTCTTGGGAACACAAAGCTGACCACCCTTGAATAAAAGGCCTTCTTGAAGAATGTACTCACCAAATTCAGTATGATACCTTTCTCCCATAGATTTGCAGACTTGGTATGCCTCTTTGAAATCCTCATCTTGCTCATACATGTCCTTCATTGCATGGATGCCAATGCTATCCAATTGAACCTCTTGAATTGTCAAATTTCTCCTGCTAAGTGCATCAGCAACCTTGTTTGTTTCTCCTTTTTTATGCTTAATAGTAAAGGTATAAGCTTGTAGAAATTTTATCCACTTCATATGCCTATGGTTTAACTTTTCTTGCCTATTCAAGAAGCTTAAGGCATGATTATCAGTATATACAACAAATTCTTCAGGCAATAAGTAATGCCTCCATTTCCTAAGGGACTGCACCATAGCATAGAGTTCAAGATCATATGTTGAATATTTTTGTTTAGCGTCATTAAGTTTTTCACTAAAAAAGGTCACAAGCCTACCCTCCTGGCGTAGAACACCTCCAATTGCCTTGTTGCTAGCATCACACTCCACTGTAAACAGCTTGTAAAAGTTAGGGAGCACCAAAACAGGTTGGTCTGCAATCTTCCTCTTCAAGCATTCAAAAGAGTCATTAGCCTCCTTGGTCCAAGAGAACACACATTTCCTTCCTCCCTTTATGGTATTTATCATAGGAGTGCACACACCACTGAAGTTTCTTATAAATTTTCTATAAAAACTACACATGCCATGAAAACATTTTACCTTTGATGGAGTGGTGGGTGGTGGCCAGTTAAGGATGGCTTCAACCTTGGAAGGATCCATTTTTAACTCTCCTCCTGATATCACAAATCCCAAGAAGATCAGCTCTATCTGCAAAAATGAACATTTCTCCAATTTTATCATTAGTTTCTCTTCATGAAGCCTATTTAAAACCAAATCTAGATGCCTTAAATGTTCATCCCTGTCCTAGCTGAATATCAAGATATCATCTAAGTACACTTCAACAAACTTATTCAAGAAAGGTTTTAGGAATTCATTCATTAGTCTCATAAAGGTGCTAGGTGCATTAGATAAGCCAAAAGGCATCACAAACCACTCATATAAGCCTTCTGAGGTCTTAAATGCTGTTTTCCACTTATCTCCACCTCTGATCCTAATTTGATGATATCCACTCTTGAGGTCCACCTTTGAATAGATACTTGCCTTCCCCAAACAGTCCAAGAGGTCTTCTATTCTTAGCATAGGAAACCTATATCTAATGGTTATCCTATTAATTGCTCTGGAATCCATACACAATCTCCAAGTACCATCCTTTTTAGGAGCTAGGACTGCAGGGACTGCACATGGGCTTATACTTTTCCTAATGAACCCCTTAGCCAACAACTCTTCAATTTGCTTTGCTATTTCTTCATTCTGCTCTAGGCTCATCTTGTAGGCTGCCTTGTTTGGAAGTGTAGCCCCTAGAATGAAGTCTATGCAATGATTGATGTCCCTTTCAGGTGGCAAAGTTTCTAGTTGGCTGCCTACAACTAGCCTTCTATACTTCTCCAACAAGTCTCTTACCTCCTTAGGCCCAATATTGACAACCTTGGGTAGATCTTGTGATTGCTTGATGGGATGTTTTTGAGGTCTAACTACCAATGCATAGCAAGGTGTGTCCTTCTCTTTAGTGATCCTCATAAATTCTTTCTCACCTACCAACATCACCCTATTTGCAGCAGGGTTCCCATCATCAGGTAAAGGTGGCATAGTGTATTCAACCCCATCTTTGGTTATAGTATACACATTTGTCTTGCCATCATGTTTGGCACACACATCATATTGCCATGGCCTCCCAAGAAGCAAATGGCATGCATCCATTTTTGCCACATCGCATAAAACTCTGTCATTATATTCTCCTATCTTGAATTCTACCCATACTTGCTCATTTATGAGTGTTCGTTTGTCCTTTGTCAACCATGACACCTTATAGGGGTAAGGGTGAGGTCTTGTAGTTAGTTTCAACTTATCTATCATCTCCTTAGAGGCAACATTATCAGAGGAACCAGAGTCTACTATAACCCTGCAGACTTTGTTATTAACTTTGCATAAGGTTTTAAACAGTGACTTCCTTTGAGGTGTTAGAAGTGGCAGATTGGTAAGAAGTAACACTCTGACTGTCCTCCTCTTGGGTCAATTGGATTCTCCTATCCCCTTGCTTGTTCTTTTCAGGGCATCTAAAGGACTAATGTCCTACTTGATTACAAGTGAAGCATTTACCCGTGAACACACTAGGCCCCCTTCCACCAGACCTTCCTCTACCATCAGATCATCTGCCCCTAAATGTTCCTCTATTTGTAGACTCCCCTTCAGCATTTGAACCACTGGACTCCTCTTGACTTTTATTGAAGGATCCCCTTCCATGGAACCTACCTCTGCACCTATTGTTGTTTCCTCTACCCCTATTGCTTGTATCCCCTTTTCTCTTATGTTTCTCTTCAATTTTTAAAGCCGTATTAAAACATTGATGTACTGAACCCAAAGTAATCAATGTTAATTCATCTTGAATGCTATACTTTAAACCATTTACATACCTTGCAAGTTTTTGCTTCTCAGTCTCATACACCTTGGCCTAAGGGTCAAATTGTGGAATTCTTGAGTGTAGGTGCTGACATCCAAGTCCCTTTGTCTGAGATTCTGCAACCTTTTGTGTACCAACACCTCATAGTCTTTAGGTATGAACTGCTTTCTAATTTCTGCCTTCATTTTCTTCCAAGTAGAAATTTGCTCCTTGTTCTCATCCAACCGTCT
Organism: Cupressus sempervirens; assembly: GCA_028749045.1. Classification (NCBI taxonomy): domain Eukaryota; kingdom Viridiplantae; phylum Streptophyta; class Pinopsida; order Cupressales; family Cupressaceae; genus Cupressus; species Cupressus sempervirens. The sequence continues at coordinate 743,887,463 of CM053790.1, forward strand.
ATTTTGCAAAAAGTTCCACCAACTCAAGGCAAGGCCTTTGAATTTGGCCTTGGCAATCCTGAACTTCTGATTTTTAGGGGTCTTGTCACATTCAAAATGATTGTCTAAGGCCTCAATCCAATCCATGCATTCATTAGGGTCCAACTTACCATGAAAAGCGGGTAAGTCCCCTTCTCCTTTCTTTCCAACCCTCTCCAATGCAGCAAGGAAGGGCCTCTAATCTGCAGGAATATTCTCTTGTTCTTCATTCCCTTCTATCTCCTCTAGTTCTGATTAATCATCACTCCCCTTCCTCATTTATTCTCAAGTCTTTCCAACTCCCTCTTCATACTCCTATTCTCTTCCCGGACTACTCTACTTTCTGCCATCTGCTCCTTGACTAGCTTGGTTAGTTCCATATTGGTGTTCGTCAAGGGGATCTCCCTTTTAGGTTCTTCTCCTCCATCAGACATTGTGTCACAACAAAATCAAAGTGGCTTTGATACCACTTGATGCAGAGTAAGCACAAAGGAAGCAAGAACTAATCCAAACTCCTAGACAACCTCCATACTTCACAAAGGATTTGTTCAATGGTTTGATTCACTTCCTTTAGAGAATACTCTGATTAAACAAACCTTCCAACAGGTTTCTAGTCCCAACACCTCAAGCAAGACACAAAACTCAACAACACCCAACTTGGTACAAACAAAGCTTCTTACCCCAAAATGGCGAAATGGGGATTTTGATGTTCTTGGCCTCCCTATCACCAACCAAGGCTTGAAACAACTCAAACATAACCCAAACAAGGTAAATCATCTAATGGATCCACTCCCAACAACCCATAATGCAAGATGCTGAATTTGACCTAGTAGCCTATTAGGTCTCCTAATTCAGTTTTTCACCAATAACTCCAAAACCTACCAGAGGACCCAGCAAACAAAATGCCGTTTTGAATACCCTTTTCCAAGTGCTGACAAACTCCAAAGTTTCAAGGTTTCACTCCACTCTAGCATATCTTAACCAATACCAAGCACACAGGCCTAATTAGCTACTTTAGGCGTGTTTTACAAGGCAAATGATAAGGGATGGGTTCATGAAATCAAACCTCCACCACAAGGATGTTCTCCTAACTCAAACAAGGATATTTTATTCTTACACCAAGTCCTCAACCTCCTTCCTTCTCATTATCCAACCCAATTACATCAAAATAAGGTCAAATACATAGGAATATTTGACCTAGGGCTTGCTCTTATAATTCACTGCTGCAACCTCCTGTTCCAAAACTTGAAAAATATGAAAGAGCATACCCCTAACTTGCTCCATGCCAAATTGGAACCAATTCCAATGGTGGAGATTCAAGTTAGGGCCATTCCTTTGACCAAACCCTGAATTTAAGGGTTTCACAGGGCAGTGACCAAAGAAATTGAATATCTTGAATATTATGATTGATACAAACTTGAAACCAAAACCAAAATCTCACAAATAGACAGGGCTAATTGATCAATGCAAAGTTTTCACCCTCCAATCATCAGATGCCGTACTGTACGGAAAAATCAGAGAAACCTGTACTGGAACAGCAGATTTTATTGATCAAAAGAGCAAGTACAATGTTTTTCTTCATACATTCATCCTCCTTCGGATGTCTAGAGCCTTTATAGGCCATTTGAAGCAGGTAGAACCAGCTTATGGCAGTTGTAGCTGTTGGGAATGGTTTATTTAAAATGTTCTCAGCAAATTGCAAAAAGTTGCTAAGCAACTCTTTTGCAATTTTTGCTTTGTGACCACATTTCCTTACAAATTGAATTCTAACCACTCCTATGGGTTCTCCTAATGCTCTAAACACTTAAACTACCCTAGCAAACATGAAATAAATCAAAATCCACCTTTTTTGGACCAAATGATACCCAGGCTTATAATTGCACCATGGGGTCTTGTATCCATTACAAGAATGGGTGGTCTTAGGGAGATCAATTGATCAATCCCTAGACCTTATTACATCAAACAAAATGGACATTTGATTAGGTGCTCTGCACTAGGTTCGGATTCGTTTTGGGTTCACCCGTACAAAACATATGTATGTGTGTATATATATGCAACAACAGATAGGTCTATACATCACTATGTTAATAGTAAAACAACATAGCAAAACACACCACCATATCTATGTTTCAATTCGTAAGATATTAATTGCATCATTTAGCCATACATACAACATGATACACTTGCTTGGTCACATACATGGAACATATTTCCATATCAAGGGGACAATTTGAGAATGAAAGGAATTGTCAAACGATAAGTGCAGTTATCTAAATTTTTATTGTGTTGGTTATATATTTTTTCAAGAAATTTCTCTATAATCGTCAATTTGTATGTCACCTATTCTCAATTTGGATTTCCTCGATAAACAAGTTTTCATTTTCGTTTGTAAACTCGTTAAGGACATATAAACCATATTTTTTGGTCTTTTTAGTGGTCACTTTTAAGGTTGGCAGGATTGAATCCACCAAACTAGGCAAAAAAACACTTTATAAAAGTCTAAAAAAAATATTTTAAGACCAAACTCAGGCCAGGTTCGGTCATTGGGCAGCAAATTCTTTAAAATTTGCTGCAAGTTCGGCCCGGGTTCCTCTGACAGAAGAATTTGCAGCAAATTCATAGCTCTCCAAGAGAATTTGTGGAGAATTTGACAAAGACCAGACTTTGTACAGAATTGAACCAGACTTTGAGGGTTGATGGAGAGAATCTGGTAACTTGGATCTACAGTAATGTGGTGTCCTGAAAGTTACCTGGGTAGGTTTTATCACCAAATAGTTCAATGTGAATGAATGGATGAATGTACCTGGTATATTGCTTTTGATTCTTGCTAGTAGAATGGAATTTGAAGAGTCTGCAAATTAATTCACAAGTTTCTCTGATACAGATCATAGTAGTAGCAAAGATATATTGGGGTGACCCAAGAGAGAAGCTTTGTGATGCAGTAGAGGACCTTCAGCTTGATAGCTTGGTAATGGGTAGCAGGGGTCTTGGATCACTGAAAAGGTAAGAAAATGCTTTTGAAAGAATTCTGCACCTCTCATATTTTTTGCAAGATTTTCACAAATAAGTTATTAACTGGCTGCAAGTCATTGTATGATAGTACACCAATGTGGGCATGTGTGGGTTTGTAAATGGGACTAATGCTTGTGTGGCTTATCATTTTAACAAGTTAAGTAAATCTACTTTTGTGATTGAATTTCTGTTTGACTCCCACTTTCCAATTTCTTTGTTGCAGGGTTTTCCTTGGAAGTGTGAGTAATTATGTTGTAACCAATGCTAGCTGCCCTGTGACTGTTGTAAAGGAGCCTGGATTCAAACCATGATGATACAGTAGTGGTTTCCATTTCGCTAATGAATAAAACCTTTTGAGTTGTGTAAGAATGATGGGATTATAATGTTACTGTGTTATGTTTATATGAATATAATTGGTGATGTAATTAGCCAAGTCACAACAGTTGTCAGACTTTATCCATGAAGTTCGAGTTTTGGCGCATTTTTACCCTTGCCAAACTTCGTCTGAATTTATGATATTTTACGTAATATTGTTATTTAATATAATATGTTTTATTTTAAGATAATATTGAGTTATTCAGAAATGCTAAACTATGTTGAACTTGACAATACTGTGGATATAATATTTATATTTTAAAAATGAATAAGTTTATGTAAGGTGAATTTCATGTTGATTTTTTTTTTTGGCATTTTCACCCTTGTCCAAATTTTATGGTTACCAAACTCGAATTCAGAATTGAAACTTTTGATTTAGATAATTAGGATGAATATGGTTGGTTAAATAATAGCACCAGTTTATCAAAGAGTTTATTTGAAATTGTGCTTTTTTAATTTGGTATCTTTGCCATGTTAAGCAATCTTTTGTTTGGTTGCCATTTCTTATGCCTGCTGACTGTTTGAGTGATAATATAATGTGACAAGAAGCATTCCTCTCTGGGAAGCTGGAAGATGTATTAATTGCTTAAATGGGAAATGTACTGAGCCTTACATTTGTCTCATTTCTTGGTAGGTGTGCTTAAGATGCACATAATAATGATAGAAGATGAAATATTTGTTAAAAAATTGCAGTTATTGTTTTGTGCATTATGGCAGATAAGTTAGACTCTTTCCCTTTAATTTCAACCTAACATGCATTCCTCTAATTGTTTGGTTGCTCAAGGTAATGCTTGCATTCTAAGCCATTAGCATTTTGAAATTTGACTTGCTGAAAGTGAATCTCTGATCGCACAGGGGACTAAAACTTTAAGATGGTCTTCATGGTAGGGCTTAAGGGTTTGGACCCTTAAGCTTCAAAATAAACCGTAATTATGTTGTACATAAAGTGATGCACCTAAAACCTTTGTGTTCACTAAAAGGAATCAATGAACTTTTTTTGATTCTGTCAGACTGTTCTTCATTTAAGTGTTCACAGGCACTTTAAGCTCAGTTCCCTAGAGTCTAAACAACGGCTTCAATCTCTCTGAGACAACTTCCATGCCCATGCACAAGACCAAAACTTCATGCCTGATCACTTGGCCACACTCAGTTACTGTTTTATTTGAGTCAATTATATAAATTTAAGCAATATTTCATTCAATTGTTGTTGATTCATTCTTATCTGGTGCTATTCTTTATAGAGAAACTGAAGGGACAATGATTCTTTGATTGAATCATTTATAAATTATATAGATGTGATTATAAGACGAACCATTAGACCTGTTCATCACAAGGTGTCTATTAAGATTCCTGAACTGAAATAATCCATGTCACAATTTTGCTAAATTCAAGTATTTCAATTTGGTATGTTATACTAAAATATCATTCCATAAATAGTGTTTCAAGTCGATATGTATTATATATAATGCCCTTCCCTGCCCCATTGTCCTCTAGCTGTCGCCCCCTGGCCATCCCCCCAGTGTCCCAAAATTGAGGCCCATTGTCCCCCCACACACAAACTTATCCCAGCATCCCCCCGTCCCGACGTACCCTGGTGCTGGTGCTACACTGCAATTTAACAAAAACGAGGGACCATTGTTACTACATTAGGACAATGTCACAAAAGTGAGGGGCCACTGGACTGTTTCACAATGTGTAATACCTAATTGCTTTGAAGAAAAGCAATAGAAGCCTGTAAGAGTATCATTGATGGTCTCTGAGTGAAGTTTTATTTTACGAGTAAAGCTTCTTGATCTAGATCAACTAAACTGGATCCCTGTTTTACAATAAGTCACCTGTTATTAAACAGATGTGTCCTTAGATAACTTTGGAAATGACTCAATATGCACAGGGTGAAAATACAAATTTATTACAAACAGTTGGAGGAATCTGTATTGAACATAGTAACGAGACTTGCCGCAAGTCACACGAGTCACTCGGGTCAGCGGGTCGAGTTACCCCTGCCGAGTCAAAATTGACTGTGACCCTGATCTGCCAAGTCTTCAAACATTTAATATTTCTCTAAGATTTTTCTATTAATATACCTTGACTTGCCGAGTCACTGCCAAGTCATGGTCGAGTCCAAGTCGGATCACGAGTCGAATTGCCCTCGCCGAGTCAAAGCTGAGTCCGAGTCTTGTTACTTTGGTATTGAATTAATGACTCTCTCATTGAATTAAATATTAGAGGTACAGCTCTCTCATTGAATTAATGATTCTAAATTTTAGAGGTACAGCTCTCTCATTGAATTAATGACTCTAAATTTTAGAGGTACAGCTCTCTCATTGAATTAAATATTTTTTGGGGTACACTTTTAACGAGAAAGCAGGAAAGGCAAACTCACACACACCCATCACCATGTCTTGGATGTGATTATGAATTTAGAATAGAAAGGAGACAGATAAATAACCCTAAGATCAGTCAGTCTATACCTGCAAAAGAGTACAATCAGGAAGCATAAATTTCTTCCAAATATGTATAGGTAGATAAGAACTCAAAGATTCTTAGACATACAGATACCCATAATCATATATAATGGAGAGATCACAGGCATTTGCACATTCACAAAGGAAAGATAACAATTGCAAAGAAAACAACTAAGCACAAAGACTTAAATTGCTCCTTTTGTCCCTTTAATTTGACTAAACTTCAAAGACTCCAGACCCTTCTGTACTAAAGATTATGGTGGATAGAAGAGTCTCTGGTCATTTTCTCCTTTTAGAGAACTGAAAACTGCCCTCTTCGTAACTGATTCTCACTCTTGCATCAAAGTGCGATGGGGGTTCAGAAAAAGTCCCATACAATATCTTTTGATTTCATATTTAAAGACTTTTCCTTCTAATGAGTCTTTTCAGTTTCTATTAACTAATTCTTTAATCACCTTTTATTCTTCAAACTCTTCAAATCTTACCATCATCAGCATTCTTGACTATGTGGCCAATACAAGGTGAAGGAAATAAAGAACATATTGGTATTTTTCCTAATGCAGGTTCGCTTCTCTCCAGTAAAGCGAGAATAATCAACTAGGCCACTTCGTTATTACAAGATCCAATTCATAGCAATCCAAGACACAGCACTGAATGCAATAATGTCAACCAGTGCTTTTTGAGTCTATCAAAACAAGGGACAGCAATCTAAGCATCTAATCTTTTTGATAACCAGTATATGATACTCTGAGGCCCACTTTGCCTCAAGTGCTCAATCTTCCTTATCCACATCTTTCTTAGAACCTTTTGCTTGAGGGTGAGTTGAAAACCTATCTTAGTTTGACCGTTCTCTTTAGATATGGATAGAAACAGAAAACTCTATTGAAACCCTCGTAGTATTCTGCTCCATAGAAGAAGTAATAAACTCCTTTGACAATACTAGCTATGTCTGGTAACTGTTGTGTGCCTTGTCAAACACAAACTTGTCTAATTTATCATGAGCCTGTTTTGCTAAACTCTTGAGCTTCAAGTGCTTTATCAAGGGATCTGACAATTTTAGCAATAGCTGTAGAGTAGGTCTTCTTTTGTATTCAGAATCCGTACAGGTTCTTCTTTTTCAAAGAAATTTGAAATGCAGTCCACATCACGATGAAGATGCATGTGATATTAAAACACAATGTTGATTGCAATTTACTATACAAGAAATATGAAAATCATATTCAATGAAGACAAATTCTTTTAGGGCTGGAAATAGTGGTAGGTAGAGCCATTTGTAGTTAGTGTGGTGCCTTAATAGTCACACTCTGATCTAATAGATCTAAATGATGTCTGATATTTAGTTTCATTTTATTGTTTCTAAATTCTTTGTTTTTCATCCTTGCGGCAACAATTTCAGGGTTGTTTGATAGTATGACATTAGCCTCGTGTTCTTTGATTGTGATCTGAATTTTATGTCAATTATGGTAAGTTCGGACATTTCTGAGCTTTCAGATATATTCAAGCACTCTGTCAGAGCTGTTTCACTTGACCGGAAGTTACTGAATGCAGTGTCTGGTACAAGCAGATAAAGTAACCTCATCTTCAATCTGCAACACAAGAGTTGGAAATTGGTCATCTCTGCAACACCACTAGAATTGTTGTGCCGACAAAACTAGTGAATGTGGCGTGTAATAGGTCTTCTCTTGTCAGCAAATATGTGCAACTCATTATCCTTGGATTCACTGTGCTTGCTTATCAAATTTGTAGAAAGAATATCAACGCACTTTGCCTGGGATGAGGGGAGCTGTGTCGTGTTGTAAACACGACCCTATATGAATACTGTAAATATATGTATGGAAGGATGCAGTGCATTGTTGGGGAAATGATAAGTTCTTGGAACTGCTTTGGGCACTGACATTGTTCTTGGAACAATAAAATTTCCGAATATGATTTTGAACTTGGATTTAGAATAGAGCTTTGAATAGATGATAGCTCAGGAAAACAACCAGTTACAAACACCCTTTTGGCATCCGAAGCTCATACTGGAACCAAATAAAAATGCCAATGCCATTTGGTCTTTAGATGTGTGCTTTCTGGTTATGCATAATACTTCGGGTCCTCGTACATGTTTTGGAACTTGAAGAATATGCTGACTGACTTTTTATTGTGGTTCTAAATGCTCTGTTCAGTTCCAATGCCGAGTTTGGAACCAAAAAGCTACACCGCCATCCTTTCAAACTTTCACTTTATGCCTTCTTTGCATTACATAAACTTGTAACTGAGTTCAACCTAGTGTGTTGGCCTCCACCAGTGGTTTGAGAACCTCTTTCAAATGCGGAAACATTCTGATTCACAAAAAATCCTGCTGCTGGATTACTCATCTATACTTTTTGTATAACATGTACGTTATGCTTCAGAATCTTAATGTAAGATAATGCACTGATTTTTGCATAAAATGAAATATGGTTTGGCAATGTCAGAGCCTAAAATTGTTGTTCCAAATGAGGTCGCATCATGAATTCCCTAACAGGTTTTCCATGACACAATTTATTTTTGAAGGTAAATAAATTCTTGACTGCTATTGCAGCTGGCATTTTCCTTAGCATCCCCATTTTGACCTGTATGAAGTGAACAAAGAAATCACTCTGATGAAGGAGGTATTGCTTCATTTGGTAATGAGACTATATTGATGAGTAATAGGTTTAAGGGCGTTGTGCTTGCAAATTGGTTTTTCTATATGTATCTGAGTGGCTGGTGATTTGAATCTGAACTTGTCCATTTTGCATTTTTGAGAAGATGGTCTGAACACAAGATCATGCCTGTAACATTGTTCCCACTATTACACATTGCAGTCTTCAGTGAGATTCTCCTTTGTAGGTCATGATATTGCCTTTGTATTTTGATTCCAAATGTACATGGATGAAGTATAAAATCTTTGAACACTCTGAATAATGTAATGATGCATGTCTCGTTCCTGTGATGAACTAGCAAAAACACTCACATAGACGTTCGTGGTGAAAGAAAAAAATGGTTGTATGTTGTTGAGTACACTGTGGCAGCAAACTATTTTTTGGATTGGATTTGTGGTTACAAAATAAAAAAAATCTTAAAAAATAAGAATTGAGTTTAGAATTCCACATAGAATGCATATAATAAAGAAAACCATCATAAAAACTAACAATACTACTTCAATGCAAAATTGTTTAAACACAAATTTCATGATGGATATTCGTTGTTCAATATTAAAATTGCAGTCCAACGTCATTACTTTATCTTCTCACCTTTTTCATTGCTGCCCAGATTACAGTTCTGATGCTTGTGCAGCAACCACATACAATAAAATAAAATGAAATGATGAAACAAGAGATTTTGGGATAGTCGCACAATAATTTAGAGTCAATGGGGGCAATCCCCAAGTAAAAGAAATTTGGAGTTTTGCTGTAGTGTGTGAAAGGCTAGGCAATAACTGGAAACCAATTGAATGCATATAATAGAAAAAGGACCTAAAATACCCGTTACATATTTGTTCTGTCTTGTTCTTGCATAAAAAGTCTTGTCCAGTACCATCTCCACCATTAAAACTTTTCTTTTGCAACATTGGTTGGAAAAGAAATGAGAATCTGTTGACCTCTATTACTGTGTATCAGAATTACACGAACAAATCACCTGGGTGCCTCTGACTATTGATGTTTCAGAAACTCAGATCACCATATTGGGCATAGTACATGGCAATCTGGGGAATTCAAATTGACTTCCAAGGATGCAGGACAGGTTTGAGTTCTGGGATTGCCGAATAGGGAACCCAAGGAGCTTCTGTATTTTGGGCTGTGGGGGATCGCATGAGAGATTCTGAATGTTTTCTGTGTGAGCCAAGAATATTTGTGGTTGTCACGTGGACACTCATCCTGCTGGCTGCCCTTTGTAATTTCAGGTTTGTCATGAAATTTGCCTGGATCGTGTAAAACAGCCCTGGATTCTCCTGGGTTCACTCTGCAGTGGATTGGGTTCTGGACAACTCTGCAGGGGATCCCAACTGGGTTCCAGATTGGTTTCTAACTGGAACAGGATCCTGGCGATTATCTGAATGGATTGCTAACAGAGAATGTGACTTGTAAGTCTTGTTTTAGCCTATTTTCTTGTACTTTCTTTTATGACTTTCTTAAAGCATTGTTGTCTTTGTGCCATCTAGGTTTGTGAGCTTTGGTGAATTAGAATACTGGGTATACCATTTGGACGAAATCATAACTGACCTGTAAAAACATATATTCTCTCACTTTTCTATTGACAGTGCAATTTCATCGGTTGCTGCATTTATACTGGCTTATGCCATCTTGTTTTTTCAATTCAGCTATAAGAGATCCTCATATTCTCATAATTACAGTTGTCATTTTCTGGCAAGCAAAATCTTTAAAGAGTTAAGTGGCGCACTGGTATTTTATGTAATTTGACTGACCAGTAGTATTTTAGATGATTCATTTTCGTTTGAGGTTTTCATGATGTACAAACATAACTTTCATAAACTGTTTTTCACGAGTAATCATTTTTCTATGATAAATGGTTGTTTCTGACCTCTATGATCTTTAACTATCCTCTAGCCAAACTTTGACACAAGCCATATAGTTTTTGGCATTTGTTGTGGGTTACAAAGATGTGACCGCAAAAAACTTCGTTTTGTGTACCAATTAAGACGTTGCTTATATGAGCTTATCTCATATTTTTCATTTTTTGTTACCAAAATCTGAGTTAAATTTGTATCTTATCATAATTCCTGTTACATAAGTGAATCTTCTCGTTTTCTTGAATTTCTCCTTTCATGCCATTTCTAGTTCAGAGGAATCCCTGCCCAAAATTGATCTTACATGGTATGCTATTTGTTGTTCATACATGTAATAAATGAAATGCTGTTTATTTTCCATACAGCACATAATATAGATTTCGTTATTTTAGGACTAATTGTAGGTAAGATACATGAAGAACTTGCAGTTATGTTTTTAAAACTCACAGCACTGTACATGAAAGACATGAAGAGTTTTTCCCACGATTTTTTACCAGAAGTGTTCTTATTTAGTTACAATTGACTGTAAAACCTACTGTCTCCAACAGACGTGAGAATTTTTCCTGCACAGGGTAAGTTCACTTGTCAAGTAGATGTTCTTATTAGTATGGGCATTTTCCCCTGAAAAAGGAGGTCATAGCAATCTTGAAAGGTAAAGGGAACTTGTTCATTAAGAGGGATTACCCATGCGATCGCATACACAAGGTGCGATCTTATCTGTTAGATCTAAGCATACGTCTTAGGCAGTCTATTTGCAATTGGCCCAGTAATGTAGGCTGGATATTTGTACTTAGAAATGACTAATAGAAAAAAATTTGGAGTGCAGCATATATTTCTCGTTATGTATTATGGAATTTTGTTTAAGTTTCCTGGCAAAGCCTGAATATATAGGTGAAGTCCTGAGATTGTTAAAAAGACTTAGAGGGAATATGGAGGGGAATCCTTTTAGCATTGCATGCGATCTCTTTAATGAAGTGGAAAGCACTTCTTCATAGAACCCAAGCAAAGCTTCAATGGTCAGGAAGACATGACAATCACTGCAAAGTTACACACAAGGTAATTCTCAGCATGAGACACCTGCTTTTTAAAGGTAATGAAAGACTTATTTGACATGCCAATATACAACAAAAGGGCACTTCAACAAAGGGGCACTTTCTAGCAAAACAAACCCAACAATCTGTGCCAAGTTCAACTAGAGTCAGGTTAACGTGTGATGCAAACACAACTCACAGCTCAGCGCAAAACAATAAAATAAAGTTAAAAACTCTCGGCCTCCTTTTGTGGTGCGAGTTTGTTCCTCCTTTGTGGGCTTTCCCATTTTGTGCCGACAATTGTCCGAAGGCTTAGGATGTTTCTCGCCGACCCACTCTTGCAGTGTGAGTTTTGGCTTATTGTGTTGGGCGAAGGCCTCAGTGTCTTGTTCTTTTAGTTCCGTCTTCTGTCAGCATCTTGTGCTGATTTTGTGCGGTCTTTGTGTTGTTGTTGGCCTGTTGCTGGTTGTTGGGCCTTGTAAACAAAAGCTCTGTACGAGCTAGAGTCCCTGCCTTCTGAAATATAGAAATTTAAAAAGATTTAAATTTTGATATTATCAATTAGAAAATAAAAATATAAAAAATGTAAGTAATTGAAAATTAAAATTCTAAAAAATATATTAGAAAAATGATAAATTACGGTAGATAAAAAAATGTTATTAAAATTTTATTTGTCATTTTTTAATTAAATTTTTTTTTTTTACTTCCAACAATATAGATACTAAGTACTAATTAAAAAAAAATAGAAATTAATGTATTGAAATATATTTGAGAAATTAAAAAAAAATTGTAAAAATTAGAATGAGTACAGAGCTGAATTTGTCTTTATTGAGATAATTGAGGCTACAAATTAAGAGGTTAGAAAATTGTGAATGTAGTAAACTCCTTAGAAAGAAATCTTGCACTAAAAATTTAAAACTTGGCTATTTTAGTCACTAGATAGTTAAAAATATAACTAAGCATCAAACATTAATTTCATGGTTTAACTAATTTAAATAAAATGTAAATTAGTTATTTTATTGAGAGGACCACTCTTTGTTGAATATGTGTTTCTTAATTTAATTATGAGTTTTTTTTTTTTCATATTTATAGTAGAAATAAGGTAAAATGATTAAAGAGAAGTCAAAGAAGGTAAAATCATAGCCAAACAAAAAAATGTCGAATCTAAAATAAAAAAATAAATTAAAATAAATTATATGAAAGTGTTGAACATTTTAAAACTTATCATAGAATTATTATCTTTTCAATATGCAATATTATAATGAAATGATATTTAAAAATATATTATTTATACATATGTACTTCATGCACTTATAAATTTAAAATATTTAATTAAATATTAATATAAATTATATACTAATATTTTAACAAATAATTAATTTTACCACAAAATGTTGGAATGTAATGATTAGTGGTACCTAAGGGTCGAGCTTTGTAATTCAATACTTGCAATTCAAAAATAAATAATACACTCAAGGCACTTCACTTGTAAAATCTCTAATTATTTTAATCAAATACATTACAAATAAAATTAAATGGAGCAATATGCATTGAGTGAAAAATAAATAGAGTTGGCATGTAGGTTTCACAATTTTTTTTGGCTATGTTTTCCTTATCAGCTGATAAGGATTTTTATTCATAATTAATAAAGTTTGGAATTAAATACGTATCAAAGAGATTTGTGTGTGCAGCAGAGGAAACAACTAGATGACAGTCTAATTTGTTAATGACAATTGGCACGACCTCATTCGTCACAGTAAGTTGATCCTTATCATTTGTTTGTCACATTCAATATATGTATACATACAACTGTCATTCTGTACAAGTTTTCACCTATTTCTTTTTCATTGAAAATCCTGAAAGCCTCCTAGCAAAATATGGTCCAGCCAATCAAAAAACGAGAAAAAACAATGAAAATTAATAATTAAATAATTAAATTGTTGCACCAAGTATAAATATTATTTAGATGCCCAAAATTAATGAATCGAGCATCGTGGAACATTAGTCCCCTGCCTTCATATAAGCCAGGGACTAACAATAGCGTTGAGAGATAAGACACATTATCAATAAAATAATAATACATGATATTCACATTATCAATTATGCATCATGTTTGAACATATACATAAAAATTGATATTTATTTACTGATAAAGATCAAACAAGAATCTTTATACCGTCTTTTTAACTAAACCTTTCTATTTTAACATTTCCAACTGCTCACACGAACACTCTCCAAAGCATCTTCAACTAATTACGCCGATGGACAAGCTGATATTGGCAATCCAACGGTTTTTAGTGATGGAGAAGGGTTAGATGACCATTGAAGAATTCGTGGCCGTTGGATTTCACTGTCTTGTTCTGTATGAGACAGCTTTATTGTAGCAGCTATCGATATGTGTCATTTTCAGACATATTGTCATTTATAGTAGCATGTACGTATTTGTGTAGTGTGCCCACATCGTTTGTACGTGTCTATAGGAACATCAACGTTGCAGCTGAATCTGCTAAAAAGTGGAATATAGTTGACCGTTCAGCCCAGCACAATGTGACTGAAATTGGAATGTTTCATGGCCGAGATGGGCTCAAAATGGACCAGCATCGATCGACGACCAGCAGGGCTTTTTTGAATTGAGGGAAACACTGCCCACCAAGGACGCCTAGCATGCCTCCAAGAGCCGCGTAGGCCAGAATAGTGTGGGATTCGAGGGAAAAGAACAACGTAAAAATGAACCCGAGCCCTCGTTGGAGTGTAGGAGCTGAGGAGGCACACTGGCACTATTGTGGCCTGTGAAAAAAAAAGAACCAGAGTTTTGTGGCACCAGTTTTAAAAGATAGAGCTTTGTGTAGCCAGCGTTTATAGCAAAGGAAAAGAGGGTCGTGTGAGCTATTAGAAAGAGGTGGAGAGATAATAACAGAGATAAGGAATACAGAGGTTGCGAAAGATTGGCGTGGGCTTGCACAGTAGTGGAGAAATAAGTGGACAGTGGGGAAGGGGCGTTCAGTTGGGAAAGAGAACAGGTTGTGAAAAGTGATTGGAGACGTGTTGTAGTGTGAAGAGGTGATATCAAAACTTAAGGAAGGCGCAACCGAGTTGTGAGGTTGCAACTTTCAAGAGAAGCAGGTCATTGACAATAATCTGCTTGCAATAGCTGGAGGAATGTTACCGTGCAGTAGACAATACCCTTGGGATACACCCTGAAGATTAATGCAATTTGAAAGTAGTCCTGGTATAGTTCCCAACAATTGATTCTGGCCCAAATAGAGTTCTGTTAAGAAGTTTGACTGGCCTAGCCATGGACACTTGCCCAGTTCCATTGGAATCCTTTCGCTGAAGTTATTATATTCCGCTTGAAACTGTTGAAGAAATTTCAGTCAACCCAACTGAAGTGGAATTTTTTAGCTTAATGAACTTTTCCTCGATCGTGCAAGCTATTTATGTGTAAAATTCCCCAACTCTTGGAGAAGGGAACTTAAAGCTAGCTAGGTGATTTGGAAATATTACTTCCAAACATCTATATGTCATCTCCATTTTAAAAGTTGTTTGGTATAAAATTATTCGCTCTATATTCATTTCTAATTTGTTCTGTAGCATTTTATTCTTTTACAAAAGCATGGCATGCATCCTGCTCTTAATTGTTGTTAAAATGATCATATTTGTTTAAAATTTTAAAATTTAGGTTAATTTTACTTTTATTTATTTTAAAGAAGTTTCAAATTTTATATATTCTTAAAACTTTTTAGATTAAAAATCATTAGATTTTTACACATTCAACAAAGTATATTATATTTTAAATTTAAAATACAACTTTGATTTATTATGTAAAATTGAAGTACACAATGTCTATAATATTTTCTATTTGACTAATATAGAATAATATGAACAATTCACTAAATTAATGTGTTGTCAAATTTGTCTTATATTTAACATTTTAAAACGCTTTGATACTAATTAAAAAAAAATCTAATTTAGTTGATTTTTTATTGAAGAGGTTGGTCTAACATCTAATATCATGCACCGATTACTCCAAGCAAATGCATTTGGTAAGTACAAAACTCAAATCCATAGGTTTCATTTTTATCCTTGTTGTTTCTTTCAATATGCAAGCTTTGTGAGGCATGGAAATTTATCAAAATGTAATATATAGATGTATTTTTTTCCAAATATTGAGGTTACAAGTATTCCAAAAGTATCACCTACTTCCATATTGTGGACACATCTAATATAAAACAAATATACAACTCTACAGAATAATAAATGATTGAAATATCTAGTTATAAATTACATTTACTTTTTTTGTTTTGTTTTGTTCTTGTTATACCATATAGTATACTCTGAATAATAATAATCTCCATAGTTTGCATAAATAAACTTCTTCACAATTTAAATTTAAGACATACAAATATATATGTCAATTCATTCAGAGTGTATTGTGCAAAGTAACTAGGTGGTAGATAAGGATATAAGGATATCTTTGGGTGTTGTCTAAGGCCATTAAAGGTTTTAGTAATTAGTGATATTGGATCTAATTTAAAGTGGATGGTTTAAACAAGACATGCTCTTCATATATGAATTATGGTCTTAGTGCATACTTCACAAGTGGGACATTTTAGTGCTATAGCTAATTTATAACAAATGCATGGCCATAGGAAACTTATATAAAATATATAAAAGTAGCACTTTTTTTTACTAATGTCAAGTCTTCTAAAAATTAGTGTTTGAGAAAATTAAAGATAGATTATCGTCGTTGTCCTTCATTCCACTCATAATATAAAATCTAGCAATTACTTTGTTGTGTTGGACAAGTTTAATCAACCAAGCTATTTAGTGGGTTGAACAGGGTTATGTTACAACATTGACATGACCCTTTCTCTCTTTAAAATAATTAGAGAAAATTAGGGAGAGGGGGGGAGACAACTACACTCTAAAATAGGGGTAGTTGTGGCTTTGTTGTTTTAAATTGTATACTCTACTTGGTTTCTCTTGGATAAATAATCTACCATAGAAATCAAAGATGTTTGTTATCCACCTAATATTATTTTGTTTTTTATAGTTACTTATTGCATGAAGTTTTCCTTACAATTTTGTTACTCTTGTTATTAAAAAGGGCATAATGATATGGATGTTTTCTCTTTGAACGAGATCAATTTAATAAAGTAGGTCCTAGGAAGACTTTGGGTTGGTTGCATGGGTGACATTCAAGTGAAGACCTAGATACCAATCTACCTTCATTCGAAATGAAATTTAGTAGGGTACCACTTATCATTTAACCATCTTTGTTTATAAATAAACTAGCAACCACACTTTAGTGTGCATTGGATACATACATGCATATATATATTAAAAAAGATTATTAAAGTCTATAAAAATTGATTTAAATAAAGATATTGTAAAATTATTGACCTATTGTTTTCTAAACGACCTTTCATATTTTCTTCAACATACCTATTGTACACCAAAGTGTGATTGGTAGTATTACCCCAACAACCTGAGTGATCAGTGAATACTACTAAATTTATTAGATTCAATTCAACATGAATCTAGATTTTAATGTAACTATATGTTGTACCTACTCTTTGTAGAGGGGTAAAAATACATACTTGTGTCACCCTTTTGTAAAGGAAAAGGCTAACAAAAGTAAAACTGTTCACCTTCAATGACATAAAATTGGTATTATTATTTTGAATTTGTAAACGAATTAAACTAATGAAATGTGTAGAAATGGATGAAGCTTAGAAGTATAATTTTTAATTATTATTTGGAATAAGAATTGATATATTTTTCTAATTTTTATAAATAATTTTTTAGCTGTTGAAGAACGCTAAAAATTAGGGGTCAAGTTTCCACTTCAAAACTATATGGAAATAAACTTATTTCCTTTTAATCTTAGACTATGTTATAGATAACATATATAGCTACAATAATAAAAAATAAAAATTCATCTTTAGACCTATATTTTCTCTTTTATAATGACTCAAATTTCGTCTCACCTGAAATCGATATATTTCATCTCCCACCACATTTTTCAAATCAAATCTATTCTAACCAGAGGAAAAATTATATATTCTAGAAGATGCCTCTCTCCTCTAGAACATCATATAATTTTTAATTTTTTTAATATGATTTAATATTTTTTCTTTCTCAAAATTGACATTTTTTCGAGTGTTAAAATATGTTCTTGTAGAAAATTTTAATTACAATATACTATATCTAATTAAAACACTATAAACTCTATATGATAATATTCTTGACTTTGAGCTCTATAAAATGGTTTTTATATGTTATTAAAATCATAAAAAATAGTAAGAGTTATTGAAACACCACTTTTATGAAATAATTTTATTTATTTAGTAATTGGATACAAACTAGTATAAAACATGCATTTAATAGACATTTCCAATTGGAAAAGTGTGAGACCATATATAACTTAGCTAGAATGAATCTATCTAGATCATATGTTTGGACAAAATTGATTTTTAGATAGAAATACTTAAATTTAGTCGTTATGATAAGTTAGCCTGAAAGGTGATACAACTTTGTACTTTTACCTAGAGTCAACCCATAAATTATTTAAAATACAAATAAAGGGGAGTGCAAAATCTCCAAAATGCTTTCTCCTCCACATAATGCAAAAGAGGCATGCTTTCAAGTTCTCATTTAGGCATGCTTTAAGTTCTTTTTATAAGGTATTTGTGAGAGAAATGAAAAGAGGGAGATGGAGAATAAGATGGAGAAGCAATATATAATTGGTGTGTGTGTGTGGGTGTGGGTGTGGGTGTGTGTGTGTGTGTGTGTGTGTGTGTGTGTGTGTGTGTGAGTGTGTGTGTGTGTGAGAGAGAGAGAGAGAGAGAGAGAGAGAGAGAGAGAGAGAGGTATTTAAAGTTAGAGAAGAATAAAGGAGCAAGAGGGGTAGGGAGAGGAAAATACATATATTTTCTTGTGTATTTGTTGAAACACAATAGGTTGAAGTCTTTTACACTTGATATAATCGGTTTCATTTGTAATTCAGTTAACATAACCAAAGATGGATTGAGAAATATTTTAAGAGATGTTGAATAATAATTAGAATTTGAAAATAGAAGAAAAACAAACACGAACAAGGACTACGAGAGATAAAATTGTAAAGAAAATAAAGTAGATGAGATTGAGACATCAATGTTATCTACTATATGGATTGACAAAAATATGAGAATTAAATGTTGAAATTAGAAGCTACCTATATGGATTGACAAAGAATATGGGGTTGAATCAGTATTCCACAACTTTTTGCCCAAATATAGATATCAAATACTAACCTTAAACTTGCATAAATGATTAAACTAATAAGCAATGACAAACACACCACAAAGAAATTCATTACACCATATTTTTTAGAGGAATCCTAGCCAAGGAAAAACCTTAGTGGACATGGTACCCACAAAATGACCCACTAATCAAAAGTACCTCGCAAAAGGATTTGACCCTGTTAGGAGTCTCTTACATATATATAGTGTATTTGATCCTCTCAAAATGTTAGGATTTATGATAAGAGAATTGAGCTCTGATACCAATTTTTGGGAAGGGTTGATGGGAAACAAGATATTGAGGGGGGGGGGGGGGGGGGGGGGGGGGGGGAAGGGAGCTGAATTAGGATCTTAAACTTTTAACTTCAAAACCAAGTTACTGGATTCACACCTTATTCATCTCATACAATAGATCTACCATTGAAACTGTAATGTTGAAACATAAATAAAATACATCACATCCATGAAAGATTCAACACATAACACAATGATTTGGTAATCTAAAAACACTTCAATGTGAAAGTAAAACTGGGGTGGGGATGAAACCCACAAATCTTCACTATTACAACAATAAAGTTAACCTATTTGGGATACAATATTTGATCATAAGATATGATCTACCTTGATAAGTAGGAGATGATTTCCACAGCTAGTCAAATAGTGATGTGAATATCAGGATTTAACTGTGTGATTTTTGAGTCAAACTCGATGACCCATGTTTCATGAGTAGTGATTCAACATGAATCCATCTCTCATGATAATAAATGGTACACTTAGCACTCATTGGATCTAGGTGATGCTCACAGGGGTGATGCTCACTCATTGGAAGTCCTGGTGCTTCATCCCTGTGAGCATCACCTAGATCCAATGAGTGCTAAGTGTACCATTTATTATCATGAGAGATGGATTCATGTTGAATCACTACTCATGAAACATGGGTCATCGAGTTTGACTCAAAAATCACACAGTTAAATCCTGATATTCACATCACAATGATCTACCTTGTTAAAATATTTAGAGACTATCAGGTCTCACCCTGTTAAAGGATTTTAAAATCATAATGAAGTAAGGACTCTATTAGGAGGTTTACATAGGTCTATTAAAACCACTATGGTAAGAGATTTACCCTAACTCAATTAATAGTAAATGATTTAGTACCTGACCCCCAGTTTTCTCTATAAGTTGATCTTGGGTCTCCTCTTTGCTATATCTCTAATGTGATAACTCCGTTCAATCCTTCACTACTCTAATTGCCCTCTGTTTGATCTTCTTTCAAACTCAGTCTTGTCTTTGTCACTTGTGCATACACTCTATCATTCCTTCATTCATACCCTCATATTGATTCTAGAGTTAGAACAATCCTTAAATAGATGTTATGTGAAGGTTTTAGATCTTGATCGATGGTTTACAATTCACCTTTTGCTGTTTCTATCTAATTTTGTGATTGGTTGAATTGCATATCTTGGGATCATTACCTTATTTAATGACACGTGATCATCTTCTTAATTGACTCTACAAATATTAAATGTCATATAAAAGTTAGCCAAAATGGTTTACATATGTATTTGTGCCATTACAAACTCATATGACAAAACTTAATTGCTTGACACTTAAATGCTCTAATGCTCGGTCATGTGAACTCATGCATACTATTACTCAGCTTCTATATTCCTTCTTTCTCTACAATTGTTAACTTGTCAATGTGCATGGTTCTAACTATATTTCCTAGCATGTACACGTGCTTGGTCTTAATTGAGTACTTGATAATCACTATCCTACTCGGTATAAACTTTGTATGCTCGACCTTTACTAGATAACTCAGTCATAGTGATGACCGTGTAATCTTGCCTAGTAAATGACTAAGTGTTGGGACACAATAGAAAACATAGGCTTAGAGATCAACAACCCTAATTTCTTCATCAAAATTGACATTTACAGAAGATAACTAGTTGGTAACCATGTCAAGTCCATTTAAATGATCTATAATAGATCCACCTTCTACCATTTTCATATTAAATAAACACTTCATGATAAATACCTTTTTTAAAACATAAGGCCTTTCATACAACTTTTCTAGGGTTTGCAACAACTCTTTATTCATCTTTTCTTTTGTATTATTAAATTCCACCGATTGTGCTAGGACATAAACAAATAGTTCCAAGTGTCTTTCTCTATGAAATATCCCAGTCCTCATTTGATATATTTGTATCTTTCTTGGCCTTTCCTCCCAATGACCCCCATGAATCTTTCTAATGAAGATAGTCCTCCATTTTTATTTTCCATAACTGATAGTTTTGACCATTAAAATTCTTAACCTTTAGCTTATCCATGTCTTTCATTTCTCACACTCAACTATGAGACTACTAATCAAACATGAGACCTTTGCACAAGGGATAACTGAAAAAAACCTAGCTTTGATACCACTTGTTAGGGTTAGACATACAAAAACAACTATTACGTGAAAATATAACCAACATCATAAAGTAGTAAAGCACACAGAGGAGAACATGAGACATAAATATTTAATGCGGTTTACCTAATCCCAAGGCTACATCCACCAAACAATGAGTCTAATATTCTTATTATCCAGTGTTTAACTTGATTACAATCTACAATCCCTTGGGATTCAATAATGTTGCAAGAAGCTACTAAATCATCATAAATCATAAAATCACCAACCCTAAGAAACTTTATAGAAAAAAGAATTCACTTATAATTAGGGCTAGAATAAGTTGTCTGATAAGAAAAATTAACTATCGATGCCTTTTACAATAGCATGCAAACTCATACTCCTTACATGCTCCATTATTTTCCTATTCATGCATTCAACTGCTCCATTTTTTTATGGAGTCCTCTCTCTCTCTCTCTCTCTCTATATATATATATATATATATATATATATATTCCTACAAATACCATTAGAGGCAAATAATATTTAAAATATTTAATATAACACTCACCATCATTATCAGATTTGAGATATTTTATCCTTTTACCATCTCATTCTCAACCAAGCATTTTCATTTCTTAAATGTTTGAAATATATTAGATTCATGTCTAAGAAAATAAATCCATATTTTTGTTGTTGCATATTTAATGAATATATTATAATACAAAGAACAACCAAGGGAAGATACCTGAGCTAGTCATCATGCATCTATATGCACAAACTCTAATTTCTCAGTTTTCCTTTCCTTCCCACTCTTTACAAAATTAACTCTCTTTTATTTTCCATAAACACAAGTTTCACATAAATCTATATATTGGCACATTTTAGACCAGTAATTTCAAATTGTTTTCACCCATGTGCACAATTTTGTCGTGCCATAGTGTTGTTTTAGAATCCATATCAACTATTTTATGTTCTTCCAGCTCACCTGCAACAACTATTCTTGGACACTAATTTTTCTTTAAAAAAATTAAAGTAGAAGGAACAATATAACCCGTACAAAGATATAAGGTACCTATTCGAACACATTTTTCCACTACTAAGGAACCTTTTGAAACCTTCCAATATTTATCATTAAAAGTACCTATACAACCCTTATCACCTAGTTTCCCTACTGAGATTAAATTCTTACTCAGCCTTGGAGTATGTCTTACCTCTTGTAGTAGCCAATGATTCCCATTTTGTAAATTAATCTAAATTCTTCCCTTTCTATCAATCTAATAGGGTTCATTATCTGTCATATATACTAGCCCAGAATCCCCTTGGACATAATCAAGAAAATAATCTCTATGGAGAGTAGCATGAAATGAAGCCCCTGAATATAAAACCCATGAATCATCAATATTTTATAAACAAAGAATCAAAGAATCTTTAGATTTATTACTTACCAAATTTTCCTCCTTGTTTCCTTGTTGTTTGTCTCATTCATTGTTCTTATACGACCAAAACTCTTTCTTCTTATGCCGTAGTTCCCCATAGTATCAACAATATATTGGTCTTCTAGATTGAGATCTCTTTCCCTTTAATTTTCCTTGAATTCCCATTATTTCCAAAAGTATTTCCTCTCTCATTCAGTCTACCTCTTCTTTGTACATTCAAGACACTTCCTCATGTAGACCCACTTGAGCCTTTCCTACAAATTTCCTCATTTGGAATGACACCAACCATATCATCAAATTTTAAGGTATTAGAACTAGATACAAAGTCACTTAGAACTATGATCAAGCCATTCTATCTTTTAGGAAAATAACAAAAATCAAGAGAGCCCTAATTTGTTCATCAAAATTGACATTTATAGAAGACAGTTGACTAGTAACCATTTTAAAATCATTTAAATGATTTGTAGAATGTGTGAAGGTGAAGAGAGACTAAATGGTCATCGAGTGTCAATTCACTCATTAAATATGAGAGAGTCTATTATTGGTGTTGGAGGATATCCATTGTTGACATGGTTAATTACACATTTTAATGGAGGTCAAATATCTAGTCAAAGATAATTCAATTTTAAGTTGTCATCATTACATATGGTCATAGACCATGAATTTGGTAGGCTAAAAAAATGACATCCAAATTTGGAAGTTCTTCTAAAAAATATATTTTGTTGTTGTATATTGCATAATATGACATTAGATGTGCAAGATGAAGTTGATGCATGTGATGATGTTTCCATTGAGAGTGGAACGAATATGCCAACTAATGATTCAAGTGATCCAATTGTAACAATTTTTTGAGAAGCATTAATAACTTTTGTAAATGGTGATATGAAAAATGTAAGCACATAGAACTATAAAATAAAATTTAATGTTGATTTGAATCAGCTTTGTCAAAGTTTATATATATATTTTTGTTAAATCTTGATTACTATATGAATGCTAGAATTTCCATATATAGAATTCAAATCAAATTACTATTATCACAAAAGTTTTTACCCTTGCCTAAAGTTTTTACCTAAAGGCAAACTTGTGAAAAATGGAAACTACCTCCAAGTTGTGGGACTTGAACAATGAGGTTGAGTCTCCGGAGAAGGCTGACTTCCTTTGCTATCAGGGTGCACCTAACTAGTCTTGGAGAGGAAAAAGGAGAAGCAATACATGAAAGTAAACTACCTAATCTATTCTAAGGAGGTGATGCACCAAAATAGAGTGTTCAACCCTATCCCTACCCATACATGCACAATTAACTACCATGACATCAAAAAGATATATAAGTTCAGACTTGTTTAATCTAATAACCACATGTAAATCAGGCAACCAAATGAGTGACACAAGGAAGAAGAGATTCAATTTATATCATTCACAGGCTAAAAGAGATACAATCACGTAGATTACATATATCCATAAAACATTGAAGAGAGGCAAATGAAGCTTGCACAATACATCAATGGCTAAAAGAGATAAGACAAAATATCATGAATAGCTTAGAGGCAAAGTGAATTTACAATGTGCATGTTAAAACATGCCAAGGAAAACAGAGAAGAATCAACCATTCAAAAGACTACAAAATGTTCTTTTATAGTTCAAGCATAACTCAGATAGCTTCTACCCTAAGGTAGAACCTCAACAATCAAATTCAAGATTATAGAGAACAATTACTGCAAATCTGGGAAAGATCTAATCAAGGAAAACATCTAAATGCAAGAAAATCACTTATTCATGAAAAGGAGCCTTTGAGAAGATAGAAACAATGACCATTATTGTTCTGACTGATTAGATGGACCAATAGGCAATGATTGAGTGCCTCACTTAATTTATCAGACATGGAGAATGATGAAGGTGGTTGTAGGAGATAAAAAAGATCAGACTTTCCATCAAAGAGGTACTTCCTCTGTCATTAGCACACCAAATCAACTATGTCATTGGTCAACTAGAGTCAAACCTCAAGCCTTGCCACATGGACCAATCATCTTTTACCATTCTATCACTCCGCAAAGTCTTCCTACTTTGACTATTTTATACAGTTGGCCTCGCCACCTTTTCTTTAGACTAACATCAAATTCATGTGATTGAGTGAAGAAACTATTATCGCCACTACGCAACTTGTCCTGACATTTCTTATTGACTATTGTGACCTGACGATAACATAAAATTGGCATTTTGCATCATCACCATTTGATGTTTGATTTAACATTAGATGCTTACAATTGAGTGGTAAACTATGATCACTGCTACATGGCCTACCCTCAACATTTCCCATTGACCATTGTGACCTTGCGAAGATCGAGATCCTTAACTGTATTCGCACTATCACCGCCTTAACCTAAGGTCCATCCCTTAACCTTGCGACCAAGTGAAACAAAAGAAATCACTTGATCACAACTCTAACTACAGTTTCCTCTTAACATACCGTGATCACATGCTGACCATAGATTTGAAAGATCTAATGACGTGAAATGCATCTTAGAAGTACTGAAGGTTTTTCCCTTATTGCATTGTCACATCTTAAACCATGGTCTGTCAAATTAACGTTGCAATCTAGTGAACATAATGTAGTTTCCCTATTGGGACCCTAACCTTGGTTAAGCCAACTAACTCTACGATAATGTGAACATAGTGTAATCGAGCCTTTGGCACTTGAACTCTAGTTAACGCTTAACCTACTGCAATGGTGTGACCAAGGGGTGAGTGCACGATTGTAACTAAAACTTTGAAAGTGTAAAAAGGGGGTTGCAAGACTTGGGATAAAAGAATATGACCAAAGTTAAATTATTTCGTGGAACCTTTTAATATTTGAAATTTGAAATCCCTAGGTGACCATTGAGTGGCCTATTATTTGAATTTGATTTTCTAGCAAGAGGGCATTTTTGGCTAACATTTCTAGCGACTCTGAGGGGATGCAAGCCTGCTTGGCATATGACTAGTGATTGTTGAAAATCCATTGGGCTATGGAGTCTCTGAACTCTAAAACCTATCCATTTCATCACCTTTGCTACATTCTGAGCTATAAAACATGCCCTTCTACCTCTGCAAAATCCTTCAAAACTGACACTCCAAAGGAACAACATAATGTACACCCTACACTTCTTGGAAAATAGGAAAGAATTGAAAGAAAACTACTCTAACTATATACATGAAACAAAAACTCTATCAGAAGTAAGCTTTAAGATATAAGAAATCACACATATAACACCATATATGATTACTTAGAAACCCTCCAAATAGGAAGATAAAACTAGGGTGAGGATGACACCCATAAATCTTCACTGCTATAGTTGTAAAGTGTAGCCAATTAAGGTTATAATGGTTTGACCATGATTCATGATCTGCCCTGTGAAAGGTATGCCCTATTAAAGGCTTACAAAGACTATTAAGTCCCACCCTATTAGAGGATTTGTGCCTTGTTAGAGGACTTTGCCTCACAACTAAGTAAGCACCCTATTAAAGAATTTCATACAGCTTTCTAGGACTACTTTGTTAAGAGATTTGACTGAAATCACCTGCTAAAATGTCTCAACATAGATTCTTCGATTGGCACTTGCTTGCCTAATAACAAATCACCTCTAAACAATATCCAATTTGATCCTTCACGATCAGATGTCTCAATGCTGTATTCTTCTCTTCTTCTCTAACTAATTTTGCAATTCATTCCTTCTCCATAACTTCTAAGTCTCCATGAATGCTTTGTTTGCACATTAAAAGTTCTCTATTCTCCTCCTTCAATCCCTTACACACTCATATGAAGTTTAGGGTTTTGTGTTCCTTAAGAAGACTGGAAGACTTAGGTTTAGGTATGAATCTATGGCTAAGATTCATCCATATTGCCACTTAAACCTTCCCATTTTCTAATTGGTTGCATGTAATTGCATAAAGAATTCACATATAGATTCATCCTTATCTCCAAAAGATCATAATCTATCCTTAGGTCAGCTGAAAAATGGTTTACATAGTTGTTTGTGCCATTACAAAAAAATATGTCCAATCTGTGTCACTCAGCATATGAAGTTATTGATGCTTGACATATACTGTAATTCTACTTTTGACGCGGCACCTAAATTGCTCGACATCTACTTTTCACTAGGCACTTGAATTACTCAACATGATCTATCTTCTCCGCACTTGAGTGACTTGGCACTCATTACAACTCGACATGGTCTAATATTTACATGTTGTACTCGGCATGCATTACTATTTTGGCATGAACTAAGTAAATGACTTAAGTGTGTTGACACTCAATTGTCAAAACCAATATGCAATCAACAATCTCCCTCTTTGACATGAGTGTCAAAAACAATTGAATATACATAATCAATCTAATCTTCTTGAGTATAACATGTCCATGACTTGACTTATATACAAAACTTTGAAATTTTCAAAATTTTGTAATAACCTATATACCTTTAAAATTTATAACTTCCCCTGAGTCAATATGATTGTTCTGTATGCAAAATCTATTCTCCATTCTAAGTAGGTTCGTCTCTGTTGATACTCTTTGACTTCAATGCACTTATACTCTTTCTGCTTCCAAAATCTCTACATTTTGTTGCTCTCCCTTTTTTTGGCCATCTCTCTCTATAAACCACCCTTTTTGCTATCTCCCTCATAGGATATTCTCCCCCTTATATTTTATCTCCCCCATTCTTACTTACTCCCCATTTGCTTACTTACTCCCCCTTTTTGACACTTATGTCAAATGGGCTATACACTTATAGTGTATTTTTCCAAAAAGGATTTATAGACTTCCATGATAATTTTAAGAGCTGCATCCCAGTTGTCACATGCAACATCCAATGACTTCAGTTGGATAGCTAGCTCTGCTGCAAGGTGTACTAGGCCATCTAGGGTAGAAAGATTAGGATCTTTCTTCAATAGATTTTTGCATATCCTAGTTCCTTGTGGAGGATTTCTATGTGTGGGGTGAGGAAGGCCTGAATATTTGTTAATTTGGATCTAATGTTAGCCTCTTCTACTATTAACATAGCTAATTGACTCTGTGATTGAAGAAATGCAGGAAAACACTTCTCACTCTGAGCTGGGTTCTAAGGTAGCTATGTACCTGATATGTTTAGATTCCTCTCCAGGCTTAGAATTTTGTGTCTAGTCTCTTGGGTGAAGAGTGTGGGGTCACACAATTTGGTGTACAATGAGAATATATTCTCAAGTACCTTCTTCACATCCTCAACCTTTTTTTCCAATGCAACTTGGGTTAGTGCTATTTCACCAGATATCTTCTCATTGACCTTGTTCTAGAATTTCTTTTGTGACCGCTCTAAAAGTTTTGCACTAGTATCTAGGTCTTCATTGTTTATCTTTTCCACAATATCTGATAGTTGTTCCAGTAGTGGCTTGGTTTCTTTAGGAGTAGGAAAGATGAAAGCATCTAAAAAGATGTCTTTAGTGTCTTGAAGAGCTTGCTTCTACCTATATTCCCTCCTTAACATTTCTTGATGCTTCTTCTTCTCTAATGCTTGTTTCAAAATACCTATTTTTTCTAATGTCATTGTTGCATAATCAAACTTAGGTATTATTACCTCTTCATCAAGAGTTATGTCACCATAGTGAGTTACCTTTTCAACCTTAGGAGAGCTTGAGCCTGGCACTAAGATTTGTAGGGGTATAGCTTCCATGCTCAGCTTCTAAAGAGATTTTTTAGGTGAAGAGCTAGATGTTGGTAAAGTTACCAATGCTCATATGGCCTCTTGCTCCTTTACCTTAGGTGATTGCTCCTTCTCTTTAGGCTTATCTTGATCTATGACAATGATTGGACTTGCACCTTGTGTTTGTACTTCAGGTACAGATGAATCTATCTATCCTGTTTGCTCTGTTGTTATCTCTTTTTCTTCTTCTATAGTCTATTTTTGTTCAACTCTATCAACTTTAGTATCAACCTTAGTAGATGTGTCTGCTATTGTTTGAGTTAAAGGTTGTACTTGACTAACTAAAGGGATGGAAGTAGGTGGTTCTTGTGGATTCACCTTATCCCTTGTGGTATCAATCACTGCCTTTTGGAGCTCATCTACACTCACCAATACTGGATTTTCACATAACTTTACTTGGAGTGTAGACTGGTCCAATATCCTCTTCAAGTCATCTACAGTCAATGGATTTATGTTATGAACTAAAGATCATAGACATCCTTAACAATAGTTGTTTCAGTTGACTTGGCTGTGTCATGTGTCTTGCACACTCCGTTCATCTTGCTACTACTCAACTGTTGCTGTGTCATCATCTTGCTTTTGAACTTCCTCCCCAACAATATTATCTATCCTATCATCTTCTTGCATTTCATCATCATCTTTGTCATCATCCTTGTCATATTGCTTATCCTCATTCTTATCATCCTATTTTTCTTCAGAGGGATCAACCTCACCTTACTTCACAGTGGTTAACCCATAGATTAATTTCCATATTTGGGTTTATTTCTTAACCACATCATCAATATCATGTTGAATAATGCTGAAGGTTCTATATTTAGGTGTAAATCTAACTGCATATCTCTTCACTACCTTAGCAATATGTCCCTTTGTTAGCTCTAGCATCAATTGAGCTAATGTTGATTCTCTACATTTAAATAATAATGCCACTTTTGTTCCACAATGTCATATAGGCCCTTTGATATAGTGTTATCAAATTCAAGTAGAGTTTTCTTGAATTTTGACATCATTGCATACACTGCCTCTTCTACTAGATTCTTCTCCTCTCTTCCAAGCTTTTCAAAATCAATATTGTTTAAACTAGATAAATCTAAATTATTTTTGACATTTTCACATATATTTCCAAGATCAAATTGGGGTTTGTGACTTACCACTTTGAATTGGCTTGTATCTTCTGATTCAGTCTTTTCTTCATCTGAGTTAGGCTATGCAACATATTTTCTTCTCTATTTCTTCTACACTTGGCTGCCTTGTTCTACTTGTTTGGACAAAAATTTTCCTTCTATGTTGTGGCATGTGTGATGGCTCTGGTAGTAGGTGCACTTGGCTTGGCTAGGCTTGGATTTGAAATTTTATTTGCCTTAGTTATAGGCTATGCCTTAACCTTTCTCTTCTTTGGCTCAACATGTGTTGGTGCTTCCTTGGCTTCTCCTCCCTCGGCACCCTTTGTTTCTTCTTCTTCTTCTTTATCCTCTCCCATGCCTTGGGTTAATGCAAGAGGTCCTTGGGTTTGTTCTTGTTCTTCCTCTTCACCCTCTTGATCCTCTTCATCTCCTTCCTTTTCTTCCTCTTCAACACCTTCACCAAATTTAGCCTTAAGTTTCTTCACTAGTTTGTCCTTCTTCTTTAGTCTAGAGGCTATCTTTAATTCTATTTCTACCTTTGACTTCATTACATCATAGTTTCCAAAGATTTTTGCCTTTTTATCAACTTCCTCTGCTAGAAGTTTAGTGATGGCTGCTGAGGCTTCATGAACATTGATCTCATAACCTAAGGGTCTTAGCCATCTTACCCTAGGTGTAGCAGCCTATACATATGTGTAATCAATATCCACAAGAAAACATATATCATTGTAATGTTTCTCAACCAAAGAGATAGGTATCCTCATCCTTTGCTTCATAGACTTTCTAAAGTCTTCAAAGTAACTAGTCATCAATGTCTCAAAGTTTTTTCCCATTTGTGCAATGTACTCATCTATCTAAACAACAACTGACTTGTTTGTCTTCCATCCTATATTGCCAAAAGATGGGAATGTATTCTATAGATAGACGAATATGCAAACTAGAATTGATCCAAATTTACACAGTGCACTCTTAGTATTCCTTACTGCTCTAAGGTTTTCCATCAATTATTGTAGTTGAAGCTCAGCTAGATCATAAGTATGACCTTTCTTCACAATTTTGTAGCCAATATCTATTGCAATATAGGGTACACTATTTAATCTACTGGATTGATAAAACTTGTGAGAAATAACCCTTACTACAAAATTTATCAGTGGATTTGTTATAGTGTCTATTGTCATTCCTAATTTGTTCCACTTTACTCCTATATTCTTCTCTATTACCTCATTGGAATCACTTTGCAAAGTCTTTGGCTGATCTAGGGTTGGTAAACTAGTCACCCTATGAATTATTCATTTGGTGATCTTTATTGGTCCACATTCCAACCATAAGTATCCACCATGAATTTGATTCAATACTGTTCTTATCCATTCTGTCTTGAAAACAATAGGAAAGTCTAGGGCACAAGTCAAACCCTTTCTTTCAACAATTTTGAATTTTTCTTTCAAAATGTTGTTTTCACATAATCTATCACAAGCATCCCTTATTTCCATGTCACCTATTCCTCCTATCTTACAGTTGTAACATTTTCTAACATTTTGAACAATAATGACATTTGGGGGAATCATGGACAACATGCCTGAATGATCTTGTTTGTAAGCTATATTTGGAATAGCTTTGAAATTTGGTTGTTTCACCGTGTTACTAACTAATTGGACATTCAAGACCTCTTTCCCTTCTAAATTTCTTGAGCTAGATGCCATTGTGACAAACTAGGGTTTTTGCAAATGCAAATTGCGTAGCTTGGCTTGTGATAAATACCTTAAAAATCCAAAGAACTGGAGCGAAATCATCACTGAGATCTTTTGCAAATGCCTTGAACTAGTTTCTAAGTTACCTTTTGCTCTGCTTACACTTGCTCAAATTTAAAATGATGAATAATAAGCATAAATTGATCATATACCATTTATAAACCTTGCATTTAATGCTTGGTGCTTGTACAACTGTAAACTCGATATCCACCATTTCCAAAATTACTCGGCATCTATAGATATTTCCATCAATCGGCAGCTACTACTAGCTTGACATCTACTAGCTAGTCTACTAGCTCAACATCAACTAGCATTCCACTTGGCATCCATTGAAAATATTTCATGCTCGGCAACAACATGAAAAACTTAAAGATTTAACTTGAATTTTCAACATCTTGCATCTTTATTCATGCTAATGTAGTCTTTTTAGTACTAACTCCTTTGGAATTGATGTATGATATAACACTTTGAATATCAGTCCCACATACCTCTTGATTGCCTAGTTTGATGAGGTGTGATCACCTGACTCATTGAGTGAAGCGATCTCTTCTCCATTTAATGTGCTGCAATCATCTTTCTTTTTCCATGTCTTGTTCATCTCATCTTTGATGTGTTCAACATCTACCTTGCCTTTGCATTTGTCAAATTCACGAATTGGTGCCTTTGATCTAGTTGGACAATACTTATTGATGTGACCAGTCTTCAAACAACTAAAGCATGTGGTTTGACTCCACCACTTTTTTTAGTTACCACTGAAGTGTGTTCTAATACAATTCTTAGGAACATGTCCATATTCTTGACAATAATGACAGCTATATCTTGTATTATAATCCCAATAATAAGAGTTGTCATTGTTCCTTACCTTTTCTTGCTTATTTGATGATTACATAGACTTGGATCTGTTGGAAATGATTGAAATGATCATAAGAAGAGTTGTTGGAATAATATATGGAACCGGTAAAGAATGTCCTCAATCATTGTTTTGTCATTGATGTCAAACTTGCTACTTGCAGGAATGACAATTGCTTTAGTGATCCAAATACTATCAATTAGTTGATTGTCAAGGAGGAGGCAATCAATAAGATGTAACTAGAACACCTAGAGAAAGGTTGAAGTTATGATATTGTAATGAAGTACAAGGATCAGCTAAGCCATTGATGAAAAAGTGCATTTGATGGAATACTATAAGATACAAAGAATGGGCACACTGAAACATATCAAAGATTTAAGATTTTAGCTAAGTCTTTTGTAAAACTCAAACTAAGATCATTAGAGAGAAGGAGACGAGCAAGCTAGTAAGAGCCGAGAAAATTCCTAGTTAATGCCAAGTAAACTTTAGATGTCGAGTGGCACAGAGCATAATCAAGTGCCGAGCGAAACCAAGTGCCAAGCAGAACCAAGTGCCGAGTGGAACCAAGTGCCGAGCAGAACCAAGTACCGAGTAGAACCAAGTGTCGAGCAAAACCAAGTGTCGAGCAGGTATAGGTGCCGAGTAACACAGAGGTGCCGAGCACCAGTAACTCAATAATGCTAAGCTGCTGCATTATTTTGGAAATTGAAGATTCGCCAGATCTAAGCCGACAAGGTTGTTATCTAGAAATTTGTGAATTAAAAAGAAGATAAGAATGATGAGCTGGTGGCACAAAACACCATGTAGAACATTTTTCTTTTAAGGATACAACTGGTGAAGTTTCTAGAAGAAAACAAGATATGGAGTAGATACATTGTATCCTACCTAACCCATTTTGAAGCCCTAAAATTGGAGAGGGATAATTGAGCGGCAAAGGAAAATCACACTCCTATTTAAGAAGACATAAGTTAATGAAGAACGAGGGACAGTGAGAGAGAGGTGGTCAAGCATAAAAGCATGAAGTGCTGTAGAATGTGCTAAGGAGAAGAAAGCACTAGAACTCAGTTTGAATAGACGACCACAAGGATGACTGCATTGGCAGAATGAGTAAGAAGACTCAAGGAGACAAAGCTTGAGAGGGAGACAAGCAGTCAAAGCTGAAGTGATTGAAGCCAAGCATAAGGATTGAATTGAAAGTGTGATCTGAAATCTGCAAAGTATGTTGTAAGTTATATCAGATCAAAAGACCATTATCGTTACTTTCTAGCAATTGTAACAATAAGTTTAAATCCTATGGACTTAGGTTGGTTTAATAGCCATTAGATAAATCCTTTAACAGGGTGACATTCCAAGTGAATGTTCTAAAGACCTTTAACCAGGCCCATTCCTAATAGTTTGGTGAAATCCTCTAACAAGGTCACATTTAACAGTGTGTTGTAAGCCTTTAACATGGCATCACTTCAGAAGAGTGAAAATCAAGTAGCATGTTACTGGTGGTTTTTTCCAAATTGGGTTTCCACGTAAATCATTGTGTCATGTGTTGATTTTGGATGTTTTGTCATTGCATATTGATTTACAGTAACTTGCTTATATGATTGATTTAAGTATTGGATGGATGAAAAGTATATGGATTCATTAAAAGTAGTAAAAAGGTATTAATAGGGAATTTTGGACCTTGAATAACTAATTCACCCCCCCTCTCAGTTATTCTAAAGAATTCTAATAGGATCTACATTCAAAAGCTCTATGTCCATACTTTTGATAGTTGCAGGTAACTTGCTTATATGATTGATTTAAGTATTGGATGGATGAAAAGTATATGGATTCATTAAAAGTAGTAAAAAGGTATTAATAGGGAATTTTGGACCTTGAATAACTGATTCACCCTCCCTCTTAGTTATTCTAAAGAATTCTAATAAGATCTACATTAAAAAGCTCTATGTCCATACTTTTGATAGTTGTAGCAATAACCTTCAAATCTTTTCATGTTCATGGTCCTAGTTCTGCATTCATGTGCCTAATGACCTTGCTTGTTGCACTTGTGACAATGAACCATGCTATTTGGCTTAGCATTTTGATTTGTATTCTTGCTCCTACACACATTAGCAGTATGTCCTTTCTTATCACAAAAATAACAAGTAGGTTTGGAGTTTTTACCTTTGTTGTTCCTTTCTTCAAAAACTTTTGATGATTCTCTTTCTTCAGTGCTTCTGTAGCCTAATCCTACTACATCATTGTTGGATCTAGGGGATTTCAGTAATTGTTCAAAGTACTTGATGGGTTCATTTGACTTGTTGAAACTTTCAGCAATTTCTCTTTCTCTTTTTAGATCATTCTATAGTTGTTCATTCTACAACTTCAATGTGGTTATCTCAATGTCTTTGACATTCGATTCATGATGAGAATTCATCATTTGGCTTAAGGTATCCAATTGCATGTTTGAGATCCTAGTTAGCTCTGTTGACTTTTCTTCTAGTCTATTGTTCAAGACTCTTTTGTCCTCTTCAATCATGGCCTTATCTTCCATGGATTTCTTCTTTTGTTCTGTTACCTCACATAGCATCATGGCTTGAGATTCCTTCTCTAGCTTGAGATTTATGATTTCCTCAGCTTGTGCTCTATTATTTTTCATTAGATCTGCAACTGCTGCATCAAATTCACTAGAGTTGCCATCTACAAATAGCTTTGCGGTGTTAATCTCTTTGCATTGTGTGTCATTCTCTGCAATAGCAATTTCATTCCTTCTCTTCAAGGAACTCTTCAAAGAATCTCTAGCTTCATTCAGTTGATGTAGAATATGATATATTTCATTCTCTTGGTTCTCAATAGTCTTTCCCAACTTGTAGACTTCCATTTCAAGATCTTTCCTCTAAGATACAAAGCTTCTCCTTTTGAGAACTAATATTTGATACCAATTGTTGGAATTACAAGTAGAAAGAGTAAACTTCTAAGGGGTTGGGGGGGAGGGGCAAGTGAATCAACAGTTAAAAAATGAACCCATAAGACTTTCACCACACATTCATCTCATGCATTCACTAGATAAGCTAAAATAACATGTAAAGCACACACATCTAAATCATGTAAACACACATAAGAAACGCTAGATATGATTACCCAAAAACTCTCCAAATGAGAAGGTAAAACTGGGGTGGGGATACCCAAAAATCTTCAGTGCCGTAGTTGTAAAGTGTAGCCAATTAAGGTTACAATGATTTGACCATGAATCATGATTTTCCCTATGAAAGACTTTCCCTATTAAAGGCTTACAAAGATAGTTAAGTCCCACCTTGTTAGAGGATTTAAACACCATATTAGAAGTGTGCCTTGTTAGAGGAATTCACCTCACAACTAAGTAAGCATCCTATTAAAGGATTTCATACAGCCTACTAGGACTACTTTGTTAATAGATTTGGCTGAAATCACTTGCTAAAATGTCTCAGCATAGATCCTATGATTGGCACTTGCTTGCTTGATAATAGATCACCTCTAAAAAATATCCAATTTGATCCTTCATGATCAGATCTCTCAATGCTGTATTCTTCTCTCTATCCTCTATTCTTCTTTAACTAATTCTACAATTCATTCCTTCTCCATAACTTCTAAGTCTCTATGAATGCTCTACTTGTGCATACAAACTTCTCTATTCTCCTCCTTCAATCCCTTACACACTCATATGAATTTTAGGGTTTCATGTTCCTTAAGAAGACTAGAAGACTTAGGGTTAGGTATGAATCTATGGCTGAGATTCATCCATATTGCCACTTAAACCTTCACATTTTCTAATTGGCTACATGTAATTGCACAAGGAATTCACATATAGATTCGTCCTTATCTCCAAAAGATCGTAATCTATCCTTAGGTTGGCTGAGAAATGGTTTACATAGTTGTTTGTGCCATTACAAAAAAATATGTCCAATCTATGTCATTCAACATATGAAGTTACTAATGCTCGACATATATTATAATTCTACTTTTGACTCGATACTTGAACTATTTGGCATCTACTATTTACTCGACACTTGAATTACTCAGCATGATGTATCTACTTGACACTTGAGTGACTTGGCACACGAGTGACTTGACACATGAGTGAATCGACACTCATTGCAACTTGACATGGTCTAATATTTACATGTTGTACTTAGCATGCATTACTAGTTCATCATGAACTAAGTAAATGACTTAAGTGTGTTGACACTCAATTGTCAAAACCAATCTGAGATCAACATTGGCCTATTTACAACTGATAATCACATAGGGGCCACTCCATAAGGTGTCAAACTTTGAATGTCCTCTTGCATTTTCTTTTTCTACATCCCACTTTAACACAAGATCACCTTCTCTAAAAATTATGAACTTATCCTTCTTATCAAAGCTTCTTTGCATCTACTATTGATGTGTCTCTAGGGTATGCACAACCTGATTTCTCTTCTCTTCCAACTCCATCAACTTCTCTACTTACTATCATAGAATCATCCTTAGCTAACACCAACTGATGAGCAATTCAAGAGCAAGGAATTCAAATGAAATAGGAAGCCTAGCTTCCCTGCCATATACTAGCATGAATGGAGAATTTCCTATGGCCCTCATAAGTGTTATCTTGTTAGCCCATAGGGCTATTTTAAATTTTCAATGCCAACACCTCTGATTATCCTCAATAGTTCTTTTCATTATCCTAATCATATTCTTGTTGGATGATTTAACCAATCCATTACCCTAAGGATAGTAGTTAGAAGATGTGCTAAGGTAAATGCCATGATCCATAGCCCATGAACATATCTAAGCTCTTGCAAATGAATTTGCATTATCTGAAATGATGGTGGAAGGAGCACCAAACATGTTGATAATACCATCTAAGAACTCAATAACTGAACTTTTAGTAGCATCCTTTAATGCAATTGCTTCATTTCACTTGGTAAAATAATCTATAGTAGCTAGAATCCAATTATGAATAGAGCTAGAAGGAGGATTAATAGGACCAATAAAATCTAATCCCCATTGGGAAAAAGGTTGATCAAATTGAATAGGATGAAGGGGAAGAGATGCAAGCCTTTTCTTACCTGAAAAGAAATCACATTTTTCACATTTTCTAACATACCTATGGAAATCATTGAACAAGGATGGCCAATAATATCCTGCTCTTATTATCTTCATGGAAGTGGTTCTTGCTATAAAATGGCCACCATCAAGACCATCATGAATCTCCTTAACCATACTTTCAGCTTGATTTGCATCTATACAAAGAGAATGCCATCAACTATGACATAGGGGATTGATTACAACCTGAACTATCTTCTTTTAGCCTTATCTATTCCTTGAGGGTATCCATTTCTTGACAAGAAAGTCATCATGTCATCTATCCAACTCTTCAAATTCTCATCTCATGCTTCCTACTATTCTGTCAATACCAAGGGAACTTCTTCATCTAACTCCTAAGATGAGAACATTTGTCTGCATAATCCTTTCCCTCTTACAAACTTGGTGATTTGGATGTCCACATAATACTCCATCACCTTGGTGATCCAACCAAATCTTTTCTCATTAATATCTTTACTAAGAAGGAAATCCTTGACACTTGCATGAGACACTAGCAAGTGGATCCTATTTCGAGATAAAATATGAATGAATTTCTTCAAAGATCTTATGATTGCAAGGAATTATTTTTTCACATAACTATAGTTATCTTCATATCCTTTAAGCCCTTTATTGAAGAAGGCAATGAGTTTTTTTTCATTCTTATCATTCAGTTGAGTCAAAATAGCAGAAATACTTGACTCACCCCCTAAAGTGTAAATAATGAAGTCTTTCTCAAAGATTCGATTAATGAGAGTTGGGGCTAAGGCTATGGCTACCTTGATCTCTTAAAAAATTACTTTCCCTTCCTTGGTCCATGAAAAGACCATGTTCTTCTTGAGCATGGCTATAAGAGGTTTCACCATGGTAGCTAAATTAGGAATGAATCTCCTCACAAAATTTATCCTACCAAGAAAACTTTGCAACCCTTTTTTGTGGATAGGAAGGGAGAAAGAAAGAATGGCCTTAGTTCTTTTAGGGTCAATGGTTAGACCATCCTTAGATACAATGTGTCCTAACAATTTTCCTTGATTAGTAGCAAAGACACACTTGCTTGGGTTTAGGGATACTCCATACTCTCTACATCTTATGAATACTTGTTTGAGATGGTCAAAATGATTTGCTACATTCTTTGAATACACTATGATATCATCAAGGTAGACTAGCACAAACCTTTCATTCATATTCTTGAAGGCCATCTCCATTTCCTTTTGAAATGTGGCACCTACATTTGTCAGTCCAAAAGGCATTTTATTATAGGCATAGGGGCCCCATATTTTTGGTGAAAGCAATCTTATATTTGTCAACCTCCTTGATTAACACTTGGTTATAATCCAAGAATCCATCCAAGACTAACCTTACACAAAATCTATTGCATGGAAGGGAGAGGGTGATGATCCTTGAGGGAGGCTTGGTTAAGATCCCTAAAGTCTACACATAGTCTGATTTCTCCACTCTTCTTCCTAACAATGACAAGAGTGGCTACCCAAGATGAATGCTTGATAAGGAAAATGATATTAGCCTCAATCAATTTTGATAGCTCCATTCTCATTAATGGCTCAATCTTGGGATTCACTAACCTTTGCTTCTACCTAACAGATTTGACATTATCAACTAGATCTATGGTATGTTGAAACACACTTGGGTCAAAGCCCTTTAAATCATCATATGCCCAAGCAAATACATTATTAAATTCTTGACATAGATGAACATAAATTTCTTTCTTGATTTTAGAACATACCTTCCCCATGTTTAGAGTCCTCCCATCAACAACTGCAACTAGTATATGATCATCTTTGTTTGCAGTAAGGTTCATGCCTCTATCTCTTGCTTGGTCATCGGGAGTGAAAGCACTTTCTAAGGTAATCAGAACCTTAGTAAACTTGTTGGAACTTAGATTAATGATCTGATCCCCATATTGGTCATGCAACCTTGACTAGTTTCTTTTTGAAAAATTTTGCTTTGTTCTGCAAGAAACTCACAATTTGTACATTAGATTCAAACACCTGCCAATTGACATTGTTATCAAGGATAGCAAGCCTAACCACCACTCTAATCTGCTACTTCTTTTCATCCTCAAGAATCTTTGGCACATCATAAGATGCACCCACTACTACAAGTCTATCAACATGTCTATTCTCTTTTCTAGGGACACTTTGGATATTAGATGCATTAAAATTCTCAAGAAAATCCCATACTCTATGTCTATAAGACTTGAGAAAACCATTCTTAGTGACATTTTGACTTCTCACCTGATGAACAATTAGCTCACTATCCCCATATACACTCAAAGCTTGGATTCCTATTTTTTGAGAAAGTAAGAGACCTTGAATTAATGCCTCATACTCTGCTATATTATTAGTACAACTAAATTTAAGCCTAAAAGAGAAGTAGTATCTTTCCAGTGCAGGAGAAACCAACATCACACCAGCCCTTGATCCATTCTTATTCCTTGACCCATCAAAGTACATGCTCCATATTCCACTTGTATCCTCTTTGTTTTTCATAAGGTCAGGGATAAGAGCATCCTTCTTTGATATACAATAAGTACCAAGGCCTATCTCCAAAGTTTCTGATATAGGATTGAATTGATATGCACTAGTCCACTCATATAAGAGAAAATAAGGTATCTCTACTAGAGAAGTGGCAGGTTCTTGCACTATATCATTTTCCTCTATCTTTAGGATTTTGAAATTCATATTGATGAGATTAGGAGTATAGGGATCAATATAATTGAGGGCTAAGGGATCTACTCTAACTGAAGCTTTGGTTTCATATCTTGTTCTAAAAAACATGTAAGACTAATCATAAGATATTTAACCACCTATTTGGGCAGTGCAATTTCTTGAGAGGCAAATGGAAATGTGTAGCTTGACTTCAATGACTAATATATCTTGGATTATAGTATAAATATGGCAATCATATAGGGCCATTTAAACATTCCTAAGGATTCCTACATTCTTGACAGTACTACCATCCAACTACAATACATCCCTAACAATGGGCTCATATTTCATTTCTAAAACATCAACTAAACATTTAGGCATTATTGAACTGCTGGCCCCTAAATCAATCATGAAATTGTGGAATAGTTTATCCCCTATGATTAGAGAAACATAAAATGGAGGAGTTCTAACCTTCTTTCTTGTTTCTACCTCCTTTGATGGTTGCACAAGACTTGTAGAATTTTCTTCTCTTGATGGCTGATTCTTTGGTTCAATGCTCTCCAATACTTGCTATAGAAACCTCTTTTGCATAAGTATAGTAGCAACAACATCCCACATAGAAATGTTCACATTTGTCTTCTTCATCTGCTCTACCACACTAAATGATGCATTAGGTACTTTGGTGGAAACCTTGGGGGTTACATGTGTAAAAGGTTGAGATGGAATAACTTGAGGACCATGTTGAGATAATGGGTGTTGCACACATTGCATAATATTGTTATTTTATTATTTTATTTTATGTTGTGCCTAGATGGAGGTGCAACATGTAAAGATTTCCATGGAATATTTTTGATGAGTTGTATTGTAACATTGTAAAAATATTTTATGTAATTATTTAATATTGGGGGAAAAGAATTAAATGCCCAATATTAAATGTGGGGTCAGTGGGTTAGGTAGCACATGGTTTTTAGCACATGGTTTATGTAATACCACTTGGTGGTTTTGTGGGACTTGCTACTATATAAGTAGCCACAAGGGTAGTTGTTGTAGTGTGAGA
Organism: Cupressus sempervirens; assembly: GCA_028749045.1. Classification (NCBI taxonomy): domain Eukaryota; kingdom Viridiplantae; phylum Streptophyta; class Pinopsida; order Cupressales; family Cupressaceae; genus Cupressus; species Cupressus sempervirens. The sequence goes on from CM053790.1 coordinate 743,928,235, forward strand.
GAGAAAGAGTGACAAGGAGAAGACAAAAGGCAAGAGTCAAGCGGGACAAGGCTTGATAGGTTAGCAAAGGGAGCATTTGTGAAGGTTGAAAGCATGGCATGGGATGTGTGGATTCATACTTGTTCACATAGTTTGCTCGGTTGTGGCTATGGCCATGAAGGCTTCCATGGTTGTATGGAAATGATATTTTTTGCTGAATAATACATGGTGATGGATGCTTTTGGAGGCTGGGTTTTTTCCCTCAATGAGGGTTTCCTAGGGTATATCTTGTGTCACATTTTGTGGGTATGTTGTCTATTCTCTTGTATGTGGATTTTAATTCTGTGTTTATTTCAGATCTATTATGGGTTATGTGGAAACGGTTATATTCTTTATTGCCAAGTTTCCTTACAAGTGGTATCAAAGCTATGGTTTTATTGTTTGTAACCCTAGATTGAATCCATGGCAATGCATGAGAGGATAATAGAAATGGCAAGATATATGAGTGATTTATTGCAGATCTAAGGGTTTTGGGTTTGCTGTTATGATGGGATGTTAAAGGATTTGGGCATGTGAAATTGTTGGACAAAAGAGTTTTTTGGATGTTTCATTTAAATGAGGGTTTTGGGGGGTAGCTTGCAGAAATGACCTCCTGGGTAAAAACAGACCTCACCATTGGATCCGGGTCAACATTTTCATAAATTTTGATATATAATATGCCCTAGTTTGGCCATGTTCAGAGGAAATGAAAGAGTTTTTTGGTTTCAGCCCATGATGGCCGTCAAATTTAATCCCGTCGGAATTTTCGTCGCTGAAAAAAAATTAAAAATGAAAAATCGTACTGAAAATGGTAAAAAGACTGTCTTAGTAAAACGGCCATAACTTTCTCTCAGAATATCGGATTTCAGAGTTCTTATAGGCGTTGGAAAGCTAATTCAGAGCACTACAAGATGGTGTAGGTTTGGTTCTATGATTTTGAAAATTTTTCAGGTTTTAAGAGACCTAAAGTCAGATGTTATTTATTTTGAGCACAAATTGGGGCATAACTTGGGCATACGGAGTTGGATTTTGGACTTCGAGTAGTCAACAGAAAGCTCTTGGAGAGCTCTACACATTGGTTCAGATTTGGTGTAGGTTTGGCATGATTTATTTGTTGATATATTGATCTAAATAGTTTATAGGTATATTTTGACTATGGTAACATTGTGAGTTTATGACATTGGAGATTTAAGTTTTGATGTCATTGTATACTCAGTTCATATTTAGATTGGTCTTATGATGATATGGTTATCAATGTTTGGTTTGGATATGCATGATGACTTGTTGGGTCTACAAGTTGTGTAGTGTTGTAAGCGGTCTATACTTACAAGTTGCATTTATGGCTTGGTTGTGGGTTGTCTTTGCCCATTGATCTTTCATTATTGATGCATATTCAGATTGGTGGCTTGGATTTGGGTTGTCTATGCCCCGAGTCACATGATTTTATCTTCATGTAGAAGGGATGAGATGTTGTTACCAGGTACAATCATGGTGGAAGATTGTGGTTGACTATTTTATGCTGACAGGTTGGACACTTTGAGAGACAGATGCTCAGTTCATGGATGTGATCATGGTGTCATGGATTTTGGCATGACATGATTGGTTATACAGGTACATCCTTGATGTTCATTAGCTTGGATTTTTGATTCAATTATGGTGGTATATCTTCTAGGTTGAGGATCATGGTTATTTGGTTTCTTTTGAGGAGCTCATGATATGCACTTTGAGTTCTTTGATGGTTTGATGCCTTGGTTGATTCTCATGGTTAGAGGATGGTTATTTTTCATCATGATGTCATGGATAGCTTGGATACACAGTTTAGTGGGAGCTTGTGACAGTGATGGGGTGACAGTGCAGGATTAGTTCCTGGTTTGATTTGGATCTTCATATAGGAGATGGATTTTATGATGCTATAGGTAACTTGGTACCATGGTTGAGTGGGAGTTTTGTTGGCATTGATATATTTATTGAGTGTTTGTAGATGTTGGAGGTTTGTCTTAGATCCTATTGCTGCAGAAGCATCTTTGACATTTGCATGGTGCACTTGTTATCTTCATGGTGTTTGAAGATGGTTAGATCTTGAGGACTCATGGAGTTCTTGGTTATCTTCATGGTATGTGGAGATGGTTCTTCCTAGTATGTGGAGATGGTTTTCTTCATGGTGTGTGGAGATGGTTGCATCTTGAGGACTCACAGGGTTCTTGGCAAAGGTGTGGTTTATGCTTTTATTTGGCATGTTATCCTTGGTGTGAGGATGGTTTCATTATTATGTTATGGTATACTCTTGATACACGTTTAGAGTTGTGACATGTTATGATATGTTCATATGGAGCATGTTATCTCTTTGGTTGAGATGGTTAGATCATGTTGTCATGTTTATGTTCCTGAGGCCATGGTTGGAACTTTGACATTGATCTTGGTTTAGTTTCTTGGTATTGAGTACACTGATCATAAGCTGGATACTTCATGATATTGCTATGTTGCATTTGGAGTTGGCATGGATTGATTGGTTACAGGTGCTCATGGATACTTAGAGACGGTGGTGACGCTGTTTTCTCTTAGATTAGAGAAGTATTTGTTGGGATGGTTGATGGTTTCAACAGGAAGTCCAAGGGGCAGTCACCTGATATGAACTTGAGAGGAGATTGTTCTTAGATGAGTCTTGGTTGGAGACTTGGGTATCTTGATGAGCATTCTCATTCCCCACTCTTGGTCTACTTGGCGGTTTGCTACTTGAGAGGTATAGCCCATTGTTTCTCTCAGTTGCATTATATTTATGCTTGTCTTTCATGGATATGGATCTTGAGCTATGGTACATGAGTTAGTTCTGAAGGGTTCATTTGAGAGATGGTTTAGCATTGGTTATCTCCATGTGCATATGTTGTTATGCTGGTTGAGTTTGGGAGATGGTTTTATATTGGGCATATTCCTTGGATTAGGAATGGTTATTCCTTGGTTTAGGAATAGTTTTATTGAGTTTGATCTTCTTGTGAGAGGCTTACATCCATAATGAGTTATATTGTATGGTTTGGGTGTTGTTGAGGCTTCTTGTTGGGGTTTAAAGGAGGAGATCATACTTGCACAGTTTACATCTAGAGGTGTGTGTAGAAGGACATGATACAGGTTTGATTTGCATGGTTTCTCTGGTCTTGGTTATATTCTTGGATGTTTAGTTTTGCCTACATTGGATTTGAGATTGGTTAGAGATTTTGATCACTGGTTTGTGCTCATGTATGTCATGTGAGAGATGACATGGTTATTCCTTTATCTCTTTCCTTTGTTGGTTGTGGTGAACTTGGGAGAGCATTGGAGACTTGTTATGAGAGTTTTTTCTTGCAGGATATCAATTTATGTATTGTGGATGTCCTTGATGCTACATGGATTCACTTCTTTGAGATGTGTTGAGTGGATTGGTTATAGATGTGACATTATCTTTTGCAGTAGGAGCTTCTTGGTATATATGTGGCAGGTATTGCTCTTGAGGCTTGTGATTGCATGTTATAGATTGGATATGTTGGTGATATGAGATTCACTTGTTATACCTTTGAGGTATGGATAGTTGGATGGGTTTGGCACTTTGCTGTGGGTACTATTTCAGCTACGGATATTTTGACAACTATGGATACATGTGATTACCTTTGGATCAAGTTTTTGTGCTTGGAATTTCATTTGGTACAGGATTTTATGATCTTCTAATGCGACAGGTTGGGTGGTTTTTCTCTTTGGATGGCTTCTATGTATGTCCAGTGGGAGTGGCATAATAGGAGGTGAGATCATTCATGTTTGAGATGCTGGATACTTTGATTTTGTCACAGGTACCAAGATGGAGCACTTGGTGTATTTTGATCCATGATGGTGGATGTGCTAGGAGGGATTGTTCCCTTGTTCATTTATGTGGCTACAGATTGACCCTATGCAATGTATACAACAAGTGGGAGATTGTTGAGATAATGGGTGTTGCACACATTGCATAATATTGTTATTTTATTATTTTATTTTATGTTGTGCCTAGATGGACGTGCAACATGTAAAGATTCCCATGGAATATTCTTGATGATTTGTATTGTAACATCGTAAAAATATTTTATGTAATTATTTAATATTGGGGGAAAAGAATTAAATGCCCAATATTAAATGTGAGGTCAGTGGGTTAGGTAGCACATAGTTTTTAGCACATGGTTTATGTAATACCACTTGGTGGTTTTGTGGGACTTGCTACTATATAAGTAGCCACACGGGTAGTTGTTGTAGTGTGAGAGAGAAAGAGTGACAAGGAGAAGACAAAAGGCAAGAGTCAAGCGGGACAAGGCTTGATAGGTTAGCAAAAGGAGCATTTGTGAAGGTTGAAAGCATGGCATGGGATGTGTGGATTCATACTTGTTCACATAGTTTGCTCGGTTGTGGCTATGGCCATGAAGGCTTCCATGGTTGTATGACAATGGTATTTTTTGCTGAATAATACATGGTGATGGATGCTTTTGGAGGCTGAGTTTTTTCCCTCAATGAGGGTTTCCCAGGGTATATCTTATGTCACATTTTGTGGGTATGTTGTCTATTCTCTTGTATGTGAATTTTAATTCCGTGTTTATTTCAGAACTATTATGGGTTATGTGGAAATGGTTATATTCTTTATTGCCAAGTTTCCTTACAAACCATCCACATCTCTCCTACTATTGTTTTTCCTTTGCTGCTGAAGAGCATTTGATTGATCATTCACTACCTATAGATGAGGTATTGCATTTGATGTTGAAGCCTAATTTGGTGAAGGAGATGTAGCATCTTCAACGACCCTTCTTTTGCTCCTAGAATTGTAAGCACAAGAATCCTGGTTTACATTATAATGATCTTCCACTTTATGATTCATGAAAGAACAACCACCCTACTGAGAAGCATCATTAGGTTGATTAGCATCGTGTTGTTGGGCAAGTACTTGTTCTAGTATAGTCAATGTCAAGTAATATTCTGCCTTCTCACACATGAAAGATCCATAGGAGTAGTTACAAGAAGGGCAAAAATCTTGATCGTGGGCAAGATTGTTTTGAGGGACTAAAGCCCTGTTTAGGTTGGTGTTTGTAGTCTAGGTGTTTTCGATAGGTCTATTATGATTGTAGGGAACATGACTCTAGTTTGGGGATACATTATGTATAGGACCTTGATATTGGAGTTGGGGAGGCTTATTATTTTGAGCTTTTTGCCTCTTCATAGCCACCAACTCATTGCTCATTTTTTGCATCACTACACTGTTGTCTTCCATCTTCTTTTCTTGATCCTACAACTTCTTCTCCATACTCTACACCAGAGTCTACATCATGGTCTCAATCTTATCACCTCCATTAGAGGATGTGGAGGCTATTGAGACCACAACAAGGGACCAACTTGTAGAGGAAGTAGGAATAGGGGCTACAATAGGCTGATGGTTGGGCATGTCAGGAAAGAAAGGCATTGGAGGCCTTGGAGCTAACTTCCCTCCTTGTATCAAGATATTTTTGGCTCTTATGAAAACCTCATAAGCATTTGGTAAGGTGTTCCCTCCCATAGATTACAAAGTGGTAGCAATATCACTGGTGAAGGCTTTGAGGTAATCCACAAATGCATTACCAGGGGAAGGCTTTACTGTAGTAGGTATTCTATCCCATATCTTTTGAAACTTATAATTAAAATTAGTCATATATTCTGGGGTGCTCTCTTGATAGTTATCAGCTACTTTGAAAGTGATAGGTAATCACTTTTGTCCTCGAAATGCTTACAAAGCCCTACTCCTAACCCATTCCAATTAGTAATAGAGTTACTAGGAAAACCTCTATACCATTGTAATGCTTTCCCCTTTAAGGATGAAGCTAGAAGCCTAACAACAATGTCATCCTCTATAATACCATGAATATTATAGAAATTTGGAATCTCTTGAATATGTTCTATAGTGGAGATGAAAGTTTGACCAGTGAAGCTAGGTACACTTTTGAGGGCTAACATTGGAATATCATTCCTTTGAGCTAAGAGGAGAGGACTCCAACCATTAAAGGTGGAAAAAGCATGAGCTCTAGGTTATGCTATATAAACACATGGCCTATTGATATGAGCAGATGATATCCTATCAGCAAGAGGGGTAGAGATGGATCTTGTAGGTGTATGGACTTCTTTTGTACTCCTAACTGGTGATAGGGACAATCTAGTCTTCTTTCTTCTAAGATTTCAAAATGAGAGCTTTAAATACTAAAAATTACTTCTAAAAGATGCCCTTGTGTGCGCTTTGGGTAGGAATCACAACAACCTTGGTCTGGAAACCAGATGTGTTTGAAGCTTGGAGTCACTAAATACTTGAACAAATGAGCCTCTTGAAGGCTTAGATACTAAAGGCAGTACTATCTCCTCAGCATGAACATGGAATCTTTCTTTGACACTAGTGAACTTGTAATATTCAATGTGTTTATCCCACCAAGTGTGCCAAAAAATGTTATCACATAATTTTGCACCCTTTCCTAAAGTTTTTATGTAAAGGAAACCTTGTGAAACATGGAAAAAACCTCCAAGTTGTGGGACTTGAACAATGAGGTTGAGTCTCTGGAGAAGGCCAATTTTCTTTGCCATTAGGGTGTACTTGACTACTCTTGGAGAGGAAAAGGGAGAAGGAATACATGAAAGTAAACTACCTAATCTATTCTAAGGATGTGATGCACCAAAATAGAGTTTTCAACCCTATCCCTACCCATACATGCACAATTAACTATCATGACATAAAAAAGATATACAGGTTCAGACTTGTTTAGTCTAATAACAATATGTAGATTAGACAACTAAATGAGTGACACAAGGAAGAAAAGATTCAATTTATATCATTCATAGGCCAAAAGAGATACAATCATGTAGATTATAGATATCCACAATACATTGAAGAGAGGCAAATGAAGCTTGCACAATACATCAATGGCTGAAAGAGATAAGACAAAATATCATGAATAACTCAGAGGAAAAGGGAATTTACAATGTGCATGTTAAAGCATGCCAAGGAAAATAGAGAAGAATCAATTGTACAAAATATTACAAAGAATGCTTTTATAGTTCAAGCATAACTCAGATAGCTTCTACCCTAAGATAGAACTCAACAACCATATTCAAGATTATAGAGAATAATTATTGCAAATCTAGGAATGATTTGATCAAGGCACACATCCAGACATAGGAAAATCACTTATTCATGAAACAAAGCCCTTGAGAAGATAGAACTGATAACCATTATCATTTTGACTGATTAGATAGATCAACATGCAATGATGGAGTGTCTCTCTTCATTTATTAGACATGGGGAATGATGAAAATGGTTGCAGGAGATCGAAAGGATTGGATCTACCACCAAAGAGTTGCTTTTTCTATCATTAGTATAACAAATCAACTGTGTCATCAGTCAACTAGAGTCAAACATTAGGCCTTGCTACATGGACCAATCATCTTTTACCATTCTTCCACTCCACAAAGTCTTCTTGCTTTGACTATCTTATATAGTCGCGGCCTCACCACCTTTTCTCTAGACTATCATCAAATTCTTGTGACCAAGTGAACAAACTCTTATCACTACTTCATGGATTGTCCTTGACATTTCTTGCCGATTGTTGTGACCCAAAGATAATGTAAAATTGGCATTTTGCATCATCGCCACTTGATGTCTAATTTAACATTAGATGCTTGCAACTGAGCGATAAATTGTGATCACTTCTACGTGGCCTTCCCTTAATATTTCCCATTGACTGCTATGACCCTATGAAGACTAGGACCCTTAACTACATTTACACTATCGCTACCTTAACCTGAGGTGCACCCCTTAACCTTGTGACCAAGAAAAATAAAGGAAATTGCTTGATCATAACTCTAACTATAGTTTCCTCTTAACATGCCACAGTCACGCACTGGCCATAGATTTGAAGTATTGAAGGTTTTTCCCTTATCACACTGTCACAACATAAACCATGGATTGTCAAATTAACCTTGTGACCTAGTGAACATAACACAGTCGCCTTGTCAGGACCCTAACCTTGGTTGAGCCAACTAACTTTGTGACAATGTGAACATAGTGTAATCGAGCCTTCACCACTTGAACTCTAGTTAACGCTGAACCTATTGTGATGGTGCGACCAAGGAGTGACCACACAGTCACAATTAAAACTTTGGAAGCATAAAAAGGGGCCGTGAGACTTAGGATAAAAGAATATGGCCAAAGTTAAATTTTTTCATGGAACCTTTTAATACTTGAAATTTGAAATCCCTAGGTGACCGTTGAGTGGCCTCTCATTTGAATTTGATTTTCTGGCAAGAGGGCATTTTTGGCTAACAATTACATATAGCTTCAATGAGAACAAATGTTTTGTCAATTTTTCTCAAGTTTTTAATTTGTTCTAGGTTTTATGAAAATGAGTTAATGAGCTTCCAGCCCTTAAATCAACACAATTGATTGAATGTGTTGTAAATTAATATAATTAATTTTATGGAGTTTTATATAATTAAAAGGTATATGGGTGAATGCATAGATCTTTGTCACCCCTAGAGCTAACTTTTAGGTCTTGGTCATAAGGGTTTCAACTAGATTGATGTGGCATTGACTAGGCACCAAATGATGTGTATGTCTATAGGGGGTTCTGATTGGACTTGGTCTAGCTAGATCCATTTTTGGCTAAAAACCCAAAAATTATATAAACCAAAAATTGGCCATTGGCAACTCATTTGAACAAGAGGCATTTTTGGGACTGTGAAGTGACAAGGGGGCTACTGTTGTGTTCTAACCAAAATAGGTACGTCAACTTTTTATTTTATTTTTTAAATTTATTTTAAATTTTATTTTAAAGTTTTTTAGTAATATAGTAATTTTATATATTTAAAAAAATATTTGAGTGTTTAAAATGGTTAAAGTAATTGTTTTGTTAATAAATGTATGTTTTTTAATATTGTGTTAATTTTACAAATATATGTGTAATATTTTATTTTATTTTGTAATATATGTCTAATATTTTGTGTAATATTAGGAAAATAAGAAAATTTTAGAAAAATTTTAAAAGCATTTAAAAAATTAGAAAATATTATAAAATTTAGATAATATTTTAAGACATTATTTCATTATTGTTAGAAAACTTTAGAGAAAATAATAGAAAAAAAAAAAATTACTTCATTAATGTCACAAACTTTTGGAAACATTTAGACAAAACTTTAGAAAATATTAAGAAATATTAGAATTTTTTTAAAATTTAAAAATACTAGCAAATATTATATCTAACTAAAACCCTAACATTGAACCTAATTAAACTCTAACTAAAACCCTAACACTAAACCCAATTAAACTCTAACGCTTACATTGAACCTAATTGAACTCTAACACTAAACCTAATTAAATTCTAACACTAAACCTAATTCAACTCTATATGAAATCCTAACATTGAACCTAATTAAACCCTACATTGAACCTTATTAAACTCTAATATTGAACATAACTAATCTCTAACTAAAATCCTAATATCGAACCTAATATTATAGATAACTGAAACCCTAACATTGAACCTAATTAAATCCTAACATTGAACCTAATCAAACTTTATTATTGAACTTAATTAAACTCTATCTAAATCCCTAACATTGAACCTATTATTATGGCTAACTGAAACTCTTATTATAGCTAGTACTAGACCAAATCAAACCTTGTAATGAATCTTAGAAACATCATACCTTAATACCATGTCGAGTTAAATTAAAAAAAATCCCAATTGAACACACTAATGAAATAACCCTTACATGATTCCAAATTAAATAAAAAATCCTAAATCAAATAAAAATCTTTTATGATAGTGCTAAACCAATTTGAAGTCTCACACTCGACTTAACTTTGAATTCTAACCCTATATTGAATCCAAACCAAATTAACTTTGACATGATGTTCCTAATCAATTCTATATTGAATAGTGTAATAATAATCCCATCCTTCACAAAGATTGAACCTAATTCATCTAACTAGAAACCTAACATACTATAGTTAAACCCTATCATACTATACTTAGACTAGAACTCTAACATTGAGCTTAAATTTTCATCTAACTAAAGTCCTAACATTAAACCTAATTAAACTCTAACTCTAATAGAACTAGTACTATAGTTAAATAATAATTTAAATTAACCTTAAAATTAAACCAAAACATAATTAAAATAAAATTTGATTTCAAATCCTCCCCTAACCTATATTTGATCTCTAATCATAACATGCTACATAAATTGTTGGAATTCTCTAGAATAATTGAGAGTGGGGGTGAATCCGTTATCCAAGGTCTAGATGTACAAATAAAACTTTTCACAGCTTAACAAACCCATAAAAAACTTATCATCATGCATGCATCCATAAGATTATGCAATCACTTAAAACTTGTAGGTTTTTATCAAATCAATTTGTAGAAATGTAAACGTGAAGCATAATATATTGAAAAACACACTTGACACAATGATTTACATGGAAACCCAATTTGAGAAAAACTACTAGTAACATGCTACTCTTTCTCACTCTTCTGAAGTGATGCCCTGTGAAAGGCCAACCTTGTTAAAGGTTACAATGCACACTGTTAAATGTGACTTGGTTAAAAGATTTCAATCACATTATTAAGAGTGAGCCTTGTTAGAGTACTATAGATCATTCACTTGGAATGTCACCTAGTTAAAGGATTTACACATGATTGTTAGGTCAACCTTAATCTAAAGTATTTACCCTAGATTGATACAATTATTAGAGAGTAACAATAAGTCTTGATCTAATAACAACTTACAACTTTATTTATAGATTATAGATCTTTGTTTCAGTGCTCCATCCTACTTGGCTTTCACACACTTCAGCTCTAATAGCTTGTTCACCCTTCAAGCATCTATACTCTTAAGCCTTCTTGCTTAACTTTCCAATGTAGACTCTTTACTTAGGTCACTAAATGAAGAAATATCCTAGACTCCTTGTCTTCATTAGGTTCTTGCACATGACAACCTTTTCTTCTGACCAACCATCCCTATAAATAGAGAATTTAGATATTCTGCCATTCATTCTCCATTGTCCAATTTAGGGTTAGGATAGATTAGGTAGGATTCAATGAATCTACCCCTTATTTTATTTCATCCCTTTCTAGAAACTTCTCCTTCAATCCTCTTTTAATTCACCTCAAAACAATTTACCATGAATTCTATGCCACCAGCTCATCATTCTTATTTTCCACATGGTTCACATAATCTAAGAAAAAAACTTGTCAGCTCAGATGTATCAAATTCACTATCTTTCAAATAATGTTGACACTCGACATTAACTAGCTTCTAATGTTTGACACATATTGCGTTGCTCAAAATTCTCTATTAAATCACTCAGCACAAGCTAAAGTTTATCGGTGCTCGACATCAACTAAACTTTACTCAGCATCAACTATTCCACTTGACATACACTAAAATATACTTTTACTCGGCTCTAACTGATTTTATGCTTGGCTTGCACTAACTTTGCTTAGCACCTACTGTCCACTTGGTCAAGCTTGGCAAACACTTTATTTAACTTGTTCTTTTGAACTTTCTTAGTGTAACCAATCTTTGCAACTGTAAGTAGATTATCAATGCACTATAATATCAATGTCTTAGTTGATTCTTATACTCCTTTTTAGATCATAACTCAATCCTTTCCTCTAGGTGCTATTGTTACTTATTTGATCAAATCCTCTTCATCAATCAAATAAGTGATAGTAGTTAAATCATATAAGTAGTTGTCTTACCAACAAATAGCAAGTTTGACATCAATGACAAAACAATGATTGAAACACATTTATCATATTTGTATTAATTTATTTTCAACAATCTCCCTCTTTGGCATTGATGGAAAACCAAAATGACTCTGTTTAAACAACAAGACCAACAAAATGCCAAAAAGAGAATAATTCCTTGTATTTAAATCTCTCCCTCTAGCAGCAACTTTCATTTTTTGAATAGGTTACAAAATCAACAGATACACTTTCTCAGTAGTTAGAATTTGTACCTCATACTATGTTTGTAGGATTTCTCCCTTCTTTGTTCAGTTCCTTTATGTGTTGTTAACAATGTCTCTGTTCACTGTCTCTTTTAATTAGTTACTATCTCCCTTATCCTATATATATCTCCCTCTTTGACAAAAATGCTGAAGATTTGTCATCTTAATATGCAAATATGAACTTCTTTAGTTTCTCCCTTTGTCACCTTACTTGTGACTAATTTTTAGTTTTAGCTCTTTGATTACTTTAGAAAACTCCTAAAGTAAGATCCACTACATCAATGCATAATATTTTTCAATCAACTTGTTTGATGTAGGGCACTCCTCTTGTTTCTTAGATAGTTTTTGATAGGGGTATCACACCTAGTTTACCTCTTAGATACTCATGACCATCCTTGGGTAATGCCTTTGTGAAGATATCAACAATTTTCTCTTTTGTGTTAACATATTCCATCGTCACCTCTTTATATTGAACCAATTCTCTCAAGTAATGATACTTGATTGTAATGTGCTTAGTCTTTGTGTGCATCACAAGATTCTTAGATATATTTATAGCACTTGTATTATCACAATAAAGTATCATTGGTTCATAAATCTCTTCCTTCATACCTTTTAGTAGCTATTTGATCCACACAATGTTTGTACAAATTACAAAAAACAACAAAAAATTTAGCTTTAGCAGTAGATTGAGAAGTGCAGTTATGTTTCTTGCTAGTCCATGTAACCAACCTCTTATTTAAGAAAAATGCTCCTCCACTGGTGCTCTTTTTGTCATCAATATTTCTAGCCTAATCAACATTAGTATAGGCTCTTAATTCAAATTTATCACTTTTCTTATAGTATAGACCATATTCCTCTATTCTTTTTAGATATCTCATTATTCTCTTTACAACCATCAAATGATTCTCCTTGGGATTAACAGATAATCTTGCAACTATCCCTATAGATAATGTAATATTAGATCTACTCTGTACGACATATTGTAATTTTCTAATCATAGACCTGTATAATGTTTGATTCACCTCAACTGAATCATCATTCTTTGACAATTTATGTCTTGTTACCATAGGTGTACTTATTGGCTTGGAATCCTCCAATCCAAAATTTTTTAGTATCTCCTTGACATACTTTGACTGAGTGATATATATACCATATTTCATCTGGTGTACTTGTAGACCCACAAAGAACTTGATCTCACCAAACATAGACATCTCAAATTCTTGCTCCATTTCATTTGCAAAAGCCTTACATAAAGTATCTTGACCTCCAAATATGATATCATCTACAAAAATTTTAGCTATCAAAATACCTTTGCCTTTCTCTATCTTTAAGTATAGACTGTTGTTATCATCAGTCCTTTCAAACCCAATCTTCACAAGATAATTATGAAGTCTCTCATACCATGCTCTTGGTGCTTGCTTCAAACCATATAAAGCCTTGTGTAATCTACATACCATGTTTTTATTCTTAACATCAACAGATCCTTCTAGCTATTCTATATAAACTTCTTCCTCTAATATACCATTCAAAAATGTAGATTTAACATCCATTTGATAAATTTTGAAACCTTTGTATGCAGAGTAAACAAGCAAAGTTCTTTCTCCTTCCAATCTAGCAACACTGGCAAATGTTTCTCCATAGTCAATTCCTTCTTCTTATGCGTATCTTTTACAAACTAATCTTGCCTTGTTCCCTTGTGACTTCACCACTTTCATCTAACTTGTTTCTGTATACCCAATTGGTGCCAATCACATTGTTGTCTTCTGGTCTAGGAATTAGAGTCTATGTCTTATTTTTCTTAATTTGTGAACATTCCCTAGTACATATCTTAGTTCTTGTATAGCAAAAACTCTACTAACATATATAGGTAGTAGTGTTCTCAAAAATTTTCTTATTACTATATCATCATCTATTGTACTAGTAGCTCCTCTTATTGCATTAACAACATCTTTTATCCTTGAGCAATATTGAGCAATATTTTTACCTTCTTGAATTCTCATATCATTGAACTTACCTCTAAGACTTTCAGCTTTGACTCTTAGAACATTCTTGTCTCCTCCATAGATGGTGTGTAAAGCATCCCATATTTTCTTTGCACTATCAAGACTTTTGATATCATCAAACTCAACATAGCTTAGGGTAGAGGCAATCTCAAACATTTCCTAGTTGTGTTCTTCCTTCTTTTTTAGATCCTCAATAGTTAGAGCTCTAGTAGGATCAACATGCTCAACAATAATAGTAGATTGTGCATGATCTCCATGTTCTCCAAGATGTAGCTTCATCAAATGTTTCCATGTAGGAAAGTTATCTCTATTAAGCTTGGGTACTTCTCTTTTTGACATCTTGATCTTTGTGCTTCTAGTACCTTCAAACTAGTCCTCTTAAGCAGATGGCTCTAATATCAATTGTTAGAATTCTTTAGAATAACTAAGAGGGGGGGGGGGGGGGGGGGGTGGGATGGGGCGTGAATCAATTATCTAAGGTCTAGATGTACAAATAAAACTTTTTATAGCTTAGTGAACCCAAACAAAATTTATCATCATGTATGCATCCATAAGATTATGAAATCATTGAAACTTGTAGGTTACTGTCAAATCAATTTGCATAAATGTAAACATAAAACATAATAGATTCAATAACACACTTTACACAATGATTTATGTGGAAACCCAATTTGGGAAAAACTATTAGTAACACACTACTCTTTCTCACTCTTCTAAAGTGATGCCTTATGAAAGGCCAACCCTGTTAAAGGTTACAATGCACACTGTTAAATGTGACCTGGTTAAAGGATTTCAATCATCCTATTAGGAGTGAGCCTTGTTAGAGGACTTTAGATCATTCACTTGGAATATCACCTGATTAAAAGATTTACAAATGACTGTTAGGTCAACCTTAATCCAAAGGATTTACCCTAGATTGATACAATTATTAGAGAGTAACAGTAAGGCTTGATCTACTAACAACTTATAACTTCATTTATAGATTATAGATCTCTATTTTAGTCCTCCATTCTACTTGGATTTCACACACTCCAACTCTGATAGCTTGTTCACTGTTCAAGCATCTATACCCTTAAGCCTTCTTGCTTAACTTGCTAATGTAGTCTCTTCACTTAGGTCATTGAATGAAGCAATACCCTATAGTCCTTGTCTTCATTAGGTTCTCACACATGAAAACCTTGCTTCTGACTAACCATCCCTATAAATAGAGAATTTAGATATTTTTCGTTCATTGTTCATCGTCCAATTTAGGGTTAGGACAGATTAGGTAAGATTCAATGAATCTACGCCTTATTTCATTTCATCCCTTTATAGAAACTTCTCCTTCAATCCTCTTTTAATTCACTTCAAAATGGTTTATCATGAATTTTGTGCCACCAACTCATCAATCTTATCTTCCACATGGTTCACATAATCCAAGAAAATAAACTTGTTGGCTTAGATCTATTGAATTCATGATCTTTCAAATAATGCTGGCACTTGACATTAACTAGCTTCCGATGCTTGGCACATACTACATTGCTTAACATCCTCTGTTAAATCACTCAGCATGAACTAAAGTTTACTAGTGCTTGACATCAACTAAATTTTACTCGACATCAACTGTTTCACTCGACATACACTAAAATAGACTTTTACTCAGCTCCAACTAATTTTTTGCTTGGCTTGCACTAACATTTCTTGGCACCTACTATCCACTCGGCCAAGCTTGGTAGAAAAAACTTTGTTTAACTTGTTCTTCTAAACTTGCTTAGTGTAACCAACCTTTGCAACCTTAAGTAGATTATCAATGCACTATGATATCACTATCTTAGCTAATTCTTGTACTCCTTTTCATATCATAACTCAATCCTTTTCTCTAAGTGCTATTGTTACATCATTTGATCAAATTCTCTTCATCAATCAAATAAGTGATAGTACTTAAATCATATAAGCAGTTATCTTACCATCAAATAGCAAGTGACAAAACAATGATTGAAACACATTTATCATACTTGTATCAATCTATTTTCAACATAAATGTCTATCCAAAAAAAGTCTAATTCTATATATTTAAATAAATATATGATTGGATTTTCAAGTATGACTAGGTTCATTTAAATTGTTAGAAATATGATTCACCTATTATTGAAATTAAAATGTAATGTAGTTAAGTTTCATTTATGTTGTATAATATCACTTAAATTATATTTAAATTATATTTAGATTCATTTAGATTGTTCTTGAATTTTAACATTCATTGCATGATCTTTAAAAGTATGTTTTAATATTAGATTAGTTTTTAAAAAAATTGTGTGCGTGCATGTGCATGCAATTCTCTATTACAACTCTCTTGTTTTGTTTCTATATAGATTCCATTAGTATGGCCTCCGGTGGTACTAATTCTGGAGAGGCTAGTGTCAATGGTCATGCACAAAGTGCATCATCACATAAATCTACAAATACTATCCACAATAGGTAGGCATTATTGACTCAGGCCCTTCAACATTTACAGAGTGCACTTGGATTGCTTGATCATAAACTACAAGCTTCACCCACCCTAAAATTTAGGGACAAGGTGATTGTGATTAGGGATGAGTTAGTCACTATGAATAACACTATCTAGGGTTTTAACCCTTATGATAGCATTATTTTGGACATATTTTGTGGCAGTCTCTCTCCTAGTGTCAGTGGAACTATGAAGTAGAGACAAATATATACATTGATCTCAGTAGATAGTGTGAAGAACATGTTCTTATATTATTGACCTTTTAATAAGGTCAAAGCATACTATACAATGTAGAGTATGTTAGGACTAACCCCAGACAAAAATAAAAATTACATGCAAATATAAATAATATCAAGAAATAATAAATTGCATAGAAGAGAATACAAGACATAAAGATTTAACGTGGTTCACCCAAACCTTGGGCTACATCCACCAAAAAAAAAGTCTAATATTATTATGATCTATTGATTACAGCTCGATTACAATCTGTAATCCCTTACAACTCAATACCACCACAAGAAGCAATTTTTGCATCACTCATTATGAAAATCCCTAACACTAAGTTCTTTTATATAGGTATTTTTACTACCAAATAATTATGAATTATGTATAGTACTTCCTTGATCAATCACCACAAACTAACAATCTCCCACTTGGGGATTGATCATGCTCCACACTAGACATAAATCTCCCGCTTGGAGACTAATCTTCTAGCTATGCCACTACTCCATGAGGCTCCCACTAGATCACATCACCTTGGACTTTGCTGTTCTTTTATTCTGTTCAGTTTAGAAGACCAACTAAAGTTGAAGAGGAGTTCAACTTCTCTGTTGTCACTACCTTTGCAAACATATCCATTGGATTTTCATTTGTATGTATCTTGTGTAGCTTTAACTACCCATTATCCAAAAATGACTGAATGACATGGTATTGCAACTGTATGTATTTTGTCTTTGGATGTAGAGTAGAATCCTTTGCAAGATGAATGACACTCTGACTACTTCTAAACAAATACTTATCCTTTTGAGGGTTTCCCAATTCTTCTAGGAAGAATTGAAGCCATATCATCTCCTTGGCTACCTCTGTAACAAAAACAAACCCTACCTCTGTAGTAAATAGGGCATTAACCTTCTACAATCAAGAAACCCAACTCACAACTTTTCCACCAATAGTAAATATATAACCTATAGTACTTCGCTTGGTATCAATATGCCCTACCAAATCTGAGTCAACATAGCCCTGTAAGTTAGTAGTAGAGCCCCCAAAATGTAAGAACTTACTGGATGTTCCTCTCAAATATCTGAGAATACATTTAATTGTATTCCAATGCTCAAGCCCTAGATAACTCATATACCTGCTAATGATTCCCACTGCATGTGCAATATCTGGCCTTGTACATTCCATAACATACATCAAGCTTCCTACAATTGAAGCACAAGGTACTTGTTACCCATTTTGCCTCTTGCCAAAATTTAAACTTTGAATGTTTGCCCCACCCAACGGTCACCTCCCCATCTCTTATATTATTTAAATGGCCTAGAGATATCAAAAAAATTAAACATTTGAAACCTATGGTATTTCCTAAATTTATTTCTATCGACCTGCGACTTTCCACGCTGTCAGATCTTGCCCAGATCCATGGTGGGTACTTTATTGCATTCTTCAAATGCATGACCTTTACGTAATGTGGGGAAGCCACTTTGCAATGTATGGCAGGTGGGTCCATGTTCTCTTGTGGGTCGAGGGGTGGACAAGGTAGCTAGTGAGCTGGCAGCCTGATTGGCAGGTGCTTTCCTGCATTCTATCTCTTGTTAGACCTCCTGACAATGTGGAGAAGCCCCTTTATGACACTTGTCCTAATGTCATCACAAAGGGGATTCACATAGGACAAGGATGTGAGTTTTGATCACCGTCGGATCTTTGAAGATCAACAGTTGCCGCATGCCTGCAATAAGGAGATGCACAGATTTTAAGCAAAGCAGGAAAGCACCCTAGTTACACGTGTCTGAATGATGTCATAGAGGGTAGTTACAGAGGTACAAAAAGCACGTGTTACGAGCACTATTAGATCTCCTAGGATCAATGGTTGGCGCATGCTTGCAAGATGAAGTTGCAAGGAAATTAAATATTGTGAGCATGCCCCTTTGTGACACATGGCTGGTGTGACATTATGGGCCCACTTTTCTTAGAAAGTATTGGTGGCTTGTCTTCTGTGGCAGCTATCAAGTAGGTTAGAGTATGAAGGCGGATCTCATTGGCCCATATAGTTGATTAGGTATGTAGTTCTACAAAGATTTTGATCATTGTTCGATGCAAGAGGATCAACGATCGACGCTTTCCCGCAATATGGAGATGCGAGGAATTTAAACATTACGGGAAAGTGCCTTGCTTCCATGTTTCTCTATGGGACCTATTTCTTGCGTGGGTTGCCAATGTGGTTCCAGGTTGATGCCATGGGGCTAGGTAAGGTTGAGTCAGATATTGAAGTGTTTCGTGGGCCCAAGTTTTCATGGACAAGCAGAGTAATATGGAGAATCTTTCTTGATGAATGATCTTTCATAGATCAACGATCAGCACTTGCTCACAATATGAAAGTATGAGGAAGTTAAATAATGTGAGGAAGTGCCTAAACAACATGTGTCCTTGTGGGATTGGCTAAGGTATTAATAGAGAGGTTGGCAGTTAAGGTTGCAATTTCTTGGAGCAGTCACAGTTAAGCTGGGAGGTGGCGTGGTTAGTAAAGAAGATGTTGGTCGACTACGTGAAGACTTGTGGGGTGGTATAATGAAATAAGTTAATTAGTCCATGTGGCCTATTTTGCTTATAGAGTTTAGTTGACTATTTGACCTTGCTGATTCATGAGTTAGAAACAGGGGAAATCAAGGTTTTGTCGTGTGATCTGATCTTGTGATCAATGCCAACCACTTTGGGATGAATGCTGAACATGGGAAAATAATCCAACACCCCAATTGATCCATCTACCTAGTCAAAACTAATTTAATGGCACCATTTCTATCTTCTCAGTGCCTTGTTCCAACAAAGATCAGATTTCATTGCATTTGGATCTATGCTCAGATTGGATTTTCTTCAGATCTCCATGATTATTCTCCGTAGGGCTTAATGGCAGTGGTTGTCGAGTAACTTTAAAGGAAAATATCTCAGTTATGCCTGAACTATAAAGGCAATTTTGTAAATTTTTGTCAAGACGGGTTGACTCTTCTTTGACTTCTCTAATATTGCTCTGCAATTTCATGTGTAAATTCCCTTTGCCTCTGAACTGTATGACATTCTGCCTTATCTCCTTCAGCCATTAATGTGAAAGTGCAAGAACTATTTTCCTCTCATTGGTGTTTTGTAGAGATCTGCAATCTACATGACTGTATCTCTTTTGGCCTATGGGTGATATATAAGTGAATCCTCTCTTTCCTTGTGTCATTCATTTGGGCTTTTTGATCTGCATGTGGTTGTTAGATTAAAACAAGTCTGAATGTGTATATCTTTTGGTGTCATGATGGTTCAATAGTGCATGTATGGGCAGAGATTGGTTTGAACACACTATTTTGTTGCATCACCCCCTTAGATTAGAATAGGTAGATTTTATTTTCATGCATTCCTTCTCCCTTTTCCTCTCCAAGAGTAGATAGGTGCACCCTGATAGTAAAGGAAGCTAGCCTTCTCTGGAGACTCAACCTCATAGTTCAAGTCCCATAGCTTGGAGGTTGTTTCCATGTTTCACAAGGTCATCCTTAGGTAAAAACTTTGGACAAGGGTGCAAACCTCTGTGACAACAGTACCTTCAAAATCTTATCCTCCTCTTCTTGTGTCTTTGGACACATCTCCTTAGTCAACTTCAAATGACCAGGTAAAGGTGTGTTGATAGCTTTAGCATTCTCTATAAAGAAATGTTGCAACATATTCACAATATAATCATCTTAAGATAATGTCAATTTTCTATTCCTCCTATCTTTGCAAATATTCATACCAAGAATTTGTTTTTCTGCCCCCAAATCCTTGATAGCAAACACATATGCTAACTGGTGTTTCAACCTCTTAATGTGATCCATGTTAGACTGAGCTACAAGCATATCATCAACATATAAACATAAAATAATGTAGTTGTCATCATCCAACCTCTTAAAATAAATACAATGATCTAAATGGAAACTTCTATATCCATGCCCATGCATAAAACTATCAAATATCAGATACCATTGTCGAGGTTCTTCTTCAAGCCATATAAACTTTTTTTCAATCTGCACACTAAGTTCTCCTTACCTTTGACCTCAAATTTTTGTGGATGTGCCATATATATCTCTTCATCTAAATCACCATGAAGGAAGGCTATTTTAACATCAAGTTACTCCAAATGCAAATCTTTAGTAGCTACAATACTTAAAATAGTGCAAATAGAAGTCATTTTTACAATAGGAGAGAATATCTCATCAAAATAAATGCCCTTTTTTGTGAAAATCCTTTACCACTAACTTGGCTTTAAATCATTTCTTACCTCCATCCTCTTCTTTCAACCTATAAACTAATTTATTTTGTAAAGCTCATTTACCTATAAGCAACTTGCATAAATTCTAAGTCTTCTTTTTCAACAAGGAGTTGATTTCATCAACCATTGTAGACTCCCACTGAATCTTAGTATCCACTTGTACAACTTCATCATAATATTCAGGTCCACCAACATCAATAAGTAAACTAGAATACAAAGATGGAGAAAATCTTTCTGGAGGTCTACTTAGCCTTATTTACCGAGTGATGAAAGCACAGTGTTTATCAAGTGATGAAAGCGCAATGTTTACTGAGTAATGAAAGTATATTGTTTACCGAGTGAAAGCAAGGTAAACGAAGGATTCAGTTTACCGAGTGATATTATATCTATTGAGTCTCCAATGGTTGCTGAGTTTAGAACTAAGTCAGGTGATTTGTATGGTTGAGCCTTCACTTCTACCGAGTGCATGATGATGCCGAGTAATGCAGTGGACGTCGAGCATCAGAAGGTCACCAAGTCAGTTCAGTAAACCTGAGTTATTTACTATTGAGCCAACTCAGTAATGTGTTGTTCACTTGTATTTTGGTCGACCTTGCAATTATAGTTATTGGGATGGTATATATGTAACATATTATATCATTTACAATATGAAAAAAAAATGCATCAATAAAGACATGTAATGTTTTGAGAAGTGTAAATGCGAATTAGCAGAAGAGAAGAATATTCAACAAGGTTTACAAGGAGCAGTAATGATTCATCAGTCACAAGAGGTGATATATATTTCAAGGATCTAATCAACAAATCAAGTTTGTAAGTAGATCCACTATTTCATCCTAATAGGTGAATCAGTTTTGTAAATCTTTTAACTGGGTAGACTTAACAGTCTTTGTATAAATCTCCTAACAGAGTGCATACTTCAGTGTATATTTGTAAATCCTCTAACAAGGTGGACCTAGCAGTCCCTTATGCTCCTAATAGGTAGATCACTAGAAGTGGTCAATGTAAGCCTTAAAAGGCCAACTTCATACTACAGTAATGAAGTTTTGTGGGTATCATCCCCACCTTAGTTTTACTTTCTATTTGGAAGGTTTTTGGGTCACCAAATCACTGTGTACATGTGTTATGGATGTTTGATTTCTCATATATGTAGTAGATTAGATGAATGAATGGTGAATATTTAAAGTGCTGAATTGTTTAAAGTTTTGAGGTTACTGATTCACCCCTCCCCTCTCAGTAGCCTATCTTATCTTGAATATTTCCAACAATTGGTATTAGAGCATTTTGGTTCTCAGGACAAAGCTTGACAGCTTGAGCAAAGATCAAGGACAATGGAGATATTTAGACTTGACAAAGCTATTGAAAATGAAAAGCTAGATCTAGAAATGGCCATGGCTCAACTCAAAGAAGCAAAGGAGCATCTTTCTCAATCCCTAAAAAGAAGGAAGGAATTTGCAAGACAAATGAATGATCATTAGTATGTTGAAGAAAAGATTGAAGACCTTTTACCATCAAGCAGTTCAAATGAAGCTAATGAGGTAATCAAGGAACTCCTAGCAAAGAATGGTTCCCTGTAGGAAGAAGTAAGAAAGCTTAAAAGAGAACAATAAATTCAATCAATCAGGCTATGTGAAGTTTTGAAACAGAGAAACAAGGCAAATGAAGACTTAGAGACAAGAAACAATCAATTCCTTCAGCATGAAGATCTTGTAGATCAATTATCTAATGCAAATGAAGAAATCATGAATCTGAGATCTGAAAATGAAAGCCTGAGGAATGACTTGATCACTGAAAGACAAATCAATGAAAGCTTAAAAAGTGACTTGAGATTTGAAAGACAAATAAATGAAAGTTTGGAAAATGACTTGATCAATGAAAAGCAAATCAATGAGAGAATAATGAAATCTCAAGCAGACATGACTCAATTAAATCAGAAAAGTGAGCAGAATCTTCATAAACAAAAAGGTAAAGCTGGACTTGGTTATAAAGAAGAAGGTGAAACCTCCAAACAAGGTGCCCAAAGAAATAAAAAACCTACTTGTAATCATTGTGGTAAGTTAGGTCACACACCAAACAAGTGTTGGAGCAATGGAAAAAGTAAATTCAATGGTAAATGCTACAATTGCAGTCAGCATGGTCATAAAGCTAATGAATGCAAGGAAAAACCAAAATTTGAAGGCAATTGTCACAAGTGCAAGAAGCATGGTCACAAGGCATTCCAATGCAGATCCAAATCATTCAATCCAGCTGAAAAACTTGTTAAAGAAATCTTTGGATGGGATTACAATACCTGGTGTAGATGTCATTATTGTGGAGAATATGGACACATTGGAAAAGACTCCTCAAGGAATCACTTGAGGAAAAGAGACACAACAGTAAGATGTTATACATGTATAGAACTTGGTCATATAGCTAAAAAATTCATGAATATAGGAAAGGTTGAAGATGAAAAGAAACCTAAAGCTGAAAACATTCAGAAGCAAATGAGGCAACAGTGGATTCCAAAATCTACCGAACAAGATAGTTCAAGTGATGGCAATGTCACTCAAGAAGTGGGTGACTCCATCATTTCCAATTAAGATTCATAAAGGATCTGGAACTGTATCATCAAGCTATATCCAGAGCAGTTCCAAATGCAAGAAAGAAAAATGATCAAATCAGTATTTCAGATACACAAAGATCAAAGAAAGCGTATCTTTCACTGAGTTGCATCTACTGAGGAAAGTCGATTGAAGACCTTACCGAGCTAGGTCGGGATTAACTAAAAGTTTTTTTACCGAGTTGCAAGCTTCTACCAAGCAAATGAATGATAGCCTGTTAAACACTCTATCATCTCATCTACCTTTGTACCAAGCATTTATGACAAAATTTTTCTCAAAAAGGGTAGAATCCAATTTCATTCTTCATCACGATTTCAGAGCTAAGAAATCTCCAGTGATTCCAAAGCAAATTCCAAGTGATTTCAAGCAATTTTTTTTAAAAGAGAAAAATTTGTTCAAAATTTTTTGACACTTACCAAGAAGCAATGGCATCTGGGAGTAACAGTGGCACCAAGGCAAAAAGAGGTTCAGAAATGCTAGTCAAAAGTGTGGAGTGGAAGGCACCAAATTTCAAGCTAGCTCTAGCAATCATAGAATCACTCGACCCAAATGGAGCTCAATCATAAATTCCACCTAAGGTACTTCTTATCAATGATAATCGTACTCATTTCAGATGTTCTATTCAAGAAATTAGAAACCTAGAGATGGACAATGCCCTAGGAGAAATGAGTGTAGATGGCTCTCTGAAACCCGAATACAAGCATCTTGAAACCAAAGGCTTGACTCATATCTCACATATGCCAAGAAATTTCCAAACCAAGTGGATTAGGTATATTTTCATTTAGGTGCACAATGGGAAACTATGGCTAGAGCAGCCAGTGTTGATTACAAAGAAGATGATTTACAAAATCACGGGTCTCCTTATGCTCAGCAAAGCAAAAACCACCAAAACCCTAGGTTGGGAGGAGTTACAAAAGCAAACCCTAGCCAAGTGGGATGGTAGAGGTTTGAAGGTCAGCACTGTATCAGATGTTGAGCTAAGATTTGGCATTCATGTCATTGCCCACAAAATCTATAGCTCTAGTTGACTAAACAGTGTACCTTGTGAGGCTGTGGATTTGGCCTTTAAAATTGTAAAGAAAACTATTGAATTTGATCTGTCAGAATTATTATTGAGACAATTGAATAAAAATATGGATAATATAAGGACTTCAAAGAATAATCCTTGCAAATTTAGTTCTCTATTGATCTGTTTATTTTTCTATGTTCAAAAATTCTTTCCATCAAAAGGAACAGTTGTATGGAGAAAAGACATTCCAATTTTGTATCAGATAAATGAGTTTGTAGCAGAAATGGGTGAAAATTTTGATAGCATCATGGATAACTATTTTGAAGATTTCAAAGAAAGAATAAATAATAGGTTCCGAATTCCACCAAAATTAGTTGAAGATTATAGAGATGATGATGCTTTATGGTTGACTGTGATAAGGTGTACATTCAGGTAGTCAAACCTTGAGTTGCATGGGTGAAACCTCTTCCTTATGAGGTAAATATTGATGAAGCTAGGGACATTATAGAAGCATTGGTGAATGAGCCAGTAGACCCAAAGCAATCAATTTTTGGAACATATGATGACGCAAAGGATAGAATTGAACTTGAAATCAAGCTACCCCAGGCCATAAGCAAAGACAAGAGGAAGATAGCCAAATTGAAAACTACAACAAGTCCTCTTATGCTTATCGAGGGAAAAGGTGAGGATGAAGAATGTGATGAAGAAGAAGAAGGAGAAGAAGAAAAAGAAGAACATGAATCTAAAGAGGAACAACCAAAGAAGAAAGGTAAGGTAATTATTACCAAACCTAAGAAAAAGCCTACTACAGTATTCTCCAGAAGAACTAGAAAAGGCAAGCAGGAACCTATACTGGTCAGACCTCCACCCACATTTGAGGAAAGGCTTAAAAAATTGGAAGAGGGAATTGGCATCACAAATTTCAAGGCATTGAAACTTGAAACAAGAACTGATGCTGAGAAAATGCAAATTGAAGAATTGGTAGTCAATAAAATGGGTAAATGGAAATACTCCCCAAACTAGCTTGCCTCTCAAATCTCCAAAGAATTGTTGGAGAGATTGCAATCGAGATGTGAGTCAACCACCCAAACAGCTAAAGACATATATGAGAAATCTCTGAGGAATCTTCTACCGAGTCTCATTGAAGTAGAAATAAAGGCAACAATGAAGAAACATGAAGGTAAAATGATGATTAGATTTCACACATGTTTGATTTTAATCAAAGACATTGAGCATGTTGTAAATGATGCAACAAACATGTGGAAGAACATCTATCATCTGCAAGAGCCCAGTGAAGATCTAGTTGAGATCAAGGATGATGATAGCAGTGATAGTGATGATTTTGATAGCACTCCATCCATCACAGTTACTCTGGGAGAGCTGCATGCAATTATGGAAGAAAAAGAGGAAGAAGACAAGGAGGAAGAAGCACATGAGGAAGAAGAAGATCTAGTTAAAATTGTAGCACAAGTGATTGCATCCCTTCCTCACTCTCCACCAAAGACTATTACATCCACTATGGAGATAGCTTCTGCAAATGAGATTGTGAGCACAATTGCCACATCAATTGCTCAATCTTCTCTGGCCACCTTCCAGCTCCAGGTATCTGAAACAGATGTGCCAAGCACTTTATCTACCAAGCTAACTATTACTTCTTCAGCTACCGAGCCAGTTTCCTCATCTCCTTTATCAACAATAAGTGTACTAGCAAGTTCCACAATTTTGTTTTCATTAGTTCCAACAAGTTCTACAGTTTTGTCAGCATTATCTACATCTACTTTAAATCCAATTAGTTCGAATACTGCTATACCAAGTGTATCATCATTTTTGGGAAGTGGTTTAGTTTTTGATCCGGTTAGTACTCCTATTGGCATTCAATCCTCCAGTCCTATCCCAGTTTTTACTACTAGCCCTTCCATCTCCACTATTGTTTCTATTCCTAAGGTCAAACCAGTCATCATAGAAGTAAAAAAAAAGCATCCATTAAAACTTCTAATCATTGGAAAAGAAATTGATGAAGACTTTGACCTAGAATTGAGATAGTGATACCTAAGATTGACTATGAGACTACTACCACTGAAGAGATGAGGTTAGCTAGTCAAATCATAGAGATGAAAGCTACACAAAAGTAGTTAAGGTCTGAAAGGGATAAGGAATACAGAATAATTGAGAATGCCAAAAATATAATTACAGATGCTATAGGTGTTGAAGTAGATTCTACACAACACATTTTGATTTAGTTAGAAGAGGCTATACAGAAATTTAATGAGGATTCTTTCGGAAAGGAAAAACTTATTGAGAAAGCTGAAAGGAAATTTGATAATAAGGTGCTAGAGCATATTGTTCAAAAGATAGCAATAAAGCAAGTTGAATTGTCAACATTTTTGGGAAATTTTGAAAATTCTTTTAATAATGCAACATCACTTTTTGCTAAACTTTGTGATGTCTCTAGATTTACCAAAGAAATAAAGGATAAGTTAAATAAGATTGACATTGATATGTAATCAAGTGCCTCCAAGCTAAAGATGGACTCCTCCTCCACAACCTCCCATCACACCAAGATAAGATATTTGGCAGATGTTTACACAGAATTATTGAGAGAGGAAGCAAGAATCCAGTCTACACTCATAGACATCTAGAATATGATCTTTCCTATCATGGACACAATGCAGAAACATATTATTCACTGTAAAACATTGGTCCAAGATTAGAACTTCTCAGTGGCTAATCACCTGATCCAATTATCAGTAGAAGTTCAAATTGCTCTCTCCGCCTATCAAATTTTGCAGCAGACTTGGGATAACACTTTTGCAACCATTCTTAAGGTACATCAATAATTTCTATCTCACTTTGGTGTAGCCATATAAATTTTATATATGTAGTCTTTGGCATTATTGTCAAAAAGGGGGAGAGATTCAGAGATTCAACATAATAAATAAGGAGAGGTATCACTGTAAGTGATAGGGGGAGTTAGCACACAATAAAGTTTTCATGTGTACATAAGTATATTTGTATATACAATAGTTCTACAAAGATCAATTTTGAAAAACCTAAATTCATTCAGTCAGGTTGTGTACATATGTTTTGACTTATAAGTGTTTTGTCACTAATGCCAAAGAGGGAGATTGTTGGCATTAAGTTATTATTGCCATTAGTGACAACACTTATCTGTATCAGTATAACTAAAGAGCTCATCAGTCAGTCTACAATGAATACTGAGCATTTAGTGGTTACCTTGTACATTCATCACTTAAGCAGTTTACATAGAGCCTCACAGTTCACACCGAGCATTCTAGTGTTAATCAAAATGAGTATAGCTACTGAGTGAATGTGCAATCCAACAGTGTCTACTGAGTTTACAGTGTTCACCGAGCTTCACAGTGTTTATCAAGTGATGGAAGTGCAGTGTTTACTGAGTGATGGAAGCACAATGTTTACCAAGTGATGAAAGCACAATGTTTACCGAGTGATGAAAGTGTAGTGTTTACCAAGTGAAAGCAAGGTAAATGAAGGATTCAATTTATCGAGTGATACTATATCTACCGAGTCTCCAATGGTTGTCGATTTCAGAACTACGTCAGGTGATTAGTTCAGAAGGTCACCGAGTATCAGAAGGTCATCGAGTTAGTTTAGTGAACCCGAGTTATTTACTATTGAGCCGACTCAATAATGTTTTGTTCACTTGTGTCTTGGCCGACCTTACAATTATATTTATTGGGATGGTATATATGTAACGTATTATATCATTTACAATATGAAAAAAAAAATGCATCAATAAAGACATGTAATGTTTTGAGAAGTGTAAATGCGAATTAGCAGAAGAGTAGAATATTCAGCAAGGTCTACAAGGAGCAGTAATGATTCATCAGTCACAAGAGGTGATATATATTTCAAGGATCTAATCAGAAAATCAAGTTTGTAAGTAGATCCACTATTTCATCCTAATAGGTGAATAAGTTTTGTAAATCCTTTAATAGGGTAGACTTAACAGTCTTTGTATAAATCTCCTAACAGAGTGCATACTTTAGTGTATGTTTGTAAATCCTCTAACAAGGTGGACCTAGCAGTCCCTTATGCTCCTAACAGGGCAGATCACTAGAAGTGGTCAATGTAAGCCTTAATAGGCCAATTTTGTGGGTATCATCCCCACCCCAGTTTACTTTCTATTTGGAAGGTTTTTGGGTCACCAAATCACTGTGTACATGTGTTATGGATGTTTGATTTCTCATATATGTTGTAGATTAGATGAATGAATGGTGAGTATTTAAAGTGCTGAATTATTTAAAGTTTTGAGGTTACTGATTCACCCCTCCCCTCTCAATAACCTATCTTATCTTGAATATTTCCAACAATTTTTGCATCACACATTATGAAAATCCCTAACCCTAAGCTCTTTTATACAAATATTTTTACTGCCAAAGAATTATGAAGTATGTACAGTACTTCCTTGATTAGTCACCACAAACTAACAGTGTATTGATCCCTTGGTGGAACCATTTATATATCCTAAATGGTTGGCTCCACATCACATATGGCCACAAATAGATGAGTTTCCCCTCTATTTCTGTAGACAATTATTTACAAAATTATATCTCCATCGTGATGTTATTTATATAAATATCCTTGGCCATGGTGGGTAGGGCCAACGTAGGTTTTTAGATAAATTTAGACACCCTAATGATTCAACACTTGTTAATAATTGGACATTGATTAGTTAAAACCTTTCAGTGATGTGAGAATATTTGGAGTTATTTGTAGCAAGAGATAGTGTCCTAGATGATACACAAAGAGATGTTATAAGATGATTGCAACTATTGTGACCCAGGTGCATGAGATGTCTACTGATTGGGGGCATAGAAACATGAAACACCCATGATTGGCATCTACAACTGGTAAGAATGGTGCATCATCTTTAGATGGAGATATGTATTAGGATGTTGACATACCATCTCCACTAGAGGTTGCGATAGGGTCATTAGTAGACTGTTTAAAGGCTATGAGCACATGTTTGTCTATTGATCTTCTTGCAACCTATTGGGCTATTCAATTATTGACTAGATGTCCTCTAAGTATAATACCATCATATGTCATTGATTTCATTAGTGGTATATTGGAGGCATATGGTGGTTAGGGACAGGAGGACATAATTACAACAACTACAACTCCACCACAAACCATATTTGAGGAGGATGTAGCTTCCCCTACCCAAGCAATTTACAAAGATCACTATTTCTAGATATTCTCATGGATCCTATGCTTGACATCTAAAATGTGACCTTAATTGATGTTGACCTAAGTGACATGGGTAAACATATACTAGCCACAATGATGTCATATGGGGACCTACAGATTCCTAGCCACCTAGTACATCATGAGACATAAGTAAAAATTTAGAAACACATCTATTCAATTTTCATATATAATATTCAATTTATTTAAATAATGAATTTGAATGTATGTGGTATATTTGTTTCTTTTATTGCATGTAGGTTGCATCTACAATTTGAGAGGGGGGAGGTGTAGAGAGGCCTATCCACCCCATTCATCTTGATTCATGGGTAAATTTATTTATGCGTAAGTTATTATAAGTACATTTAATTTATTATATATATACACATGTACATGATACATTTTCCTCTTTTATTTTACACAAGGTTTGGGATCTCATGGAGATCAATCACATCATGTGGACTAGGGTAGGGTCCTTTTTGATATTTTTCTTTATACATGTTGTATACATGACTTTAGATCATATATTTTACATATTTGATATTCATGAGCCAGGAAACCATTTAAATTTATAGAACTTTTTTTTGATATTTCATATATTCACATGTTATGTGGCCTTTTATATTTATAGTGCACATATTTGATATTTACATGTGTTAGTGAACATTTACATTTATAGTTCACAAATTGTGTTGTACTTCTAGGAGTGATCATATTTGGCTTAAGTGTTGTCATATATTTTTTATAAGATAGAAAATGTAGATGAAATTCAATATGATTTTGACAACAACAAGTTTTACATACCTTATTTAAAAGTACAAAAAAGGGAGCAACCTCTCAAACATTCTTGACAATTTTTCACATTTAAAAATTCTTTTTTTTTTTTGAAATCTTCAAACAATTCACTTTGTGTTGTATCTAAAAAGTGTTTTGGGTGTGCAATTTTCATACCCATCTCTTTATCTTCAATATGTATAGTGTCTCTTCTATTGGAAGAAACACGGGAGTGGCTGGTCCAATATTTAACATGTCTTATAACATCTTTAGAAATTATATCTCTTGAAGGAAGTATGCAAATATTAACCTAGTTCTTTTCAATTTTCTCATCCATAAATTTTGTTCTTTTGATATATCCTTGAACAATTCTTCTAGATAAGTTGAGCAATTCAGAAATCACTCAAACCTTCTTTTTCTATGACAAGTTCTTTTTAGGAATTATCATAATCAATGCTCTACATGTAACACTCAATCAACTACTTGACTTGTGTTATCAAGAGAATTTAATGCATCTATCAAATTTTGAACTATTATTTCTTTTACATGACCTTCAAAGCTTTTCTTATTGTTCCTACTGAACAACTCCAAAACATGACTCATTTCTCTTTTCCTAAATAACCTAACAAATAATTGTGTTTTACCAATAAGAGATTTTTTCTCAAAATATTGGTCACACGTGTTTTTGAGATGTAGTTCAATTGTACTTATAGGTACCATGTGTTCAAATTATTCAATTTATCTAAAAAGAGATTCTTCATCCATCTCCATCAAAATTTCCAAGCCAAAAGAAAAATTTATAGATTTCCTACTACTTTCTAAAAATTGAACACAATCTTCTTCAATTTCAATCGCACTCTTCAATTGGTGGCTCTACAATACATTTTTCCATCCTTCCTCCTTCTCATCTCTTACTCGATCATATATTTTTGCTCTTTCATTTTTATTCCCCATTGCACAAGAACCCGAAAGAGAGAGCTTCAAATCACTTGCATACAAAAGACTTGAATTCACCTACATATATAATAGAAGATCATAGAAGATTTAGAAAAAAAAAATAAATTTTATTATAATTTAAGATTTTTAACTTTAGAGCTCTAAGATGAATTGACAACATGAAAGTTTTTATATTTTGTTACATGAAAAACTATAATAAGATGAATTAGTTGCATTTAGAGGTTGCTAAATTTAGATTAAAAAAATGGTTAAATAAATAAATAAATAATTAAATCACTTATCAAAAAATAAAAAATTAGATCAATTGGTTGTAATAAGGAATCAGAGTCTTTTTATCATCTTTCACTAAATTACTTCTTTTCATAGGCTTGTTGGCACTTTGTCCTTAATAAACTCAGCTACCCTATGCCTTTACCAAATTCACTTTGGGACCTTTTTTCAATATTGGCCAAACCCTTTTTCAAAGGTAGTGTTCTCTTCCTTATGGAAATGCATCCCAACATCAATCATTTGGGCTATTTGGTGGGAGAGGAACAAGAGAATTTTCAAACATGAGACTCACACTTTAGAGAAGGTACTTCAAGATTTCAAAAAGAGTACTTTGGAAATTATTAATCATTATGTTTGCAAGTTTAAGGGACAACGTGTCTTCACACCATGGTATAATTTTATAGCTTAGCATTAGAAAGACCTCTTATTACCTTCTCTTCATGCTATGTTGTGCCCATACAAATTTTCCTTGATTAGATCTCAAATTAAATGGTCTCCATCGATTTTTGGTTAATTTAAACTCAATATTGATGGAGACACTCAAGGTAATCTAGGAAAGTTAGGTATATGACTTGTTATCAAAGACTACAAAGGAGTAGTACTAGAAGCCAAATCTTCCTCCATCCAACCAACTACTAATAATAGAGATGAAACATTAGCTCTTCTGAATGGATTAGTCCGTGCTAAATCCTTGAGCATCTTGTCCCTACATATTGAAGGTGGTTCTGCAATCATCATAAATGCTTCCATTAATCATTATGTTTTTAATTGACCAATCCATTATATTTTACAACAAGTTTGGATTATTACAGATAATATGCATGAATGTTATATATCACATGTATATTGTAAAGGAAATAAACTTGTAGATTGCTTAGCTAATTTGGGCATAGATGATGTTAACATTGATTCTTTATTATCCCTTTTGAACTCTCATCTTTATCCTAAGCTTATGGATATTATTTCTTCAAAAGGTGAATATTAATCTCCTCCTCTTCTCATTCAGGTATGAGAAGAGCCCCTTGAGGTTTTTGTGCTTCTTGTTCAATTTGATTTCATATTTTCCACTGAATGCTTTGTTTGCTGGAAAAATGTTTGGAATTTGATTGGGGACTTTGTTCTTTCTCCACCTACAAAGAGAATTTTATTTCCATGAAAAATCATCTCCATTTTCCTTTCAAATGTATTAGACTTATCCCAATCTTGGAGACTCCTTAAAACTATTGTTTGGAAAGTTAGTTCACCCTATTTCCTTCTCGATGATGCTTTTCTTAGGGCAGTTCAAAAAATTTATTCATAGGTGGGCAATGCATATATCGGTGATTTCTTTTTGAGGCATTTTCTCTTTAATAAGGTTGAATTTTTGAAACTGTTGGATGCTTTGAAAATGGCCCATGACATTGGTAATTCAATGTGTTTGCTCAAGAGTTTTTAATAGTTTCAGTTTTATGATGCATTGAAAAACAAAGTATTTCTCATAATGGGGGCTTTATTGCATCTAATTTCTCATCCTCATAATGAATTGAATGTTAATATTTTTGGTGACTTAGTTGAAAATTTGCATTCAAAATCACAGGTAAATAGTGGTTTTGTTCACTTTTCATTCACAGATCATGAGTGGGAAAATATGTGGGTTGCATTATCACCTAAGTCAACACCACTTGATATTACTACTAGTGACATTGACCAATTTATGGATTTATGAGAAGTCATGGAATTGGAGTAAATTTTAATCAAGAATGGCTCTCTCGATTGATTTTGGTATTAAAATATTTTGATTCCTATTACAATGGGAACTTTTTTGGCTAGATATAATTTTGGGTATATGAATGATATGCATTACAAGCATTTTTAGGTCATGCCCTTCTATGATAATGTGATAAAAATTAGTTAGCATTTGGGCTGTTCTTTGAATACTATTTTGGTGTGATTTTTGAGCATCCTTGGCAGCTTTATTGCAGGGTTCTCTCATAAATACTCTATTGGGATTCTATCTTCATTGACTCTTTTGTTATTTCAAAGTGAATATTTTTGTTTGATAGCTTTCCTTGTATCTTATCATGACTGCAAAGGATAATGTTCCATGTTAATGTACTTTGTGTTGGACTTTATGAATTACTTGGTTTGTCCCTAGAGCTTGCCATTCACCTACCTAGTAGAAGTTGGGTTCCCCAAGCCTCCTTTGACACTGCAACTCCAATAGTCAAGACATTTAATCCAGTAGGTAAGTTTAAATTTAGAAATGAGAGAAGTTTTCTATGAACAACAAGAGACAAAAGGAGGGAATGTTTTATTCATTCTAAATGATCCTAGATATATAGAGTAATTCATAAGAGTTCAATAGAGAAACAACAACTAGAAGGTTTCATCAAAGTGCAACAACATGGGTGAATGTTTCTCTGAGTTTTGTGAAAGTGAAATTTTGTCCTATACTAGCAGTGATTTCTCTAGGCTTATTGAATGCAACCATAGAATGTTGTAAGTTTGTTTAGTATTTAGATAAATTTTTTTTTGGGTTTGTAGTTTTACTCTCTAGATTTGTAATAGTTTGATTTAGTTAATAGAAATCAAGCAAGCAAGCAAACTTGTCCATCTCTAGTGTATTGTGTTTGATCTTGTCTCCATTTACTTATTCCATTATGCATTTAGTTATTTAGAAAAATAGAGCAAAAATATCTATTCTTGCTTGTGCATTTTTCTAGAATGGTGTTTTTTTCTTTGTGATGTGGGTGAACACATTCCTTAGTTGAATTTTAACCTTGTTCAGTATTTGTCTCGGCTTGTGTCTTTGCCGAGTAACTTGGTCCCTATTGATCGAGTGATTCCATCCTAACCATTTCTGAGCTTTCCTTTTTTGACTGAGCAAATCAGTCCTAACTCTTGGCGAGTTTCTTTGTGCCAACTGAGTGACTCAACCTCTTGTATTGCCAAGATGCTTGACTATTTTGACTTGGTTCCCTTCCTCGGGTTGTTGAATTTTTTATGGTATCAGAGCCATTTGCCCCACATTCTTGTGAGTTTGGGCATTTTTTTTTTGGGTGTTGAAGTTTGTTGTGTAGGAGACATGGGTGGAGGACCACAATCCTTTAATGGACAAAATTATGACACTTGGACAAAGAAGATGAGAACCATTATGGTTGAAAATGACTTGTGGGAGTTTTTGGTTAATGAGTTCAATGATATAATTGACCCATCACAATATGCTACCATCACCAACAATCAAAAAACTCAACTGAAGGAGTCAAGAAGGAAGGATGCAAAAGTGTTAAGCTTTGTTGAGGTAGCCATAATAGAGGCAATTTTTCCCAAGATAGCAGGAACTAACTATTCAAAGGAAGCATGGGATATCCTTGAGATAAATTTCAAAGGGATTGATAAAGTCTGAGTAGTGAAGCTATAGATGATTCGAAGGGACTTTGAGAACCTCCAAATGAAGGATAATGAGTCTATTGTAGACTTTAGCTCAAGGATATTTAGCTTGATAAACTAGTTGAAGTCAAATGGAGAAGATTATGAGGAGAAAATAATCGTGAAAAAGATATTGAGAAGTCTACCTCCAAAGTATGATAATCTTGTGATGACCATTAAAGAGGCAAAGGACCCCACTACTTTGACAATGGATGAGTTGATGGGTACTCTCCAAACCCATGAGCACCAGATCAATAGATCAACATCATCTTCCCAAGAGAAAGCCTATAAAGCTAATGCCAATGTAGGAGGCAGGGGGAGAGGAAGAAATGACTTTGGTAGAGGCTCTAGAGGTAGAGGTCATGGAAACTCTGGAAAAAGAAATGCTAGAGGAGAAATCTCAGGATGAGCTCACTCAACCAAGAGGGAGAAAGAAGCTCTCAAAATAGCTCTAGAGGAGGCAATAAAAAATGCAACTCAAATAAGAGCAATGTGGAGTGCTACTCTTGCCACAAATTTGAACATTATGCAAGTGAATGCTAGAAAAAGGAAGGTGACCAATCAAAGCAGATTGTAAATGTGGTTGATGTGAATGTGGGTGAAGCAAACAATCATACAACCGTCATCATCTAAAACATTGGTGAAGAAGACAACCCTGTGGTATGGTATTTAGATAGTGGTTTCAGCAACCACATGAGTGGAAATAAAAACTTATTTTCATTTATTGGTAAGAATATCAAATATGAAATCAAAATGGGAAACAATGGAAACATTCCTATTGTGGGAAAATGATCTATTATGGTCTACACTAAGCAAGGTGAGAAGAGATAGATTCAAAATATTTATTTTTCCCCAGGTATGAAGCACAACTTGATGAGTGTTGGACAACTCATTCAAAATAATTAAAAAGTGCCGATGAAGAATGACAAGTGTGTATTCATGAGAAAGATGAGAGTAAGAGGATTCTTGTAGCAATACAAATGACAAGGAACTGGATGTTCCCCTTGAGGATAGAAACATGTTTCTATTCTCAAGTTGACATCAACAATCAACTCTAAAGAATGTGATTGAAGACCCCTCCAAGCTATGGCATCACAGGTATGGACATCTTGGTTATGCTAGTTTAAATTTATTCTCTAAGAAAAGAATGGCAGATGGTTTTCCTAATATTGTAGAGTCATGTGACAAGCATGAGGCTTGTATTTTAGGTAAGCAACATAGGCCTCCTTTTCATTTTGGTAATTCTAGAAGGACAAGGGAACCATTAGAGCTGGTGCATATTGATTTAGTTGGCCCAATGCAAACCACTTCTATTGGGTGGAGTACATATTTTATGACATTCATAGATGAAATCAGCTATAGGACATGGTTATATTTTTTGAAAAATAAATCTAATGCATTTGACAAGTGACCAAGTGACTTGGTCCTAACCATTGACAAACTTTCCTTTTTGACTAAGTGACTCAGTCCTAACTCTGTTGATAAAAATTATTCAATTGTATATTATCATTGATGTTACATAAGTGTTATACTCTAGCCCAACACAAGACTCCAGTATTAGTCGAGAAAAGTTTAGGGATTCCTATGTAAACTGAGTCAGGTCAGTTACCAAGGAACTCAATGGTAACTGAGTGAGCCAATTTGTTAGGATTAAACCTCAGATAGAAATAACAATTACATGAAGATATAACCAATAATAGAAAGTAGTAGATCACGCAGAAGAGAACACAAGGCACCAAGATTTAATGTGGTTCACCCAATCTTTGGGATACATCCACCAACAACAAGTCCATTATTATTATTATTATCCAGTGATTACAACCTGATTACAATCTATAATCCCTTATAGCTCAAAATTGCCACAAGAACCAATTTTTGAATCACCATACATTATGAAATCCCTAATGCTAAGCCTTTTTAGACAAGCTTTTTCCACTTACAAAATTAGGGCTGGAATAATAGAAAAATAGTAGCTGATACCTTTTACAATATAAGGGCATTTTTGGCTTTGGGGGCGTTGCCCCCCAAAATCCCCACAGGGGCATTTCCCCTTAACCCCACCTTGTATTGCAACAAGGAGTACACTTGGGGTGTTTTCCCTTGACCTCGTCTTGGGGGCATTGCCCCCAAACCCTTGTAGAAATAATATGGGAAAAAATCTATGCTGAATAAACCTCTGAGTTTGATTAGGCTCCAAATCACAACAATCTCCCACTTGGAGACTAATCAGGCTCTACAACAATAACCTCCCACTTGGTGACTAATCATAGCACTACTAAACTTATAGCTCCCATTGGAATATCAAACTACCCTAGACTTTGCTGTTCATTTATTCTATTTAGTCGAGAATGTTAGGATAAACCACGGATAGAAATAAAAACTACATGCAAATATAACCAATAACAGAAAACAATAGAACACATAGAAATGAACACAAGGCACCAAGATTTAACGTGGTTCACCCAATCCCTGGGCTACGTCCACCAAACAATAAGTCCAATCTTATTACAATCCAGTGATTACAACCTGATTACAATCCATAATCCCTTACAGCTCAATATCGCCGCAAGAACCAATTTTGTATCACAACATTATAAAAAATACCCAACCCTAAGCCCTTTTATACAAGTATTAAACCGCTTTAGGGTTATAACATGTTGGCCATAATATGTCGGCTACCATGTCGGCTACTACCTAAATTTTTTTTTCAGGGCGATGCCCCGAACCCCACTATTTATGAAATATGTACAGTACTTTCCTGATTAGTCACCACAATCTAACAATCTCCCACTTGGGGACTGATCAGGCTCCACACTAAACAACAATCTCCCACTTGGAGACTGATCCTGTAGCAATACCACTACCACATGGGGCTCCCACTGGATCAAACCATCCTAGACTCTACTGTTCTTGTATTCATGTTCAGTCTAAAAGACCAATCGAAGCTGAAGAGGAGTTCAGCTTCTCCCTTGTTACAACCTTTGTCAACATATCTGCTGGATTGTCATTGGTATGTATCTTCTCCATCTTTAACTGTCCATCCTCCAAAACTGACCGAATGAAATGGTACTGCAACTGTATGTGTTTGGTCTTAGAATGTAGAGCTGAATTCTTAGCAAAATGAATGGCACTCTGACTATCTGTGAACAAATAATTATCCTTCTGAGGATGTCTCAATTCTTCCAAGAAGATCTGAAGCCATATCATCTCCTTGGCTACCTCTGTAGCAGCAACATACTCTGCCTCTGTAGTGGAGAGAGCATTAATCTTTTGTAACCTAGAAACCCAGCTCACAGCTGCCCCACCAACAGTAAAGACATAACTTGTAGTACTCCGCCTGGTATCAATATCCCCAGCCAAATCTGAGTCAACATAGCCCTGTAAATCAGTAGTAGAGCCCCCAAAGTGTAAACACTTATTGGATGTTCCTCTCAAATATCTGAGAATCCACTTGACAGCATTCCAATGCTCAAATCCTGGATGACTCATATACCTGCTAACGACTCCCATTGCATGTGCAATATCTGGCCTAGTGCATACCATAGCATACATCAAAATTCCTACAGCTGAAGCATAGGGTACCTTGGACATCTTATCCTCCTCTTCCTGTGTCTTGGGACACATCTCCTTAGTCAATTTCAAATGACCAGGTAAAGGTGTGCTGATAGCTTTAGCATTCTCCATAGAGAAACGTTGCAACACCTTCTCAACATAATCAGCTTGAGATAGCATCAATGTTATGTTCTTCCTATCTCTACAAATCTTCATACCAAGGATTTTTTTTGCTGCCCCCAAATCCTTCATAGCAAATGCATGTGCTAATTGGCATTTTAGCCCCTTAATATGATCCATGTTAAACCCAACTACAAACATATCATCAACATATAAACATAAAATAATATAGCTATCATCATCCAACCTCTTAAAATAAACACAGTAATCTGAATGACACCTATTATATCCATGCTCATGCATAAAACTGTCAAATTTCAGATACCATTGCCGAGGTGCTTGCTTCAAGCCATATAAACTTTTCTTCAATTTGCACACTAAGTTCTCCTTACCTTTGACCTCAAAACCTTGTGGCTGAGCCATATATATTTCTTCATCCAAATCACCATGAAGAAAGGCTGTTTTAACATCCATCTGCTCTAAATGAAAATCTTCAGTAGCCACAAGACTTAAAACAGTACGAATAGAAGTCATTTTAACAACAGGAAAAAATATCTCATCAAAATCAATTCCCTTTTTTTGTGCAAATCCTTTTACAACTAACCTGGCCTTAAATCTTTTCTTACCTCCTTCCTCTTCTTTCAACCTGTAAACCCATTTATTTTGTAAAGCCTTTTTACCTGTAGGAAACTTGCACAAATCCCATGTCTTATTTTTCAGCAAAGAGTCCATTTCATCTTTCATTGCAGACTCCCACTGAATCTTAGTATCCACCTGCACAACTTCATCATAACTTTCAGGTTCACCAGCATCAGTAAGTAAAATAGAATACAAAGAGGGAGAAAACCTTTGTGGAGGTCTAATTTGCCTTGTTGACCATCTAACATTCACTGGTGTTTGTGGTATTTGTTGTTACAGTTGTTGCACATCATGAGGAATGGCTGGAACATCAGCTTTTGGAGTATCATCCAACACTACATAATCATCTTCTTTCTTCTCATGTTGTTGCAACAGATCTTTGTACAACACTTTCTCATTGAATATGACATCTTGACTTCTAATAATTTTAAGATTTTCAAAATCCCAAAGCCTATAACCAAATTCATTAATTCCATATCCAACAAAGACACATTTCTTTGATTTAGCTTCTAGCTTGGTTCTATTTTCAGAGTCTATATGAGCAAAAGCTTCACAACCGAAGGTCTTGAGAAAAGAATAACTCACCTTCTTACCAGTCCATGCTTCCTCTGGAATACCACAGCCCAAAGGAGTAGAGGGAACTCTATTAATCAAATATACTGCAGTATTGACAGCCTCCGCCCACATGTGTAAGGGCAACCTAGCATGCAACCTCATGCTCCTTGCACGATCCATTATAGTCCTGTTCATGCGTTCAGCCACTCCATTTTCCTGTGGAGCCCTTGGAATAGTTTTTTGTCTACGAATACCATTAGTGGAGCAATAATCTTCAAATTCACGACTGCAATACTCACCACCATTATCAGATTTGAGACATTTTAATTTCTTACCAGTCTCATTTTCAACCAAGCATTTCAATTTCTTAAAAGTTTGAAATACATCAGATTTTTGTCTAAGGAAATAAACCCATACTTTTCTAGTTGCATCATCAATAAATGTAACATAATAATGAGAGCCACCAAGGGAAGATACTTGGGCTGGTCCCCATACATCTGTATGCACAAGCTCTAATTTCTCCTTTTTGTTTTCCTTCCCTGTCTTTACAAAACTCACTCTCTTTTGGTTTCCATACACACAACTTTCATAGAAATCCATATTCACACATTTTAGACTTGGTAAAACTTTCCTTGAATGAAGTACTTTCATACCTTTCTCACTCATGTGCCCAAGTCTATTGTGCCACAGTGCTGTATCAGAATCTACAGCAGCTATTTGTTCTCCCTGCTCAACTGCAGTAATTGTCCCTGAATATTCATTTTTCTCTGAAACAATCAAAGTAGAAGGAACAATATGACCTGTACAAAGATATAAGGTGCCTACTTTCACACCTTTTTCTACTAAAAGGGAACCTTTTGAAACCTTCCAATTTTTATCAGTAAAAGTAACTACACAACCCTCATCACCGAGTTGCCCTGCTGAAATTAAATTTCTACTTAGTTTTGGAACATGTGTTACCTCATGTAGTAGCCAATGATTCCCATTCTACAACTTAATCTTAAATTTTCCCTTTCCAACAATCTGACAGGGTTCATTATCCCCCAAATAAACAAGCCCAAAATCGCCTTGGACATAATCAATGAAATAACCTCTCTGAGGTGTAGCATGAAATGCAGCACCAGAATCTAAAACCGATGAATCATCAACACTCTCTAAAGACAGAAGCAAAGCATCCTCTTCAGATTTGTTACTTACCACATTTGCCTCCTTGTCTCCATCTGATTTATCTCCTTCATTTTTCTTTCGATTCCAACAATCTTTCTTTTTGTGCCCTGGTTTCCCACAGTACCAGCAATCATTTGGTCCTCTCGGTTGAGACCTCCTCCCCTTTGACTTTCCTCTTGATTTCCCATGATTTCCAAAGTTACTTCCTCTTTCATTCGTTCTACCCCTGCTTTGTGCATTTAAAGCACTTCCTGATGTAGATCCACCTGAGGATTTTCTACGAGTTTTCTCACTTAAAATAACACCGATCACATCATCATATTTTAGGGAACTAGATCCAAGAACAAAATTAATCACCGCCATTACTAAGCCATTCCAGCTTTTAGGCAAAGAACACAAAATCAAGAGAGCCCTAATTTCTTCATCAAAATTGATACACACAGAAGATAATTGACTAGTAATAGTATTAAACTCATTTAAATGATCTGCAACAGATCCACCTTCTGCCATTTTCATATTAAATAAACGCTTCATGAGAAATACCTTAT
The DNA here is from genome assembly GCA_028749045.1 of Cupressus sempervirens. NCBI lineage: Eukaryota > Viridiplantae > Streptophyta > Pinopsida > Cupressales > Cupressaceae > Cupressus > Cupressus sempervirens. The sequence continues at coordinate 743,970,077 of CM053790.1, forward strand.
TTGAAGCGGAGGGCTTTTCATACAGTGTCGCTAGGGTTTTCATCAAATCTTTTGTCGTCTTTACTTTTGTAATATTAAATGCCACTGATGGTGCCAAGCATAACCGAATGCTTTCGAGTGCCTTTCTGTCCAAAAGATCCCATTCAGCCTCTGACATAGTTCCCTGATTCTTGGCTTTTCCTTCCAACAGCTTCCATAAATCCTTCTGATATAAATAGTCTTCCATTTGGATCTTCCATAATTGGAAGTTCTGCCCATTAAACCTGTCAACCCTCAACTTACCCTCATCTTCCATCGCTCCCACTCAACTGTGAGACTCCCACTTAACCGTGAGACTTTCCTGCAGAGGATAACTGAAAGACAACCTTGTTCTGATACCACTTGTTAAGATAAACCACAGACAGAAATAAAAACTACATGCAAATATAACCAATAACAGAAAATAATAGAACACATAGAAATGAACACAAGACACCAAGATTTAATGTGGTTCACCCAATCCCTGGGCTATGTCTACCAAACAGCAAGTCCAATCTTATTACAATCTAGTGATTACAACCTGATTACAATCCGTAATCCCTTACAGATCAATACCACCGCAAGAACGAATTTTGTATCACAACATTATAAAAAATACCCAACCCTAAGCCCTTTTATACAAGTATTAAACCGCTTTAGGGTTATAACATGTCGGCCATATGTCGGCCATAATATGTTGGCTACCATGTCGGCTACTGCCCAAATTTTTTTTTCAGGGCGATGCCCCGAACCCCACTATTTATGAAATATGTACAGTACTTTCCTGATTAGTCACCAAAATCTAACAATCTCCCACTTGGGGACTGATCAAGCTCCACACTAAACAATAGAGAAGACCAATCAAAGTTGAAGAGGAATTCAACTTCTCCCTTGTCACTACCTTTATAAACATATATGTTGGATTGTCATTTGTATGTATCTTCTCCAGCTTTAACTGCCCATCACCCAAAACTAACCAAATGAAATGGTATCACATTTGAATGTGTTTTGTCTTTGAATGTATAGCTGAATTATTTGCAAGATGAATGGCACTTTGACTATCTATAAACAAATAATTATCCCTTTGAGGGTGTTCCAATTCTTTCAAGAATAATTGAAGCCATATCATCTCCTTGGTTTCCTCTGTAGCAGAAAAATACTCTTCCTTTGTAGTGGATAAAACATTAACTTTCTATAACCTAGAAACCCAGCTCACGACTGCCCCACCAACATTAAATACATAACCTGTAGTACTCCACCTGGTATCAATATCTCTTGCCAAATTTGAGTCAAAAAATCCCTATAAATCAGTAGCAGAGCCCCCAAAGTGTAAACACTTACTGGATGTTCCTTTCAAATATTTGAGAATTCATTTGACTGCATTCCAATGCTCAATTCTTGGATGACTCATATACTTGCTGACAACTCTTATTACATGTGCAATATCTAGCCTAGTACATACCATAGCATACATCAAGCTTCCTACAGCTAAAACATAAGGTACCTTAGACATCTTGTCCTCCTCTTCTTGTGTCTTGGGACACATCTCCTTAGTCAACTTCAAATGACTAGGTAAAGGTGTACTGACATCTTTAGCATTCTCCATAGAGAAATGTTGTAACACCTTCTCAATATAATCAGCTTGAGATAATGTCAATTTCCTATTCTTCCTATCTCTACAAATTTTCATATCAAGGATTTTTTTGCTGCCCCTAAATCCTTCATAGAAAATGCATGTGCTAACTATTGTTTCAACCCCTTAATATGATCCATGTTAGACCCAGCTACAAGCATATCATCAACATATAAACATAAAATAATGTAGCTGTCATCATCTAGCCTCTTAAAATAAATACAATGATCTAAATGAAACCTATTATATCCATGCTCATGCATAAAACTATCAAATTTTAGATACCATTGCCAAGGTACTTGCTTCAAGCCATACAAAATTTTCTTCAATTTGGACACTAATTTTTTCTTACCTTTGACCCCAAATCTCTATGGCTGAACCATATATATCTCTTCACTCAAATCACCATGAAGTAAGGCTATTTTAATATCAAGCTGATTTAAATGCAAATCTTCAGTAGCCACAATACTTAAAATAGTGTGAATAGAAGTCATCTTAACAACAGGAGAAAATATCTCATCAAAACCAATGCCCTTTTTCTGTGCAAATCCTTTTACCACTAACTTGTCTTTAAATTGTTTCTTACCTCCATCCTCTTCTTTCAACCTATAAACCCACCTATTTTGTAAAGCCCTTTTACTTGTAGGCAACTTGCATAAATCCCATGCCTTATTCTTAAGCAAAGAGTCAATTTCATCTTTCATGGTAGATTCCTACTGAATCTTAGTATCCACTTGCATAGCTTCATCATAACATTCAGGTTTGCCAACATTAGTAAGTAAAATAGAATACAAGGAATGAGACAATCTTTTTGGAGGTCTACTCATCCTTGTTTATTGTCTAACATTCATTGGGCCATGTGGTATTTGTTACGATCATTGTACATCATGAGGAATTATAGGAACATCAACTTTTGGAGTATCATCCAACACTACATAATCATTTTCTTTCTTCTCATGTTGCTACAAGAGATCTTTGTACAATATTTTGTCAATATTTGCTTCTTACAATTTTATGATTTTCAAAATTACAAAGCCTATAACCAAATTTATTAATGCCATATCCAATAAATACACATTTCTTTGACTTAGCTTCTAGCTTGGTTCTATTTTCAGAATCTATATGAGCAAATGCTTCACAACCAAAGGTTCTAAGACAAGAATAACTCACCTTCTTACTAGTCCATGCTCTCTTTGGAATACCACAACCCAAAGAAGTAGAGGGACCTCTATTTATCAAATATATAGTAGTATTGATAGCCTCCACCCACATGTGTAAGGGCAACCTAACATGTTGTTAGTTTGTGTTGATTGATCAGAAAAGTACTGTACATACTTCATAAATTCTTTGATGATGCCCCAATTTTTTTTTGGCCCTATTTTATCAAGATTTTGGGCTGATACATAATTATTAATTATAACCCTAAAGAAATAAAAATACTTGTATAAAACGGCTCAAGGTTAGGGATTGTTTCATAAAGTGATGCAAAAATTGGTTCTTGTGGTGATATTGAGTTGTAAGGGATTACATATTGTAATTAGGTTGTAATCACTAGATCATAAAAATATTGAATTTACTTTTTGGTGGACATAGCCCAGGGTTTGGGTGAACCACATTAAATTTTGGTGTCTTGTGTTATTTCTTGTGTGATCTATTATTTTCTAATATTGATTATATTTGCATCTAATTATCATTTCTATCTGTGGTTTAATCCTAACTAGTGGTATCAGAGTGAGGTTGTTTTTTTATTATTATCCTCTACAGGAAAGTCTCACGGTTGAGTGAGAGCGATGGTAGATGAGGGTAAGTTGAGGGTTGATAGGTCTAATGGGAAAACTTCTAGTTATCAAAGATGCAAATGGAAGACTATCTTTATTAGAAGGATTTATGGAAGCCATTGGAAGGAAAATCCAAGAATTAGGAAACTATGTCAAATGAGGACTAGGATATTTTAGATAGAAAGGCACTTGAAAGTATTCAATTATGCTTGACACCATTAGTGACATTTAATATTACACAAGTGAAGATGACAAAAGAGTTGATGCAAACCCTAGCAAAATTGTAAGAAAATCCCTCTACTTGAAACAAGGTATTTATCATGAAGAATTTATTTAATATGAAAATAGTAGAAGGTGAATTTTTTGCATATCATTTAAATGAGTTTAATACTATTACTAGTCAGCTATCTTCTGTGATTGTCAATTTTGATGAAGAAATTAGGGCTCTCTTGATTTTGTGTTCTTTTTCCTGAAAGCTGGAATAGCTTGGTAATGGCTGTGAGTAATTCTATTTGTAGATCTAGTACTCTAAAATATGATGATGTGATTGGCGTTATTTTGAGTGGGGAAAATCGTAGGAAATCCTCAGGTGGATCTACATCAAGAAGTGCTTTGAATACACAAAGCAGAGGTAGAACAACTGAAAGAGGAAATAATTTTGGAAATCATGGGAAATCAAGAGGAAAGTCAAAACAGAGGAGGTCTCAATTGAGAGGACCAAATGACTACTAGTACTATGGGAAACTAGGGCATAAAAAAGAAGATTGTTGGAATCGAAAGAAAAATGAAGGAGATAAACTAGATGGAGACAAGGAGACAAATATGGTAAGTAACAAATCTAAAGAGGATGCTTTTCTTTTTTCTTTAGAAAGTGTTGATGATTCATGAGTTTTAGATTATGGTGTTTCATTTCATGCTACACCTCATAGAGGTTATTTCATTGATTATGTCCAAGGGGATTGTGGACTTGTTTATTTGGGAGATAATGAACCCTGTCAGATTGTTGGAAAGGGAGAAGTTAAGATTAAGTTGTAGAATGGGAATCACTGGCTACTACATCAGGTAAGACATGTTCCAAGGCTGATTAGGAATTTAGTTTTAGCATGGCAACTCGGTGATGAGGGTTGTGTAGTTACTTTTAATGATGAAAATTGGAAGGTTTCAAAAGGTTCCCTTGTAGTAGAAAAAGGTGTGAAAGTAGACACCTTATATCTTTTTACAGGTCATATTTTTCCTTCTACTTTACTTGTTTTAGAGAAAAATGAATGTTCAGGAACAATTGCTACAGTTGAGGAGGGAGAACAAATAGCTGTTGTAGATTCTGATACAACACTATGACACAATCATCTTGGGCACATGAGTGAGAAAGGTATGAAAGTACTTAATTCAAAGAAAATTTAATTAGATCTAAAATGTGTTAGTATGGATTTCTGAAAGTTGTGTTAGGAAAATAAAAGAGAGCGAGTTTTGTGAAGATTGGGAAGGAAAATAAAAAGGAGAAATTAGAGCTTGTGCATACAGATGTATGGGGACCAACTTAGGTATCTTCCCGTTGTGGTTCTTGTTATTATGTTACATTCATTGATGATGTAACTAGAAAAGTATGGGTTTATTTTCTTAGGCAAAAATCTAATGTATTTCAAACTTTTAAGAAATGGAAATGCTTGGTTGAAAATGAGACTAGTAAAAAATAAAAATTTCTTAGATCTGATAATGGTGGGGACTATTACAGTCACAAATTTGAAGATTATTGCTCTACTAATGATTTTCCTAGACAAAATAGTATTCCAAGGACTCCATAGGAAAATGGAGTGGGTGAACACATGAACATGACTATAATGGAGCATGCAAGGAGCATGAGGTTACATGATGAGTTTCCCTTACACATGATGGTGGAGGCTGTCAATACTGCTATATATTTGATTAATAGAGGTCCCTGTACTCCTTTGGGTTATGGTATTCTAGAGGAAGCATGGATTGGTAAGAAGGTGAGTTATTCTTTTCTCAAGACCTTCAGTTGTGAAGCTTTTGCTCATATAGATTCTAAAAATAAAACGAAGCAGGAGGTTAAGTCAAAGAAATGTGTATTTTTTAAATATGACATTGATGAATTTGGTTATAGGCTTTGGGATTTTAAAAATCATAAAATTGTAAGAAGCAGGGATGTCATATTCAATGAAAAATTATTGTACAAAGATCTATTGTAGCAACACGAGAAGAAAGAAGATGATTATGTTTTGCTAGATGATACTCCAAAAGATGATGTTCTAGCCATTCCTCATGATGTGCAACAACTACAACAACAAATACCACACACACCAATGAATGTTAGATGGTCAACAAGGCACATTAGACCTCCAAAAAGATTTCCTCCCTCTTTGTATTCTATTTTACTTACTGATGTTGGTGAACCTAAATGTTATGATGAAGCTGTGTAGGTGGATACTAAGATTCAGTGGGAGTTTGCAATGAAAGATGAAATGAACTCTTTGCTGAAAAATAAGACATGGGATTTATGCAAGTTGTTTGTAGATAAAAGAGCTCTACAAAATAAGTGGGTTTAAAAGTTAAAAGAAGAGGATGGAGGCATATGAAAAGATTTAAAGCTAGGTTAGTTGTGAAAGGATTTGCATAGAAAAGGGGCATTGATTTTGATGAGATATTTTCTCCTGTTGTTAAGATGACTTCTATCCGTACTATTTTAAGTCTTGTGGCTACTAAAGATTTTCATTTAGAGAAGTTCAATGTTAAAACAACCTTCCTTCATGGTGATTTGGATGAAGAGATATATATGGCTCAGCCACGGGGATTTGAGGTCAAAGGTAAGGAGAACTTAGTGTACAAATTAAAGAAAAGTTTATATGGCTTGAAGCAAGCACCTTGGCAATGGTATCTAAAATTTGATAGTTTTATGCATGAGCATGGATATAATAGGTGTCATTTAGATCATTGTGTTTATTTTAAGAGGTTGAATGATGATAGCTACATTATTTTATGTTTATATGTTGATAATATGCTTGTAGCTAGGTCTAACATGGATCATATTAAGGGGCTAAAATTCTAGTTAGCACATACATTTCCTATGAAGAATTTGGGCGCAGTAAAAAAAATCCTTGGTATGAAGATTTGCAAAGATAGGAAGAACATAAAATTGATGCTATCTCAGGTTGATTATGTTGAGAAGGTGTTGAAACATTTCTTTATGGAGAATGCTAAAGCTATCAGCACACCTTTACCTAGTCATTTGAAGTTTACTAAGGAGATGTGTCTCAAGACACAAGAAGAGGAGGATAAGATGCCCAATGTACCCTATGCTTCAACTGTAGGAAGCTTGATGTATGCTATGGTATGTACTAGGCCAGATATTGCACATGCAGTGGGAGTTATTAGCAGGTATATGAGTCATCTAGGAATTGAGCATTGGAATGCAGTTAAATGGATTCTTAGATATCTGAGAGGAACATTTGATAAGTGTTTACACTTTGGGGGCTCTAATACTAATTTATAGGTCTATGTTGACTCAGATTTGGCAGGGGATGTTAATACCAAGCGGAGTACTACAAGTTATGTCTTTACTTTGGTGGGGCAACTGTGAGCTGGGTTTCTAGGTTACAAAAGGTTAATGCTTTATCCACTATAGAGGTAGAATATATAGCTACTATAGAGGTAGACAAGGAGATGATATGGCTTCAATTCTTCTTGGAAGAATTGGGACACCCTCAGAAGGATAATTATTTGTTTACAGATAGTCAAAGTGTCATTCATCTTGTAAAGAATTCAACTTTGCATTCAAAGACCAAACACATACAGTTATGGTACCATTTCATTCAGTCAATTTTGGAGGATGAAAAATTAAAACTAGACAAGCTACATATAGATGAAAATCCAATAGATATGTTTACAAAGGTAGTAGCAAGGGAGAAGCTAAACTCCTCTTCAGCTTCGGTTGGTCTTCTAGACTAAACATGAATAAAAGAACAATAGAGTCTAGGGTGGTTTGATCTCGTGGGAGCCTCATGGAGTAGCGACATAGCTACAAGATCAGTCTCCAAGTGGGAGATTGTTGTTTAGTGTGGAGCCTGATCAGCCCTCAAGTGGGATATTTGTTAGTTTGTGGTGATTGATCAGGAAAGTACTGTACATACTTCATAACTTCTTTGGGGCTTGCAAAAGTTTTTTCTTGGGCCCTATTTCATTAGGATTTTGGGCCAACAAGTAATTATTAATTATAAACCTAAAGTGGTAAAAATACTTGTATAAAAGGGCTTAGGGTTAGGGATAATTTCATAAGTTAATGCAAAAATTGGTTCTTGTGGTGGTATTGAGCTGTAAGGGATTACAGATTGTAATCAGGTTGTAATCACTAGATCATAAAAATATTGGACTTACTATTTGGTGGACGTAGCCTAGGGTTTTGGTGAACCACGTTAAATCTTGGTGTCTTATGTTGTTTTCTGTGTGATCTTTTATTTTCTAATATTGATTATATTTGTATGTAATTATTATTTTTGTCCATGGTTTAATCCTAACGCATGCAACCTTATGCTCCTTACATGGTCCATTATAGTCCTGTTCATGCATTCAACCACTCCATTTTCTTGTCGAGTCCTTGGAATATTTTTTTGTCTATGAATACAATTAGTGGAGCAATAATCTTCAAATTCATGACTGCAATACTCGCCACCATTATCAGATCTGAGACATTTTAATTTCTTTCCAGTCTCATTTTCAACTAGGCATTTCTATTTCTTAAAAGTTTGAAATATATTAGATTTCTGTCTAAGGAAATAAATCCATACTTTTCTAGTTGCATCATCAATAAATGTAACATAATAATGAGAGCCATTGAGGGAAGATACCTGAGCTGGTCTCCATACATCTATATGCACAAGCTTTAATTTCTCTCTTTTATTTTCCTTCCTAGTCTTCACAAAACTCACTCTCTTTTGTTTTCCATACACACAACTTTCACAGAAGTCCATATTAACACATTTCAGATTTGGTAAAACTTTCTTTGAATGAAGTACTTTTATACCTTTCTTACTCATGTGCCCAAGTTTGTAGTGCCACAGTGCTATATTAGAATCTATAATAGCTATTTGTTCTCCCTGCTCAACTGCAACAACTATTCCCAAACATTCATTTTTATCTGAAACAATTGAAGTAGAAGGAATAATATAGCCTGTACAAAGATAGAAGGTGCCTACTTTCACAACTTTTGCTACTACAAGGGAACCTTTTGAAACCTTCCAATTTTTATCATTAAAAGTAACTACACAACCCTCATCACCGAGATGCCCTACTGAAATTAAATTCCTACTTAGCCTTGGAACATGTCTTACCTCATGTAGTAGCTAGTGATTCCCATTCTGCAACTTAATTTTAACTTTTCCCTTTCCAAAAATCTGATAGAGTTCATTATCCCCCAAATAAACAAGTCCAAAATCTCCTTGGACATAATCAATGAAATAACCTCTATAAGGTGTAGCATGAAATGAAGCACCAGAATCTAATACTTATGAATCATCACAACTTTCTAAAGATAGAAGCAAATCATCCTCTTTAGATTTGTTACTTACCACATTTGCCTCCTTGTTCCCTTCTGGTTTATCTCCTTCTTTGTTCTTTCAAATCCAACAATCTTTCTTCTTATGCCCTGGTTTACCATAGTATCGACAATCTCTTGGTCCTCTAAATTGAGACCTCTTCCCCTTTGAATTTCCTCTTGATTTTCCATGACTTTTGAAATTATTTCTTCTCTTAATCATTCTGCCTTTGCTTTCTGCATTGAAAGCACTTCCTAATGTAGATCCACCTGAGGATTTCCTACGAGTTTCCTCACTCAACATAACACTGATCACATCATCAAATTTTAGGGTACTAGATCCAGAAACAAAATTACTCACAGTCACTACTAAGCCATTCTAGTTTTTAGGCAAGGAACAAAAAATCAAGAGAGCCCTAATTTCTTCATCAAAATTGATACCCACAGAAGACAAGTGACTAGTAATAGTGTTAAACTCATTTAAATGATCTACAACATATCCACCTTCTGCCATTTTCATATTGAATAAATGCTTCATGAGAAATAATTTATTTGAAGTGGAGGGATTTTCATACAATTTTGCTAGGGTTTGCATCAACTCTTTTGTTGTCTTCACTTTTGTAATGTTAAATGTCAGTGTTGGTGCCAAGCATAATCAAATGCTTCCAATTACCTTTCTATCTAAAATCTCCCAGTCCTCATTTGACATAGTTCCCTGCTTCTTGGATTTTCCTTCCAACAGCTTCCATAGGTCCTTTTGATAAAGGTAGTCTTCCATTTGCATCTTCCATAACTGAAATATTTTCCCATCAAACTTCTCCACCTTTATCTTACCCTCGTCTTCCATAGCTCCCACTAAACTATGAGACTTTCTTGTAAAGGATCACTTAAAAAAAATTGACGACAGTTTGGCAAAAAAAAAAATGACGACTATCTGGCTTTGATACCACTTGTTAGGATTAAACCTTAGACATAAATAACAATTATATGCAAATATAACCAATACTAGAAAGTAGTAGATCACACAAAAGAGAACAAAAGGCACCAAGATTTAATGTGGTTCACCCAATCCTTTGGCTACATTCACCAACAACAAGTCCATTATTATTGTTATTACCCAACGACTACAACCTGATTACAATCTGTAATCCCCCACAACTCAATACTATCGCAAGAAATTTTTTTTACATCACCATACATTATGAAATCCCTAACCCTAAGCCTTTTTATACAAGCTTTTTCCACTTAAAAAATTAGGGCTAGAATAATAGAAAAATAGTAGCTGATGTCTTTTACAATATAAGGGCATTTTTGGCTTTGGGGGTGCTGCCCCTGAAATCCCCCATAGGGGCATTACACCTCGACCCCACCTTGTATGTGATAGGGAGCACACCTAGGGCGCTACCCCTTGACCTCATCTTGGGGGCACTGCCCCCAAACCTTCATAGAAATAATATGGAGAAAAATCTATGCTGAATAAACCTCTGAGTTTGATTAGGCTCCACATGACAACACATTTTTTAGTTTTAGCCAACCTACAATAGATTAGTTTTAATTATTACTTGGTTTATGAAAGATGACTCAATAGATTTAATTTTTTTATTTCAAAAGGGTATTCAAGATGACTTGACATTGGGTTTTATATATATGAAAGGTCAAGATGTGGATTGAAAGATGAGAAAGCGGAGAAGAAGATAAGATGTAAAAAAATAAGGATATCTAATTTAGAGTAGACTATCCAAGGATCTACAAAGAATATTTTGATTATGGAGGATGCAAAGGATAATTTAGAACAATGATTTGAATATGCAATTCAATTCCTTTGTCAATCAGGTCAATCATTGTTACTCTCTAACAATTGTAGCACTGAAGAAATCTCTTAACAAAGTTGACTTAACAATCATTTTGTAAATCCTCTAATAAGGTGACATTTCTAGATTGAAGTGTCTTAAGACCTCTAACAAGAGCACTCCTAACAAGGTGATACAAATCCTTTAACAAGGTTGGCTTCTAATAGGGCTCACTTCAAAAGAGTGAAAAGTTGAAACTAGTTGCATTGGTGGTTTTCCCAAATTGGGTTTCCATGTTAAATATTGGTTTATCATGTGTTCATATTATTTTCTTATTTCTTTATCTTTCTATAACTAGGTTACTAAAGGTTTATACCCATCATTATCCTAAGATTGCTTTGTTAATCGAGTTATAGTGAATATCTAGGTCTAACCGAGCTGTGAGTTAAAGGGAAGTTTGTATTGACATTTAAGGAATTTGGAATTATTTTAGTGATAATTGATTCACTCCTCCCCTCTCAGTTACTCCTCTTATATTTCCAACAATTGGTATCTGAGCTATTGGTGTTTGCAAAAAAAGTTTCAAGGACCTAAGCTAAAGATCAAGATGTCTTATAGAAGAGAGATTCCTAAGTTGAAGAAAGATAACTTCAAAGTATGGCAAGAAATCATGAAGATGCATTTGGGAACCATTAAAGATACAAGCCTAAAATTGCTAGAGAACTAGTATGTGTCACCTCCCAATCCTTTGAGTGGGGAGTAGATGGTAGATAAAAATAATCACAACACAATGATGATTGACATTGCTTCTACTCTCAATTATGTTGAATTTGATGAAGTCAAAGATTTCCTAATTGCTCATAAAATGTGGAACAAGCTGCAAAAGATCTATGGAGGAGATGACAATGTGAGAAGAGTCAAAGAAAAAAGCTTAAGAGGCCAATTTGATTAGATGAAAATGAGAGAAGAGGAAAACATTACAAAATATAGTGAGAGAATCAAAGCAAGTGTGAGTGTAATCAGAGCTTTAGGAGAAAAAATTAAAGACACAACAATAGTCATCAAGGTATTAAGAACTATTCTTCCTATTTATGCAATTAGAGTTTTATCTATTCAAGAGATGATATGTGATCCCAAAAATGATATAACTTTGGATGCACTAGTGGGAAGGTTAACAACTTTTGAGTTGGATAACTTTGATAACAATTTTCCTAGATCTTGCGACATAGAATCAACATTCAAAGCCAAACCAACCCTTGGTAGAAAGGGAGGAAACTTAGAAGGAAAACAACCTAACAATGAAGAAGAAGAAGAAGGATGATGACCTTGAAGCCATTAACGCTCTTCTTGCAAGAAGGTTACCAAAAGGAAAAGGTAAATATGAAGGAAAAATTCCATTGATTTGCTTTTCTTGTGAAGAAGTTGGTCACATTGTTGCAAGGTGTCCAAACAAGGAAGGTAAATATGACAAAAAATCTAGCAAGTCCAAAGGCAAGAAAAATTTCAAGAGCTACAAAGACTACAAAAACAAAGGTAAGAAATCTTGTTATATTGCTAAAGATTATGACATTGATGATGAATATGAAATGGTACATATTTCTATTAAAAGATGAATTAGATGATGAGGATAATGAAAAAATGACACTTATTTCTCATGTTAGCAAGAATGACACATGGATAATAGATAGTGGGTGTTCTCATCACATGACTAGTGATACAACTAAGTTTAACCACTTGGAGCACTATCATGGTGGAAGTGTTAAATTTGGAAACAATGAACCATGTTATGTGAAGGGAAAAGGTTGCATTGCATTGACTGATGGAATCAAATGTGATAATGTCTACAGGGTTGAAGGACCAAGACATAATCTTCTAAGTGTGGCATAGCTAAACAACATTGGATTCAAGGTAGAATTCATGAATGGGAAGGCCTGGCTTTTGGATGGTAAAGGAAACTTACATGGAATTGGAAATTAGAAAAATGTAATCTATTTTATCTAGATCTCACTGAAAGTTCATGCTTTTTGGCACAAGTAGAGGAAAGTTGGTTATGGCATAAAAGGATGTGTCATGTAAACTGTGATAATCTAATTACCATAAGCAAGAAAATAAGAGTAGGAGGTATTCCAAATATGAAGAAACTTAAAATGACCATATGCAAACAATGTCGGATTGGAAAGATGGGTAGAACTAGCTTCAAAAGTAAGAATTTCACTATTGAAGTACTCTTAGAACTAGTTCATATAGATCTTTGTGGACCAGTAGGTATAGAGAGCTACACTGGAGACAAATTTTTAATTTTGTTTTTTGATGATTATTCTAGGATGATGACAATAATGTACTTGAAGGATAAATCCGAAGCTTTTAAAATATTCAAGTGGTATCTAGCTAGAATTAAGAAAGAAACATGTAAGAAGTTAAAATGCCTAAGACCAATAGGTATCTAGCAATGAAAGAGAAATCAAAAGACAAGTATCTACACCTGCTACACGTCAACATAATGACATAGTAAAAAGATGAAATAGATCCATCATGGATTGTACAAGAACATCGATGATAAAGAAAAATGTTGCAATAAAATACTAGAAGGAAGCAATCAGTATGACAGTTCATACCTTGAATAGAGTTCAACTACAAGAAGGTACAACTCAAACACCTTATGAATCATGGTATGGCTATAAATCTAATGTCTGTTATTTCAAAGTATTTGGAGGAAAATATTATATCCTTAATGAGACAAGGAAAGGAAAGTTTGATGTGAAAAGTGATGAAGACATTTTCCTAAGATACTCCAACAAGAGAAAATCATATAAATGTTTGAATCTTGCTACTCACAAGGTTATAGAAAGTATACATGTAAAAATTGATGAGTTTGCAGAAAAGAATGAAGAACAAAACAACAATGAACCTAACAATTAGATAAACTTTTTTTTACCTTGAACCTAATACATTACCTAGCATTCATCAAATTACCCCACCCGAGTCACCCATGTCTAGAGTGTCAACCAAGTTACATCTAGTGTCAATTGAGTTGTAGCTTGTACAACCAAAGTTGGAGATAGTTCAAACTGAGTCCTAGACAGAGGAACTTGAGTCATTGTCTATGGGAACCAAGTCTCAGACAATAAAAAAAATAGCATAATTTGGAAATTCATAGAACCTTTGAACATGGTGAACCAAGTGAATCCAGTCTAGAATCTAGAAGTAAGACACTTGTACTTGCTTGATATGTCAAAAGGCATCATGCACTTGAGAAAATAATTGGAGATCAAGTAGGAGGCAGAATGAAAATAAACAAACTAAAAGAAAAAAATTGAATAAAATGGAAATGTATCAAGGAATAAGGCAAGGCTAGTGTGCAAAGGATGTGCTCAAGAAGAAGGCATAGACTATGAAGAAACATTTTCTCTTATTGCTAGACTTGAAGGGTACAAAATACTACTTACATATGCTACATTTGAAGGATTCAAATGTATCAAATGGATGTAAAATCAACTTTCTTGAGTGGAATTCTAGAAGAGAAAGTCTACATTGATTACCTTGAAGGTTTCATTGATCCAAATAAAAGAGACATGTCCTATAAGTTACATAAAGATTTACATGGTCTGAAACAATCTCCTAGAGCATGGTATGAGAGACAAGTCACAAATATCTAGTAAAGATTGGTTTTCAAAGAACCAATGATAACAACAATCTGTATATTAAAGAGGGACCACATAATAAGATTTTGTTAAAATAAATATTTATGGATGATATCCTATTTATAGGTCATGATGACTTATGCAAGTCATTCTCTAAAGAAATGAGGAAAGAATTTGAAATGCCAATGTTTGGAGAAATAAAATTCTTTGTTGGCTTACAAGTTCATCAAATGAAGGATGAAATTTACATTACTTAGTCAATATAAGGAGATATTGAAGACCTTTTGAACGAAAGATTCCAAACCAGTTGGAACACCTATGTCTACTAGATGTAAGCTATCCAAGAATGATGATTTAAAAGAGATAAATTAGACTACCTATAGATCTCTGATTGAGAAAATTCAGTATGTTTTTCATAAAAGACCTGATATTGCATTAGCAGTTGGTATAGTTGCAATATGCTCTGCAAATACCAGAGAAAATCATATGATGGAAATCAAGAGAATTATGAGATATCTAAAAGACACTCAAGACTATGGTCTATGGTACAAGAAAGGAGGAAACTTTGAGTTGAAATCCTTTATTGATGCTGATTGGGTTGGAAGCATTGATGATAGGAAGGACACTAGTGGAGGAGCATTCTTTCTTGGAAAGAGGTTAGTATCTTAGAAAAGAAAAAAGAAGAATTGCATCTCTTAGTCTACAACAAAAGGAGAATATGTTGCTGCAATAGTTTATTGCTCCAAAATAATGTGGATCAAGCAACTGTTATAAGAAATGAAGGAAGAAATCAAGGATCTAGTGGTTATCTATTGTGATAATACAAGTGCTATAAATATATCTAAAATTCCAGTGATGCACACCAAGACAAAACACATTTCAATCAAGTATCATTTTCTGAGAGAATTAGTTCAAGATAAAGAGGTTAGATTAGAATATGTTAACACAAAGGAGTAGGTTGTTGACATATTTACAAAACCATTACCTAAGAATGCATTTTTGTATCTAAGAGGAAAGCTAGGGGTCATTCCCCTATCTGATGCTCACTAAAGTTTAGATTACTGATGCATCAACCAAACTACGAAGATCTATCAAGTTGATGCAAATAAATCATAGCATATTGCATATGAATCAGTACATTAGGTACATTGAAAAATCACTATTTCAAGTCTTTGGCATTTGATGTCAAAGAGGGAGAGAATCATGTCATATATTAATTAAGGGAGAGATTGATGTAATCAAAGAAGAATAAGAGACAATAATCTACAAGAGGGAGAACTTGATTTGATGGAGTCTAAAGATAAGATGGTAGAGGGAGAATCTTAGAGGGAGTTCTCATGGATGGATGGAGAATCAGAATGAAACTAAGGATATATAAAATATTATAAATCATGTTGATTGCTCTAAGTTTTCTTTTCTTACTGACATGTTGTGTTGCCATCAATGCCAAAGAGGGAGATTATTGACAATAATTATTCAATTGTTTATTATCATTGATGTTACACAAATATTATACTTAAACTAAGCACTACCATTTGGAACTGAGTTCCAAAGACTCTAGTATTAGCCGAGAAAAGATTAGGGAATCCTATGTAAATTGAGTCAGGCCGATTACTAAAGGAGTTCAGTGTAAACTGAGTCAGGTTGGTTACGAAGGAACTCAATGGCAATCAAGTGACCCAATTTTTCAGTTTTAGTCGACCTACAACAGATTAGTTTTATTTATTAGTTGGTTTATGCAAGTTAACTTAGTGGATGTTATTTTCTTATTTGAAAGGGTAATCAAGCCAACTTGACATTGGGTTTCATTTATATGAAAGGTCAAGATATGGATTGAAAGATGATAAAATGGAGAAGAAGATAAGATGCAAATAAAGAAGGATATCTAATTTAGAACATAGTATCCAAGGAGCTACAAAGAATATTCTGATCATGGAGGATCTAGAGGATAAGTCATAATAGTGATCTAAATTTGCAATTCAACTGCTTTGTCAATTAGGTCAATCATTGTTACTCTCTAACAATTGTAGCAGTGAAGAAATCTCTTAACAAAGTTGACTTAACATTCATTTTGTAAATCCTCTAACTAGGTGACATTTCTAGATTAAAGTGTGTTAAGACCTCTAACAAGGCCACTCCTAACAAGGTGGTACAAATCCTTTAACAGGGTCACACCTAATAGTGTGTTTTGTAACCTTTATCAGGGTTGGCTCTTAACAGGGCTCACTTTAGAAGAGTGAAAAGTTGTGACTAGTTGCAAATTGGTGGTTTTCCCAAATTGGGTTTCCATATTAAATCTGTAATATCCTCCCCTGATTTGAACTTTGACTTGTAGAAATTTAACTTAAGGAATATTGTCAAACACTTTGTATGCAAACTCATAAAGCTGATTTCCTCAATAAATTGCTTTCCAATGAGCAAATTTACGAACAACTATGAAGTGACATTAAAATGCATAATACACATCATAACATTTTCACAAACACTTGGTACACATTCAATAGTATATGAAAAATCTGGAAACTCTTTCAATTTGCTAATAAAGGGTGATTTTTAAATGTAGATGTGCACTTACAACTGCCTTAAAGGCTGCAACAACTATTCAGACTTGTATTCAACAATTATTATGCAAAATATCAAAATTTGACAGAAGAAACTTGGAATTAGTGGCTGTAGTATTTTGTAGATGTAGTCGGCCAACCCTCCAAACTTCTAATCAGCTGGAAAAATAAGTAAACTTGATACCAACACTATTCATGCCGTACTATAGAAAAATACTATTCATGCCGACTGTAGCAAAAACTAACTTTAGATCTGCACCTCAAACCCTTGTAAATTTCTTTATGCAAACGCCCCAAATGAAACCCAGTGTGTTTCCTGAAGTGAAAACACCCTTGATCCTCCTGACTGTGTCTTCCAACAGTGAAGAGAATGCTAGCAAAGAGGGATTCTGTCCTCCAAGCCCGATAATCAAATATCTAGCAACATAACATTAATCTTCATCCAAGCATACAAAAAAAAAGCTCTTCCATTTCTTTTACAGTGTTCTCACAAGAGCTCAATCCTTCGTTTTCTCAATGTGGGATAAAACATAACTCCCTTTATGTACCTTATGTCTCCAATGTGTTATAAAAATAAAGAGAACTCTTTTAATTTAAATATTTTCCCACAAACTATAGTCTATGCATTAATAAAGTTAAATATTTAAATTTAACTTTATAAAATGGCTTTATCAATGCATAACAAATCTTATCAATGATAAATAAATCTTCTTGTCGATTTTAAACAATTACCATCGACATACCACTGTAACTGAATGTCCGGCCATGTCAAGATGACTTACTATAAATAGTAAGTATGCCCAAAGTTGCCTCAGAACCCCTTAGAAAGACCTGCAACTGAAACTGTCTAGACCAAATGGCCTCTAAGCCCCTTTAATGTCCTAGTTAGCCTACGGGACTGTGTGGAAATAGGCTAATGAGAACATCATGCTATGAATGCTAGAAAGGGGACATTACAGTCCGCCCTTCCCAAAATTGCTTGTCCTCAAGCAATTTCAGCTCTGGATGCTGCAATATCTGCTCATTTTTCCAAGTAGCATCCTCAACAGGTAGGTTCCTCCACTTCACTAGATACTCCTTGATAGTCCTCCTACGAAGCACCCTCTCCCTGGAGTCAAGTATGGCCTCAGGAACCAAGATAAGCTTCCCCTCATCATCAAGAGGTGGCAATACTACTGAAGGCACCACATTGTGACCCAATGCCTTCTTAAGGCGTGACACATGGAACTCATTATGCACTTTACTGTCTGCAGGCAACTCCAACTCATAAGCTACTTCGCCCACTCTCCTGATTACTTTGAACGGTCCATAGTAGCGTGGTTTCAATTTCTCTGCTCCACTCTTCTTGAGAGAGGACTGTCTATATGGCTGTAACATGAGGTACACCATATCTCCCACCTCAAAAGATCTCTCAACCCTGTGCTGATCAGCATATTGCTTCTGCTGATTTTGTGCCTTTTGCAAATTTTCCTTCAAGGATCGCATAATGTCCTGACACTCCTGCAAAGTATCCTTGGCCTTAGGCACCCTGCTGTCCCCAAATAACAAATCCAAAAAATTAGGAGCATCATACCCGTACAGTGCCATAAAAGGGGACATTTGAATAGACATATGGAAAGAGGTATTATAGCAGTACTCCCCTAGATGTAGCCACTTCACCCAAGCCTTCTGATCTCCTGCAATGTAGTTTTGAAGGTACCCCTCAACCCATTTGTTCACTATCTCTGTCTACCCATCAGTTTGGGTGTGGTAGCTGGTACTCGGAGTGAGCTCTGTTTCACATAACCTGAACAACTCTTGCCAAAAGTGGCTCATAAATCTGCTGTCTCTATCACTGACTATGCTCTGTGGTATCCCATGTAGTCTGAATACCTCTCAAAAAAATAGTTCTACTGTTTGTGCTGCTGAATATGTAGACGAAATTGCAAAGAAATGTGCAAATTTTGTCAATTTGTCTACCACAAAAAAGATACAATCCCAACCTTGTGCCTTGGGGAGGCCTGTGATAAAATCCATGGAAATGCTATCCCACTTCTTCTCTGGTATGGGTAGGGGCTATAGTAAACCACCCGGAAAAGAATGTTGCTGTTTGTTCTGCTGACACACAGGGCATTCCCTAACAAACTGAAGCACCTCTGATTTGAGTCCTTTCCAAGTGAAGCGCTCTCTCACCTGCTGATATGTCTTAAAGAATCTGGGATGTCCTGCCATTGGTGAATCATGAAATGCCCTCAAAATCTTATGCTTCATAGCAGACCCGGGTACTAAATAAATCCTTTCCTTGTAGATGATCAGATCATTTACGATAGTGTATCGACTATCTTGAATAGCTCACTCAATAATGCTAGATGCCCAACTATCCTTAGCATATTCTGCCAAGATCATCTCTCTCCAATCATCCATGACTATCCCAACAACAAGCAAATGAGGCCTTCTAGATAAAGCATTTGCAACAATATTTTTCTTCCCTTTGACATAGGCTATGTCAAAATCATAGGCCTGTAATTTACTCACCCATTTCTGTTGCCTGTCATTAAGGTCCTTCTGTCCAAGGAAATGTTTCAAGCTATTATGATCTGTTTTTACTGTGAATCGACTTCCCACTAAGTATTGCCTGAACTTAGCTAGCGCGTGCATGATTGCTAGCATCTCTTTGTCGTAGATGCTGTAGGTTCTCTCCACACCTCATAATTTTCTACTCTCATATGCGATGGGATGTTTGTCTTGCATGCGAACAGCTCCTATGCCCTCTCCCGAGGCATCACACTGCAGCTCAAAGGGCCTGGTGAAATCTGGAATGGCTAAAATAGGACATGTACTCATCAGCTCCTTAAACCTGTCAAAACAATCCTGAGCCCTCTCTGACCACTTGAAACTATCTTTCTGTGTCAAATCTGTAAGTGGTGCTGCTATCTGTGAAAATCCCTTCACAAATCTGCGATAGAACCCACAAAGCCCGAGAAATCCCTTGAGTTGTGAAGTGTTCCTCGGTGGTGGCCAATCTAGAATGGCCCTGATCTTGTCTGGGTCAACCCGAACACTTCCTGCACTAATAATATGCCCTAGATAGAGCAACTCTGTCATCCCAAACTCACATTTACTCATCTTGGCATATAATGACTCCCTCTCTAGAATACTGAGCACTGTATCAATATGCTTCAAATGTTCCTCCCAAGCACGACTGTATATTAGTATATCATCAAAAAATATCAACACAAACTTCCTCAACTGATCTCTGAACACTCTATTCATACAGGACTGGAAAGTGGCAGGGGCATTTGTCAACCCAAAGGGCATGACTAAGAACTCAAAATGTCCATAGTGGCATCTAAAAGCTGTCTTCTCCACATCCACCTCTCTAACCCGTATCTGATGGTAGCCGGATCTCAAATCAATCTTGGAGAAGTAGCATGCACCATGCAATTCATCAATAAGCTCATTGATGCGTGGGATAGGGTATCGGTTCTTGATTGTCTTCTTGTTTAGCTCCCTATAATCAATGCACATCCTCATTGTACCATCCTTCTTCTTCACCAATACTACTGAAGAAGCGAAAGGACTTTTTCTTGGCCATATGTGCCCCATGTCAATCAACTCCTTAATTGGCTTTTCTATTTCATCCTTATATCTCTTCGGATGGCGGTAAGGTGTGATGATAACTGGCTTAGCCCCTTCCTCTAATTCAATAACATGCTCGATTCCCCTATGTCTCCCTGGAGGTATCTCACCAAACACCTTAGTATGTTTGGTTATTATTTTTTGTACATCAGGTGGATACTCTAGTTTATGCTGCTCTGTCATCTCAGACATTACTCTAAACTCTGTTGCCCACTGCACCTGATCATGTCTAAAGAAACTCTGCATCCGCTTGAGTGACACCACTCGAAGTCTCCCATCTGACAAACCTCTGAGCACTATCTTCTTACCATTTGCCTCAAACCTCATTTCCATTTTCTCAAGGTTAAATGTGAACTCTACCAGAGACTTCATCCAGTTCATCCCAAGCACCATATCCTGATCACCAATGTTGACCACAAAAAAATCTCCTGTCATGTCATAATCTCCCAAACGAAGCTGCAAGTTGGAGATTTTCTTGGTACATTCAATTTTGAAGCCATCGGCAACCATCACCTTAAATCCCCTATGCTCCTCTGTATGTAGCCCTCTGCGTGTCACAAACTTCTCATCAATGAAGTTATGTGTCGCCCCTGTATCAATGAGTGCCACAACTCTCTATCCATCCAAGGTTCCCCTAACTCTGAAAGTGACGACCTCCTATATACTTGACAACTGAGCTATCATGCTATCACCGCGTGCTTCCTCCTGTGAAGAACTATCATCATCTCCATCTGATTTAGATGACTGCTTTGAATCTCCATCTACTGACTCTTTGGCTGAAAAGTACTCCATCTGCTTAGCTTTTGCTTTCAATGGACACTTATGTGACAAATCCCAAGGCTCCCTGCAATGAAAACAAAGCTTCTTCTTCCTGAGATCATTAAATGTCTCATTGTCCAACCTCTTACTTTCCTCCTTAGCTGGCTGAACCTCTTTATGAAAAGGTTTCTTGTCCTTATCTTTCCTTGAAGGGAAACTCTTTTCCTGGAATTTATTTTTTGAAGATGAAGAGGAATCCATGTCACGAGCTTTCTTAATGGCTTCCTGCAAAGTGGGAGGGTTGAGAGCTTTAATCCACCCTCTCAACGGATCAGCTAACCCATCCATAAATAAAACTAGTATCCTCCGTTCAGATACATCTGTTACTAACACTGCAAGTTTCTGAAACTCTGAAATGTATGTTTCCAATGAGCCCCACTGTTTAAGCTGAGCTAACTCCTTGAAATGGAGTTCTGGATCCTTCCTATCAAAACGTTCAATCAGCCTCTCTGTAAACTCCACATATGAGGTAATGTGTGCATGTCCCATAGTGACCATACCATGATGCCACCACTCATGTGCTAACCCATCCAGATGAATTGCTGCATACTTAATAGCTTCTTCCTCGGGCATAGGGTTCAATTGAAAGTATGTGTCAAGCTTTTGAACCCAAGCTCTTGCTATAGACTTTCCTGAGCCATCATAATATGGTAACTCAAGTCTCCCTACTTTCTTCCGTAGCTAATAGCTCTGGTTCCTGTCATGTCCACGTGGCATATGTTTCATCCGCACATCCATATACTCCCTAAAGGTAATTGCAGCAGTAAAATCTGGCCCTCTGACTTCCCAATCTCTCCTCAACTGGTCCTGTATATCAGTGATTTGGGGCTCTGGTATGAGCTGCTCTGGAGCTCTAGGAGGAAATGTAGGAATCATGGGCCTTGAACTCACTGTCCTAGCTCACTGGGGTGCATGACCGAAATTGTTCCCAACTTGTTCATCTCCATAATGTGTCCCATCCTGATCATTTCCATTCTGATTGTTACCATTCTGATTATTTCCTCCACCCATGTTAGCATTCAACCCCATTTGATGAGCCATCATCTGCATCATAAGATCCAATCTCTGATTCTATTCCTGTGCCCTTTGTTCTGCTACTCGCTAACCTTGTACCAAGGTCTCTAATAACTGTAAGAATCTTTCCTCTCTAGGCTCTGGACCGGCATTCCCGCCTCTACCTAATATTGTATTCCTGTCATCTCGGTCACCCATATTGCTGTCTTGATCAAAGAATACCTCTGTTGTGTCTGTATGACTGGATTCTATACCCCCCTGTACGGATGAACTAGACTGTTTGCTTTGCAGGTCTGAACTCCTACTTTGTCTTGCTCTGGTATTGCGGAAATTATAAGGCCCCTGTCGCATTCTCAAACATAAATGCTCTGATTTTAGTGTTTTGACATTTCATCAAACACTTTCCCCTCTATCCACCAGTTCTAAATTTCCTATAAGACCTCCACAGGATGGCAGGACTTATAGCTCTGATACCACTGTAATATCCTCCCCTGATTTGAACTTTGACTTGCAGAAATTTAACTTAAGGAATATTGTCAAACACTTTGTATGCAAACTCATAAAGCTGATTTCCTCAATAAATTGCTTTCCAATGAGCAGATTTACGAACAACTATGAAGTGACATTAAAATGCATAATACACATCATAACATTTTCACAAACACTTGGTACACATTCAATAGTATATGAAAAATCTGGAAACTCTTTCAATCTGCTAATAAAGGGTGATTTTTAAATGTAGATGTGCACTTACAGCTGCCTTAAAGGCTGCAACAACTATTCAGACTTGTATTCAACAATTATTATGCAAAATATCAAAATTTGACAGAAGAAACCTGGAATTAGTGGCCGTAGTATTTTTTAGATGTAGTCAGCCATCCCTCCAAACTTCTAATCAGCCGAAAAAACAAGTAAACTTGATACCAACACTGTTCATGCCGTACTGTAGCAAAATATTGTTCATGTCGACTGTAGCAAAAACTAACTTCAGATCTGCACCTCAAACCCTTGTAAATTTCTTTATGCAAACGCCCCAAATGAAACCCAGTGTATTTCTTGAAGTGAAAACACCCTTGATCCTCCTGATTGTGTCTTCCAATAGCGAAGAGAATGCTAGCAAAGAGGGATTCTGTCCTCCAAGCCCGATAATCAAATATCCAACAACATAACATTAATCTTCATCCAAGCATACAAAAAAAAATCTCTTCCATTTCTTTTATAGTGTTCTCACAAGAGCTCAATCCTTCGTTTTCTCAATGTGGGATAAAACATAACTCCCTTTATGTACCTTATGTCTCCAATGTGTTATAAAAATAAAGGGAACTCTTTTAATTTAAATATTTCCCACAAACTATAGTCTATGCATTAATAAAGTTAAATATTTAAATTTAACTTTATAAAATGGCTTTATCAATGCATAACAAATCTTATCAATGATAAATAAATCTTCTTATTGATTTTAAACAATTACCATCGACATACCACTGTGACTGAATGTCCGGCCATGTCCAAGATGACTTACTATAAATAGTAAGTATGCCCAAAGTTGCCTCAGAACCCCTCAAAAAGACCTGCAACTGAAACTGTCTAGGCCAAATGGCCTCTAAGCCCCTTTAATGTCCTAGTTAGCCTACGTGATTGTGGGGAAATAGGCTAACGACAACATCATGCTATGAATGCTAGAAAGGGGACATTACAAAATCTTAGTGTCTCATGTGTTCATGTTATTTTCTTGTTGCTTTATCTTTTTGCAACTAAGTTACTAAAGGTTAATACACATCATTATCCTAAGATTGCTTTGTTAAACAAGTTATAGTGAATATCTAGTTCTAATTGAGCTATGAGTTAAAAAGAAGTTTGTATTGACATCTAAGGGATTTGGAATTATTTTAGTGGTAATTGATTCATCCCTCTCCTTGTAGTTACTCCTCTTATATTTCCAACAAACTCTTCTTGGGTTTCTTTGTGCCGACCGAGTGACTCAACCTCTTGTGTTGCCGAGGAGCTCGGTTGTTTTGACTCGACTCCCTCCCTTGGGTTGTTGAAATTTTTTCACTTTGTTTCTATGCATGGACAATTTGGACAATTGAATTTGCCTCCCTTATTTGAAGAAATTAGTTGCAATGATTCCTTGTCTTAAATCATTTGCTTTGTTTCCAATATATTTCAAGCACCACATTTTAGCTCCCAAGTACAAGGGACTATGATGGATTACTTTTTTCACATTTTGAAGAGGACGCATGGAATTTTCATAATATTATTCCTTGGTGACTTTATATGTAATCAAACTTTGTATAGCTATGTTTTGAGAGTATATCATGTTGTAATCATCTCTAGAATTTTGTATATATCAGGCTCCAATTTCATGAGCCTTTTTGTAATAGGGTTGAGGGGGTATTATAATGATTTTTGCTCATAGAATTTGGATAATAAGCATTCTCATTTTTGGGTAGCTATTAGGTTTTTCTGCAGATGGACTATAATATATCTTTTATATTGCAATAGGTTCTGAACAAAATTTTTCTTTCTAGTTCTTTTCTCCATAAGCCCTTTCTTTGAACCAATTTTTATTAATATAAATATAAAGCCTCACCAAAAAAACAAATTGATTAAAATAACCTATTTTAAAATAATTTAAATGATATATTTTACATCAAAAAGCTAAATCTATTTTAATTTTATAAAAAATCTTGAAAATATTTTATTAAATTTTATTTTAATTAAAATTTACAAAAACAATTAAAACACTTGTCAAATATATAAAATAATAGAAAAATCATTAAAAATTAAAAACTACCTAAAAATTTACCAAGAAATATATTAAAAAAAAACTATCTATTGACAAACAATATAATAAAAACAATTTACAGAACAAACTTTATTTATTTATTTTTTTTAAAAAAATGTTTTCTTTGAACCGCCTAATTTTGTAAGCCATTTTAGGTAGTTGGGTGCGCATGCAACCATGCATGTCTTGCTAGAGTATGACCGAAATAGTTACAACAAAATTTGGTCTGACTAGAAAGGATTTAGTCGAAACTTCCTATGTGTCATTCGATGTGGCACTTTCTCCACAAAAGTTTGCAACTTTGGAAAACATTTGATTACAGGCCTATTTCAACATCAAAATTAGGGTTTTAGAAAAAAAAAAACCACTTGATAGACCTCAGAGTAAGAATTATGCACATATAATTCTTTTTAATTTTGAGTACATATCATATATAGTAATTACAATATATTGCAAGTAGGTATTTCAATGCTCAAGAAGATGTACATTTGGAAAAAACAAAAAAATAATAGATAATAATGAAAATAATTGAAAATTATCAATTGTTCTAGAGGAGAGAGTCATTTTGGACAATATATAACTTGTTTATTGATTGACATAGATTTGCTAGGGAAAATATGGTGGAAACCAAAAATAATTAATTTCTGACAGGCAAAATACACAAGATTTTTGAATCTTTCTTTTAGATAGTTCTAGCTACATATGTCATCTAAAACCTACTTTAAAATTAGATGCAAAAAAAATTAATTACATTTATTTTCATTCAATTTTCAATGCTCATTTATTTGTAGTATCTTTTGAGAAAGTAAGAAGTGGGCAATGAAAATTTTAAAAAATCACTAATTTTATTTTCTTCTAAATTTGTAAAAAAAAATAGACATAAACTTCATCTATTTCTACATATTTCTTCAGTTTACACCATCTTAATCTTCAAGACAAAAAATCACTTTTATGTCATTGAAGATGACACTTTTTTTGTTATTACCATTTTCTTTTGTAAAATGGTGACACGTATTTGTACGTTTACCCATATAAACAAATACACAAAAAATTATATATATATATATATATATATATATAAGAACCAACAACACTACTGAATTGTGAGGCTCTTCATTTGGGAGGTCTTCGGTTCAAGTCTAATCTAACTTAACACATAATAATAATAATTTTTCACAAATACTAATAAATAATATAGGTTTTGACCTATTATCTATCAACCAAAAAATAATATACTATAAAATTAAATTTTTTTATTATGATTATAATAAAATATAACACCATTGATTAAAAATGTTAAGTTGATTTAAATTACAAAATTTATGGGACTATGAGCTTAAATTTTTAATCTAAACATTTATAAAATTTATAGAACTGTATAACTTAAAATATTTTTTAAAGAATGAGACACTAACCTTAACATCTTTTTAAAAATTTAAGATAGATGCAAATGCTATTTTGAGCACCTGCATTAACGATTTTCAAGGTGAAGTAAACACAAAAATTAATTGAACAAAAAAATCCTATAAAATGTAATTAGGTGTAAGGAAATTCTTCGTGAATGTACATATTTTCCCAGCTGCGGAGCATGAAATTTCTCGGGGGCGTCCAAAATACGGCGAGAAGGAGACAACTAGCAAAATTAGAAAATATGGAGTAAAACTATCAGAGACACGGTTGTATGTAATTTCCTTCCACTGCGTGACTGCTACTGTGTAGATTTTCCTTCGACTTTGCACTGAAATGTGTGAGTTCATGTTCGCCGTTGACCCATCGACGTTGCAATCAAAGTGTAAAAGCATATTATTTATAAATAAATCATATTAGACAGCGATAGAGAGAAGAAATTTCTTTAGAGTCATCAAAGACGCGACAAGCAAAAGTCACCCAAACAGAAGACAAACATAGAGAGGAAAGAGCGGACTACATCCTATGCCACATTTTTCTTCGATGGTACGAATGTGCATTGAAATGTCTGGGTTCATGTTCGCCCTTACAATGTAAAGAACAGTGAACACATCATATTTTTATACACGGCAGAGGTGGTCAGCACGCTCCGAAGTCTGGTTTCAAAAGTCCTCCTCTCTTCAAAGTCGTCGGAGGAGAATCGAACGTTAAATAATCAGCAGTGTTTTAAACCTCTTCTTTTTCATCTACAAACCCAACGCCTTTGCATTGCTGTGCAATCATGTCTCCCTTTTCGTTGTGCTTGGCCATCGTGATAATCCCGCTCTTCCATTTCTCATCTGTTGGCGCATGCCGAGATGATGAAAAAAGTTACCTTCTCGACTTTAGAGGCGATCTCAAGGATTCCTCTGGCAGATTGAAGTCGTGGCAGCAATTCAACTGCTGCCAATGGGAGGGTGTCAAATGTGACTATCATTCCGGCCACGTTGTATCCCTCGACCTCAACAATCCTAATGGTGACTCGCAATCTGCTCTGCAGGGGAAGATCCATCCCTCCCTGTTCAAGCTGCAGCATCTGCAATATTTGGATTTGAGCCTGAATAACTTCAATCGTACTGCCATACCTCCTCAATTGGAAAAACTCCGGAAGCTTACTTTCCTTAGCTTTATTAAAAAATAGAAAAGAAAAAGAAACATGGTGACAGCAGATAATAAAATTATTTCATTGATCTGGCTGCCCACAAACAACCAATTACATAACCTCTATAAATAGAGGATTTCCAGCTGTTTAGAGCTTACATGTGGATCATCTAATGTGACAGCACTAACACTTCACTTAACAACCTTGACATGTGTTTGGAGACAAATTCAATTGTGTATACATTTGGTGGAGTTAACTACAGTCCTACAAAACTGATGGCTAGAGAATAGGGAGCAGCAATCAACTGTTAAATAGAATAGCAGATTTGGTGCAACAAACTAGTGACTTATTCCAACATCCTCCCTTAATTTTTACCACTAAAGACTCTTTCAGTGGGAGAAATTACAATAAAAAATTTAAACATGACAATACTAGCATTAAGCCTTTTGAGGTATGCATTTACAACATAAAACTTTTTAGTTTCCCCTATCACAATCACTATGAAAAATTTATTTTTCTTGTTAAGTGGTTTTAGCTTACCACAAACTCTTCGGAAAAAAATGCTTTAGGATCTTTCACCCAATCAAGTGGTTTTGGTTTACCACAAACCCTTCAAAACTTTTAAGTTTTTCACCTGAATAAGTGGTTTTGGCTTACCACAAATGTGATGTCCCCAGAGTGGGCCCCTAACGGCAGATGACGTAGGTCTATCCGTGCGATTTGTCGCTACCACGTGTCTGGGGTCCTCGCTAGCGAGGCTATCCTGGGGTTGCCCCCTTAATGCGGGGAGGTGTCGTTTACTAACAGTCCGGGCTTTTGGTGCAACGGTTACTAACTTGGTATCAGAGCCGGAGGTCTCGAGGTCGAGACCCGCGGAGCGTGGTGGGCTGTGATGTCCCCAGAGTGGGCCCCTAACGGAAGGTGACATAGGTCTGTCCGTGCGGTTTGTCGCTACCATGTTTCCGGGGTCCTCGCTAGCGAGGCTATCCTGGGGTTGCCCCCTTAACGCGGGGAGGTGCCGTTTACTAACAGTCCGAGCTTTTGGTGCAACGGTTACTAACTTGTACTGTGATGTCCCCAGAGTGGGCCCCTAACGGAAGCTGACGTAGGTCTGTCCGTGTGGTTTGTCGCTACCACGTGTCCGGGGTCCTCGCTAGTGAGGCTATCCTGAGGTTGCCCCCTTAACGTGGGGAGGTGCCATTTACTAATAGTCCGAGCTTTTACAACATTCCCCTTCAAGATTCATGACATAGATTAACTACCTCCTATGTTCTACAAGTGTAGTGGTTCTATTGGGCAAATTAATAAGTCAATATTTTGGTGCAACAACTACCCTAGCTTGTAACAAGTGGTATCCGATCTTATTCACAGGTTTGAGTCTCCTTGGGTAACGTTGAGGGGGGGATTATTGGCTAACCACCAAGGTTCCTATTTTTGATTCATGACATGGCTTAACTGCCTCCTATGTTTTGTAAGTCTAGTGGTTGTGTTGAGCATTAACATGTCAATCTTTTGATGCAACATCAACCCTAGCTTGTAACATATACATGTAGGCACATAAAATAATTATTGATTATTTATTTATTTATTATAAAACTAGAATATATTTAAATAATAGACCCATTCATAAATTAATAGCTAAAATGAGACAAGGACTAATATATTATATCCAAAATATAAATGTTAAAATAATACTTATTTAAGAATATTTAAGTTAGTTTAAAATCAATAAAAAAATTCTTCAAATTAAAAAAATGAAATATTTTTTACCTTATTCTTTATTTTAAGTTGCTTTTTGCAAATAAAATATATATTGGTTCCTACTAAATGTTATATTACACTTCTTTGTTCAGGCTTATGGAAAACTTGACAAATTGCTGGTACGTAATATGGACCCAGTATTTAAAATTTTCAAATTATTGTTTTGAACCACTTTGAACCAAAGTTCAAAGAAGTTCAAAGTGGTTCGGTAGTTCAAAAGGGCATCATGCAGGTTCAGTCCATGCAAAGTTCAGATTCATTGTCTGAATTCTTAGATCTATATGGTTCACTTAGTATAGAAAGGTTTAGACGTCCAACTCATTTGGCTTAGGCTTGGTGATTCAGAGGTTAAATTAGAGGACCAAGTTTAGTACAACAATTCTAAAATGCAGATTCAAAGGCTTGACCACCACTCTACAAGCATTTTCCCCTAGTTTGATCATATTATGATTTCAAATTTATGAGTCATGAATCCAAATAACATTATGCTGATTTGTTAAAAAAAAATAGAATGGATAGATTGTGAACTATCATTCCTATGTACTTGAGTCTTCTAAGTTAATGAGAGTGGCCTTAATTCCAGAGTAAACATCAATCCTCCATAGCCCAAGGAGAAGCAAGGCCACATTATTTTCAAAAGAGGGTTTGGCCATCCCATGCATCACTTCAAACAATATCTGGAATTGTTTAACATGTCAGTGTATGAATATTGAGAATCGAGAAATCAACGATAATATATAGATGTATAGAAGTTAAGAGACCTAGATGAGTTGTTAAATGTAATCATGGGTATTAAAGGATCTATATGCTCTTTCTCTTGATCCAAGTGATTTGATATTCAGTGACTTCGGCTAGCCATTCCTTTGGCAGAACAATAGCATCCTTATGAAAATGTGGGATACAAGACCAATGTAAAGAATTTATGCCTCATCGGGCTCCTAGTGTAGGAGATATCGAGCCAATAAAAAATAATAAACCCGCGGGAGAAAAAGAAACCAACAGAATGGTAGATATGCATGCAAGAAAAGAAAGTTGGAAAAGATATTTCCAAGGCTAAACAATGAAGTTTTATCAATCATATATGTCTGTGATCAAGCTTCTTCATTTTGCAAGCATTTCCTGAATAAAAAACCGTTATTGATGGAACTTAATGGTAGTGTCTGAGCACATATGCTGGTTGTCTGATGGAATGTCATGATGGAGATTGAAGGAGAATTCGTAAAAAGTGATTCTGATGCACAATTTGTCCAAAAATCTTGATGGAGAGGTAGTTATCGGGTTTTGCATATAAGCAGTGTGTGCTCCACTTTTTCCTTGAGTTTAGAAGGATATTGATGTGGCAGTCAACCTTAGGATTTGGGAAGATCGAGAGATGGAACTTGATGATGGTGTCCCCAACACGAGAACTTGTGGGAGGCTGGAGGCAAAAAAATCATAATCACATCGCCCCTCCCAAGATATATACCGATTGCTGCGGGGACTGTCAAAGCTAGTACCTTGGAATGAGCAGGTGTTCCAAATTCAATTTTCTATGTATATATATATGTATATATATTTATACATATACATATATACATATATACATATAGATATATACATATATATACACACATATATACATATACATATATATGTCTATATACATGTATATACACATATACATATATATGTATACACATGTATACATATACATGTATATACATACATATATATATACATATACATGTATATACATACATATATATATATATATATATATATATATATATATATATATATATATATATATATGTATATATGTATATATATGTATATATGTATATATATGTATATACATATATATATGTATATACATATATATCATTTGAAGATCATCATGTGTCCAATTTGGGATATCATGACACCATTTTATGTGAGAAAAATGAGATCTCATGTGGATGCAAGGATCACTGACTGCACGAGCTTAGCTATTTTTCCAAAGCTAAGAGTATTATAAACCCGATTGGGTCACACAGTTTGGTGTGTCAAAGTCCCTCTTAGCAGCGATGCCCATACATATTGAGCTTTATCAAGCTTCCTTTGTGAAGGCACTGACAGTATATGAAAAAAAATTGATAAAAGGATAGAAATTATTAAAGCCACATTTTGATATGATGAATACAAAGAGATTACCTAAAAGTTCAATGCAACATTGACATAGCAAGGCAAACTTAGGCATACTCATGCTCCATTTAGGGGGAATGAATTAAGTGATTTCCAAGCCTTCATGGATGTTGATAAACTTTTAAGATCATGTCCACAAGGAAAGAATCACAATTTGAGATCATTATGAGAAGTTGGTGAAATGGAGTGTTGACACATGTGCCAAACACCTAAAGAAGTTGTTTTCATGTATGGGAAATGCAAGTTATATGGTGGCTAGATAGGTTCAAATTCATTCAGAAGAGATTAATTTTACCACTGTGACCCACTATTAAAATTTTAATGTATAAAGCTGCATTTATAATGAAACGAGATCGAGAGAGTGAAGAAATGAAGCACGAAGAGATGGAGGTGTCCTAGGGTTGCAAGTTTGCAACCGTGGGTTCTGTGGAAGCATTTCAACTTATAGTGGGTGTAGCTTTTGTTTGGCATCATTTTCCTTGTTTCAATCTTTGCATGGCAAAGATCTCTATGGCATCAATCATGGATCTTTTTCACATGGACAAGGCTCATAATGGGTCCTCTTCAAACATGCATGCTTAGAAATTAGATACATTTTATACAAGTGTTGGCCCTACTATGAAGAAGATTAATGGGTGTCTTCCTAGAGCCTAGGATTGCGTGGTTTTGGTCATTCCTCCTGATTTGGTTGAAGAAGATGTCTCATATTGGAGTAGGCATGCTTTAATCTATAAGTTTCTTGGTATTCATATTCCTTTGTCCACTCTTGAGGCTTGGATCCGGCATTCCTGACAGATTGAAGGAGATATGGACATTCTGCTTGTAGCAAATAGCTATTTTATGGTTATTTTCTCAAATATTGCAGATTGCAATAGAGTTTTTGAAGGTGGCCCATATTTTTATAATCAGGTTGGATTATTTATTAAGCCATGGCATGCAAGTTTTAATTTAGCTAAAGAGATGCCTCCTCGAGTTCCTATTTGGGTCCATCTACCTCGTCTCCCCTTGGAGTTTTAGTGAGAAGACATTTTACATAAAATTGCTAGTCTCTTGGGAAAGCCTATAGCAGTTGCTACGCAAACCCTTGATAAAAAAATGATTTCTTTTGCCTAGATTTGTGTTGAGATAGATCTCAATAATCCGGGCTACCAAATTTGATGGAATTTTTTTGGGATCTTCATCATGGATTCAATAGTTAGATTATGAATCTCTACCTTTTAGATGTCAGTTTTGTCATGAGATTATGAATCTCTACCTTTTAGATGTCGATTTTGTCATGAGTATGGCCATCTCCTATGGCATTGCCCTAAAGTTCATAAGCATGCTAATTCCCCTTCTTCGACATCTCCTCCTCTAGGTAAAGAGGACAAAGGGAAAGCTCCCATGATGGCTGAACATCAAGGAAAGGAAAAGGAAGGATTTGTACCTATTAAAACTAAGGCTAAAGGACATCTTCAAAAGAGGCCATTCAAGGACAAATAGACAAATGGAAGCTTTAACGGGTTTGAGGTGCTAGAGAATTTTTCTTTGGAAGAAGAGGTCCCACATGTGGTCACTTCTAATTGTGTTGGTGTCAATATGGAGGTTGTTCTAGCTCTTGAACTAGAACCAGTTCAAGCTATTCAAGAACAACAAGTGGCTCAGGTGCCTTTAAATAATTCCATAGAGGATGACATTGTATTGGCTAATTTAGCTAAAGAGTTTCCGTTTCAGCTCAAAATAATAAGGGTTCATCTCATAGATTGGGAGTGCACCAAAAACCCCTTAAGAAAAGTCCCATTGATAACTCCTCAAAAGGGCGGAAGACAAACCTTGAAAAAATAAAAAATGACTAGAGATCTGTTGGTGGAATCTGGGTTTGTTAAACCTCTTGATGCTCACTTTTCTCAAACCCCTCAATGATCATTCTCTCTTGGAATGTGAGGGGTTTGAATAGCACCTATCGTCAAAAAGTTATTCATGATTTGATTGTAATTCATTCTCCAGATGTCTTTTGTGTTCAAGAGACTAAGGTTTTTGTTGAGGTTATGTATCAGCTTGCTCCATGTATTTGGTATGCTGGTCACTATCAAAGTATTGGATTGCAGGGGAATTCTAGAGGTTTGGCTCTATTCTGGGACCCTCGTAAGATTTCTCCCCTTTGGTGGATTTCTAGTCATTACTTAATCTCTATGGTGGCCACTACCTTGGACTTTGGTGAGACTATTCTTGTGACAAATGTTTATGCCCCTATTGAAATTCATGGTAAGATTTATCTCTGGGATCACATTAGGTATGTGCGTTCTTGTGGTCCTTATTTTCCTTGGATTTTAGGAGAAAATTTTAATTCTATTTTAAGTCTTGAGGAGAAAAGAGGAGGTTGGGCTAGGCTTGGCCCCACTTCTAATCTTTTCCAAGCCTAGGTGGATGTTCTTTTTGTTATTGATGTTAAGCCTTCAAATGGCGTTTTCACTTGGAATAATAGATGGAGTGGTCACGAAGCTATTTCAGAATGTTTGGATAGGTTTCTTATTTCCAGTTATTGGCATTGAGCGAGATCGCTGTGCCAAATCCAAATGGAATGTGATCTCTCAAAAATGAGATAGGTTATTTTAGGTCTTAGTGTCACCATCTTTTAGCATTTGATAGTTCATCAATAGCCCTCATGAGGTCCGTCTTATGATCGTCGAAAGATCAACCTCAAAATGCACTTAGAGCACCTTGGAAACTCCTCGGTACGGGGTGGCCGCAAATGATGGATGGTCTCTATGGCCGGAACAAAGGTGTGACTAGGGTTCACCCACCCATCCGGAGCTAATGGCGCTGACGATTCGATGCCAAGATCAAGGGTTTCAAAGTTACGCTGTGGTGCACCTATGAACTAAGGTACACTACGAGTTTTGGCATCGAGCGAGATCACTGTGCCGAATCCAAATGGAATGTGATCTCTAAAAAATGAGATGGATTATTTTAGGTCTCAGCATCACCATCTGGTAGCATTTGACAGTTCATCGATAGACCTCACGAGGTCTGAGTTATGACCATCGAAAGATTGACCTTGAAATGCACTTAGAGCACCTTGGAGACTCCTTAGTACGGGGTGGCCGCAAATGATGGATGGTCTATGTGGCTGAAACAAGGGTGTGACTAGGGTTCAGCCGCCCATCTGGAGCTAATGGAACTGACGATTTAATGCCAAGATTAGCAGTTTCAAAGTTACGCTGTGGTGCACCTATGAATTGAGGCACACTGCGAGTTTTGGCATCGAGTGAGATCGTTGTGCCGAATCCAAACAGAATGTGATCTCTCAAAAATGAGATAGGTTATTTTAGGTCTCATCATCACTGTCTTGTAGCATTTGATAGTTCATCAATAGCCCGCATGAGGCCTAAGTTATAATCATCAAAAGATCGACCTTGAAATGCACTTAGAGCACCTTGGAGACTCCTCAGTACAGGGTGGCCGCAAATTATGGATGGTCTTCGTGGCCGAAACAAGGGTGTGACTAGGGTTCACCCGCCCATCCAGAGCTAATGGCACTGACAATTCGATGCCAAGATCATCGGTTTCAAAGTCACACTGTGGTGCACCTATGAGCCGAGGGACACTACGAGTTTTGGCATCGAGCGAGATCGCTGTGCCGAATCCAAATGGAATGTGATCTCTCAAAAATGAGATGGATTATTTTATGTCTCAGCATCACCGTCTGATAGCATTTGACAGTTCATCGATAGCCTTCACGAGGTCTGAGTTATGATCGTCGAAAGATTGACCTTGAAATGCACTTAGAGCACCTTGGAGACTCCTCAGTATGGGGTGGCCGCAAATGATGGATGGTCTCTATGACTAAAACAAGGGTATGACTAGGGTTCACCTGCCCATCTAGAGCTAATGGCACTGATGATTCGATGCCAAGATCAACGGTTTCAAAGTTACGCTGTGGTGCACCTATGAATTGAGGCACACTGTGAGTTTTGGCATCGAGCGAGATCGTTGTGCTGAATCCAAATGGAATGTGATCTCTCAAAAATGAGATAAGTTATTTTAGGCCTTAGTATCACTATCCTATAGCATTTGACAGTTTATTGATAGCCCTCACGAGCTTCGAGTTATGACCCTTGAAAGATGGACCTTGAAATGCACTTAGAGCACCTTGGAGACTCCTCGGTACAGGGTGGCCACAAATGATTGATGGTCTACATGGCCAAAAAAAGGGTGTGACTACATTTCATCTGCCTATCCAGAGCTAATGGCATTGATGATTCGATGCCAAGATCAATGGTTTCAAAGTTATGCTATCATGCACCTATGAATTGAGGCACATTGCAAGTTTTGACATTGAGCGAGATTGCTGTGCCAAATCCAAATAGAATGTGATCTCTCAAAAATGAGATGGTTTATTTAAGGCCTCAACATCACCTTCCTATAACATTTGATAGTTTATCAATAGCCCTCATGAGCTCCGAGTTATGACCCTCAGAAGATCGACCTCAAAACACACTTAGAGAACCTTGGGGACTCCTCGGTACAGGGTGGCCACAGACGACAGATGGTCTCCGTGGCTGGAACAAGGGTGTCACTAGGGTTCACCCACCCACTTGGAGCTAATGGAATTGATGATTCAAATGGTTCTAGCTGTTAGGAGTTAGATTTTGAAAAGTTGTCAAGAAAATTGCAAAAGTTGCTAAGCAACTTTTTGCAATTTTTGCACTAAGACAAGTTTTATTGCAAATTTGATTGCAAATAGACTCTACAAACTCCTAGGGACCCTAATAATGTTCTAAACATCTAGACTTACCTAAAAAATATGGAATTTACCCAAAATCCACTTTATTGGACCAATTGATGGCCAAGGCTTATAGTTGCACCATGGGGTCTTGTGTCCATTACAAATGTGGATGGTCATAGGGAGATCATTAGATCTATCCCTAAACCTTATTACATCAAGAAAATAAAATTTATTAGGTGCTTTGCACTAGTGTTCCCTGTATTTCATAAAATT
The DNA here is from genome assembly GCA_028749045.1 of Cupressus sempervirens. Classification (NCBI taxonomy): domain Eukaryota; kingdom Viridiplantae; phylum Streptophyta; class Pinopsida; order Cupressales; family Cupressaceae; genus Cupressus; species Cupressus sempervirens. The sequence continues at coordinate 744,006,735 of CM053790.1, forward strand.
TAAACTATGGAGTTCCCTTCCAAAATGCTCATGTAGTCGTTACATTCAAGATTTAAATTTTCTAAAGCAATAAGCTAAATTTTAAGTGACTTATTGAATGTTTCAACTTATGAAATGACTTGAGATTATTATGAGACCTTATTAGGACCTATCTAATGACTCACTTACCCTATGCAAACCTAGACATTACTAAAGTTCAAATCTCATGGTCCTTTACAACTTTTCAATATGAAAGTCTTTCAAAACATTATACAATATTATGACTCTTTATGCTTTCAAATGCCATGATTGGTTGCAAAATGGAAGAAATCAAGTATTCTAATTGTTCATCCATACTTTCTATATTTTTCTTATTTGATTAGTTTGATAAAAATAGTTAATCATAATGTCAGCTTTATGTCAAATAAAGAAAAAACCAAATTTGTAATAAGATATCCGCAAGCAATTATCTTTCATATAGTTATAAATGCTCTTAAAATTGTCCTTATAGCCTTGTATCATATGCAAATATGATTTGCAAGAACTTGTTCAATATCTTCCTCTTATAATTCCTTACAAAGAACCTACCAAAATACAAATTAGAATGTGCAACTAATTTAACCTGTCTTTTTAATTATTACAAAAACCATATACAAAAAAAAATCACATTTTACATCATAATACATCATAAATCTTAAGAATTCTCCCCAATTACCCCCCTCCCCAACTCTTCATGATGTACCTACATTCCAATATCATAAAAAAATTAGCAACTTATTATATTAAACAAGATAATCATCAGTTCGTTGAATCATTATGAAGAAAATAACATAAGAAGTAAATATACCTAGTCGAGTGTTCCAATAGGGTCCTCTCTCTATTTTAGGGTCTCCAATAGGGCTTCATAATCAACATTAGCAATAGTAAAAAGTTCTTTTAGTTTTGGTCTTCTTTGATGCTTCACTAACTTTACATTTGTTGCTATAATAAGATACGAATATATGAAAAATATTTTGTGCTTCTAATAGTCTTTGAATGCAGGAATTTCATTCTTTCTAAGCATGTATGTCCTCAGCCATGTTCTAGTGACAACCACTGAACTGGTAGGATATGTGAATCCATCATCATCTGTGATCAGTTGTGCAAGTTTTTGTTTACCTCTTACACAACGTGCTAACCAATAATCAAATTTCTCATCATTCCCTTGTGGTGCAATCAATGTAAAGACATGTCCTGGCTGAAGTAGATATGATAGATGGTTATGCTCAAGTGAATTTTCCATGTCATCATTTCTGATAGAGGGTATGATAGACAATGGAGTAAGATAATGTGGAGCCCATGTGTCCACCCACTCACTTGACTCACAGTGATCCCAATCACACTGAAAACAACTAGGACAAAAGCAAGCTAGTTGTCATGTCCAAATGGTCCATGTATTATAATCAGAACTCTAGAATGAATGCATTTTTGATGAGTCTCTCATTGTAGCACAATTTGATCTATCAGCTACGAACCCTTCCTCAACCAACCAAAAAAACTTGCGTACCATTGAATCAAGAGTCCCCCCCTGTGATAATGCTAAACTACACCAATCAACAATGCTACGAGCATCAAGAAGCTCTGCTGCTGAAATCTTCAGTTGCTCCTTGACTAGAGCTCTCTTCACACATGCCCCCACTCCATCATGTTCCCCTTTTCCATGCTCGAACTCAAAAAAACTCTAAATATGAGGCACCCCTCTCTCTACGTGCATCCTACACAACCAATTAAACATGCAAGCATTCTTGAATTGACTTGTATAGTTATCTGACCAAATGATATGTCTATCCATAGCAATTGCATGCTCATGTAGGAAATCAAAATAATTCTGAAAACAATGTTGCACAAACTCAAGAGAGTGAGATCTATCATCACTCATGTATAAAAATGATACTCTCTAATAATCTTTCGATTATCTTTCGCACTATCAGGGGCATGTCTATATGTTATGTGAACAAAAATAGCAATCTGAATAGAGTTGTAATACTGAGATTGTGTCTCATTTTGAGGTTGCAATGTGTAGTTCTCAACAAAATCAACAACTGATATAATAGTGCCAATGGGAAAACTCTCCTTGCACATTCTAAATTGTTCATCCAACCACTGAGACCTGTGACTATGTCTTGCATACTTGTAAAAAAGATTTGCATTGAAATCTGAAATAAAACTAGCCACACTAATACCTTTTCCAACCAATTCACATCTAGAGCTCTCACCTCCACTGTTCAATGTGTATTTCACCATTTCATATACCTTTCTTTTCACTATTGTCTTTCCAAGATCTTGTTCACACCCCTCATGGAAACATGAGTCAAACTTGGATAAGCCACCACATTCTGAACACTTCTCATTTAAGAAAGCATTTCTATAAAAGAAACAACCATCAACTCTATGACATAAAAGTTGATCTAGCAAGTCTCTTGATGATTTTGGAAGCTCACTAGCACCACAATCCTCCAACATTTCTTTACTATGCAAAGTAAAGAAATGTTATCCTTCACCCTGCTATTTTTCCGAATGCTATTGAGAGCACTAAAAAGATTCTTCACAATAATGGCATTTATTTCCAACTTTTTATTGACACGAATCTTCAATTTGGAAATCATAGGTCTCATCTTTTGCATTTTTAATAAGTGCATGAAAAGCTGACATTGCTCTACTACTGTCTTATTGCCGAAAAACATCTGGTATAGTCTTGAAGCCCATAACCGAATGGTTCTTTCTGATTTTTTCCCTTCCAAACTAGTAATAATCATTTCATCAATTTCAATTATCCATTTTGGTGTTTTAGAACCTTCATGTCGATTATAATTATGAGATATGTAAGGTTCTTGTGCATTACATTCCTCTGCATTGTCATGTTTGACATGGTCAATTATGCAATTTAGATTATGACTTGGTAGCATTTCGTCTACAAAATTTTCATTCTCTAAATTTTCAATTTCGGCATTATCATTTTCAATAGGTACATTTTCATTCCCCAACTATACATATTCATTATTTGACTCTATGATTTCACCTTCAACTAATTCATCATCAACCTGACTGATATTTAGCATACCTTATCTTTTTCTTTGGTATTTCATTTTGTCCCTTTCCCTATATGCCACAATGCCATCATTGGATATATTCCTTTTGCGTTTAGCCTTTCAATGACTGCTGCTCCCCATTCAGATGACACTATCGAACACCTAATGTTATATTTTCAAACTTTTTTCGAATGGTTGGGCCCAAAAGCACGACTTTTTGTAAAACTCGTGAAAAAAATTCAAAAAGTGATGTTGTCGGGTTTGCAGGGATAGGGAATATGTTGGAAATTGATGCCAGTCATGTCAGATATCCGATTTCAAATTAGATATCCAATATCAAATTGAATATCCGATATGCAACATAGGGACTTTTGGAGGGAACCCCGAGTTCGAGAGTTATAGTTTATGATTTATAAATTATTCAAGTTATATTACTATGTAAAGATGTATTATAATATATTATATATACATAATAATGTAACTCAAGATATAACATATAATCTATTAATATATAATAATATATTATGTTATTTTTATTATAATCTATAAATATAATTTATATTATTATTATTTTTTCTATATTTTTATTAAATATAATAATGTACTATATATTATATAAATATGTATGTATGTATGTTATTAATATATATTATTATTATTATCTATTATATATTATTATTATTATGAGTTATGTTATCAATATATAATAATATATTATCTTATTAGTATTATAATCTATAAATATAATATATATATATATATATATATATTAATATATATGTCACTAAAGGTGCTAGGACCCCTAGGGACATATTAGAATGCTTAATATGGGTCAAAGGGGGTCATAGGTTGACCTATGACCCCCTTCGACCCATTAAATGAGGACATATGTCCCTAGGGGTCCTACGACCCCTAGGGACATAATAAAATCATTCTTATGGGTCAAAGGGGGTCATAGGTCAACCTATGACCCCCTTTGATCCATTTGAAAGATTCTAATATGTCCCTAGGGGTCCTAGGACCCCTAGGGACATATGTCATCATTTAATAGGTCAAAGGGCCCCTTTGACCCATTTGAACGATACTAATATCTAGGACCCCTAGGGACATATGTCGTCATGTAATGGGTCAAATGGGGTCATAGGTCAACCTATGAACCCCTTGGACCCATAAGAACGATTCTAATATGACTTTAGGGGTCTTGGGACCCCTAGGGACATATGTCATCATGTAATGGTTTGAAGGTAGTCATAGGTCAACCTATGACCCCCTTGGACCCATAAGAACGATTGTAATATGTCTCTAGGGGTCCTAGGACCCCTAGGGGCATATGTCATCATGTAATGGGTCGATGGGGGTCATAGGTCAACCTATGAGCCCCTTTGACGCATTTGAATGATACTAATATATCCCTAAGGGTCCTAGGACCCCTAGGGACATATGTTGATATGTAATGGGTCAAAGAGGGTCATAGGTCAACCTATGACCCCCTTTGACGCATAAGAACGATTCTAATATGTCCTTAGGGGTTCTAAGACCCCTAGGGACATATGCCATCATTTAATAGATTGAAGGACCTATGACCCCCTCTGACCCATTTGAAAAATTTTAATATGTCCCTAGGGGTCCTAGGACCCCTATGGACATATGTTGTCATCTAATGGGTTGAAGGGGGTCATAGGTTGGACCCATATGAATGATTCTAATATGTCTCGAGAGATCATAGGACCCCTGGGGATATATGCCATCATGCGATGGGTCGAGGGGGTCATAGGTTAACCTATGAACCCCCTTGACCCATAAGAATGATTCTATTATGTTCCTATGGGTCCTAGGACCCCTAGGGACATATGTCATCATGTAATGGTTCGAAGGGGGTCATAGGTCAACCTATGACCCCCTTTGACCCATAAGAATGATTGTAATATGTCCCTAGGACCCCTAGGAACATATGTCATCATTTATTGGGTCGAAGGGGGTCATAGCTTGACCTATGACCCCCTTTGACCCATAAGAACGATTCTAATATGTCCCTAGGGGTCCTAGGACCCCTAGGGAAATATGTCATCATGTAATGTTTCGAAGGGGGTCATAGGTCAACCTATGACCCCCTTTGACCCTTAAGAATGCTTGTAATATGTCTCTAGGGGTCCTAGGACCCCTAGGGACATATGTCATTATGTAATGGGTCCAAGGGGGTCATAGGTCAACCTATGACCCCCTTTGACTGATAAGAACGATTCTAATATGTCCCTAGGGGTCCTAGGACCCCTAGGGACATATGTCGTTATTTAATGGATCGAAGGGGTTCATAGGTGAACTTATGACCCTCTTTGACACATATGAACGATTCTAATATGTCCCTATGAGTCCTAGGACCCTTAGGGACATATATCATCATGTAATGGGTCGACCTTTGATCCATATGAATGATTCTAATATGTCCCTACGGGTCCTAGGACCCCTAAGGACAGATGTCGTCATGTAATGGGTCGAAGGGGGTCATAGGTCAACCCATGACCCCTTTTGACCCATTACATGATTACATATGTCCCTAGGGGTCCTAAGACTCGTAGGGACATAATATAATCATTCTTATGGGTCAAAGGGGGTCATAGATTGACCTATGACCCCCTTTGACCCATATGAATGATTTTATGATGCCTTATGGGTCCTAGGACCCCTATGGACATATGTCCTCATTTAATGGGTTAAAGGACCTATGACCCCCTTTGACCCATTTGAACAATTCTAATATGTTCATACAGGTCCTAGGACTCCTAGGGACATCTGTTATCATGTAATAGGTCAAAGGGGGTCATAGGTTGACCTATGACCCCCTTTGACCCATATGAATGATTCTAATATGTCCCTACAGGTCCTAGGACCCCTAGGGACATATGTTATCATGTAATGGGTGACCTATGACCCCCTTTGACCCTTAAGAATGATTCTATTATGTCCTTATGGGTCTTAGGACCCCTAGAGACATATGTCATCATGTAATATTTCAAAGGTGGTCATAGGTCAACCTATGAGCCCCTTGGACCCATAAGAACAATTGTAATATGTCTCTAGGGGTCCTAGGACCCCTAGGGACATATGTCATCATGCAATGGGTCAAGGGCGGTCATAGGTCAACCTATGACCCCCTTTGACCCATAAGAATGATTCTATTATGTCCCTACGGGTCTTAGGACCCCTAGGGACATATGCCATTATGTAATGGGTCGAAAGGGGTCATAGGTTGATCGATAAGAACAATTCTAATATGTCCCTAGGGGTCCTAGGATCCCTAGGGACATATGTCATCATTTACTGGCTCAAAGGAGGTCATAGGTCAACCTATGACCCCCTTTGAATCATATGAATGATTCTAATATGTCCCCAGGGGTCCTAGGACCCCTCGGGACATATGTCATCATATAATGGGTTAAAGGGGGTTATAAGTCAACTTATGACTCCCTTTGACCCATAATAATGATTCTAATATGTTCCGAGGGGTCCTAGGACCCTTGGGGACATATGTCATCATTTAATGGGTCGAAGGGGTTCATAGGTCAACTTATAACCCCTTTTTGACTCATAAGAACGATTCTAATATGTCCTTAGGGGTCCTAGGACCCCTAGGGACATATGTCATCATATAATGGATCGAAGGGAGTGATAGGTTAACCTATGACCCCCTTTGACCCATATGAATGATTCTAATGTGTCCCTAGGGGTAGGGACATATGTCGTCATGTAATGGGTCGAAGGGGGTCATAGGTTGACCTATGACCCCATTTGACCCATAAGAACATTCTAATATGTCCCTAGGGTTCCTAGGACCCCTAGGGATATATGCCATCATGTAATAGGTCGAAGGGGTTCAAAGGTCAAACTACGACCCCCTTTGACCCATAGGAATGATTCTAATATGTCCTTAGGGGTCCTAGGACCCCTAGGGACATATGTCATCATTTCATAGGTCAAAGGGGGTCATAGGTTGACCCATATAAAGCATTCTAGTATGTCCCAAGGGGACATATGATATCATGTAATGGGTTAAAGGGGGTCATAGGTCACCCTATGACCCCCTTTGACCCATAAGAACGATTCTAATATGTCCCTAGGGGTCCTAGGTCCCCTAGGGACATATGTCGTCATTTAATGGGTCGAAAGGGGTCATAAGTCAACCTATGACCCCCTTTGACCCATAAGAATGATTCTAATATGTCCCTAGGGGTCCTAGGACCTCTAGGGACATATGTCATCATTTAATGGGTTGAAGGGGGTCATAGGTCAACCTATGACCCCCTTTGACTCATATGAACAATTCTAATATGTCCCTACGGGTCCTAGAACCCCTAGGGACATATGTCATCATGTAATGGGTTGAAGACCTATGACCCCCTTCGACCCATAAGATTATAATACTATATATATATATATATAAAATAATACTAATATATATATATATATATATATATATATATATATATAATATTTATAGATTATAATACTAATAGAATAATATATTATTATATATTAATAACATAGCTCATAATAATAATAATATATTATAGATTATAATAATAATATCTATTAATAACATATAAATATATATAGTCATGTAATGGGTTGAAGACCTATGACCCCCTTCGACCCATAAGATTATAATACTATATATATATATATATATATAAAATAATACTAATATATATATATATATATATATATATATAATATTAATATATTATTTTAGTATTATAATTTGTAATATATATATTAATAGATTATAATACTAATAAGATTATATATATATGTTATATTTATAGATTATAATACTAATAATATAATATAATATTATATATTAATATATATATATAATATTAATCTATGTTATATATATATATATATTATAATACTAATAAGATAATATATTATTATATATTAATAACATATATATATACATATATTATATTAATAGATTATAATACTAATATATATATATATTAATATATATATATATAAATAATATATTAATATATATATATATATATATATGTAATATATATATATATATTATAATAAGAATAACATAATATATTATTATATATTAATAGATTATATGTTCTATCTTTACGTTACGTTATTTTATGTGCATAATATATTATAATATATTTTTACATTGTAATATAACTCAAATAATTGATAAATTATAATCTATAACTCACAAACTCATTTTCCCTCTAAAATGTATGAAGATTTCAAATTTCTCTCCAAACATGGCTTGGTGGGTCACCAAGTCATATCGGATATCCGATTAGGCTTGGTATTTACCAAGCCTACTTGGTCAACCCAAAAGTTGTGTTTGAGGAGGGTTTTAGTGATACTCAGACTTCGGGTAGCCGTCTGACAATGTTATTTTGATCGAAATTGAATGAAACAAAGAGAATTTTTTTAATATCGCTCTCAAGATTCCATCAATATAATTTTTGTCAAATTTTGAGTTCAATAATTATTTATTAGTTAATTATCAATGAAGATTATTGTAAAGTGCTGATTGACATACTGATTGAAAAATAGCTATAACTTTCAAATGGTATAACATTTTTAAAATCTAAAAGTTGTGTCACATTCTATGCTTCAACTAGTATAAGAAAAAATTAAAAAAAAAAAAATTGGTTAAGTTTTGTATTAGTTAAGGTAGTCAGACACAAGACTTTTTTTTTTCAAAAATTTTTATGGTAGAAAATTCATATTTAATTATTTATTTGGAATAAAAATACCGAAAAATATGCATCACATTCAGGCATGATCTATTTTTCATATCTATAATTATATTAAAAAAATATTATTATTTTATTTTGATTAAGGTGGTCAGACATACACCTACTTTTTATTTTCGCCCTGAAATTTTCGTAGTACTGCATTAAAATCCAAACTTTTGACCAATTAATTATTTTTTTCTCTTGATAAGGTCTAGTAGTTTAGAAAATACATTCAATTTCCTAAAGATTATTTTCTTACAAATTTTTGATATAAATTCCATAACCACTTTAAAATTATGTGTCAAGTTGACATAACCCTGATTTGCTGATTTTTCACTGCCACTTAAGGCCATAGTTTGGTACACCATAATCTTGCACATACCCGAATATGGAACAAAATCTCCAATGTGTCCTCAAATTGAATGTATCTTATAAACCACTGTACTATCTTTGAATTCACTACATCATTCAAAAGCTTCTCAATTTCTCCATTCATTATTACCTCATGAGATGGATTCTTCTCATGTTGCCCAATAATTCATGGCAGATTGTTAGAAATGCTTTTGAATAACTGCGGGGTGGGGGGTGAATCAGTTATTGAAAGTCCAAATGTCCTATTCAAACTTTTTCACTAAGTGTGGTGAGCCCATTCAACCATTCATTCATCCAAATTAACTTTTCTAATCAAGTTACTGTAAATCAACATGAATGCAAGCATAACACATAAAAGATCAACACATAACACAATGATTTACATGCAAACCCAATTTGGAAAAAACCACTAGTAACATGCTACTCAACTTTCACTCTTCTAAAGTGATGCCCTATGAAAGGCCTACCATATTAAAGACTTACAACACACTATTAAATGTGACCTGGTTAGAGGATTTAACCACCTTGTTAGAAGTGGGCCTGGATAAAGGACTTTAGAACATTCACTTGGAATGCCACCTTATTAAAAGATTTACAAATTTCTTTTAGGCCAACCTAAGTCCATAGGATTTTCCTTCTATCCTAACTGATACAATTGCTAGAGAGTAACAATTAGGGATTTTGACCTGATTACAACATACAACTTAGCTTGCAGATCTCATATCGCTCTTTAGTTCATCACATTGCCTGGCCTTCAATCTTTGCAACTCTAACAGCTTGCCCTCCTTTCAAGCTTAGTCTCCTTGAGTCTCCATGCTCAATGTACCAGTGCAATCATCTCTTCTTGACCACTTGTAAAAGTAGAGCCTTTGTGCTCTTCCTTCTCCTAGATGCCTTCTCCTTAACACCCTTCTAACCACTTCTAAATTTGGCTCTTTAGCATCAATAACATTAGTAGCATTTGCTTCTTGGTCTGTGACTCCTTAAATAGAAGTCTTGGAATTCCTTTCCTACTCGATTCTTTCATTCTTTAACTTCAATTCATATGGATTAGGTAAGATTCATTGTATCTAACCCATATTTTGTTTCATCTAGAAACTTTTTGAATAATCCTTTTGAATTTGCCCAAAAATGGTTTACATAGAATTCTGTGCCACCAACTCATCATTCTTATCCTCCAAACGGTTCACAAAATTCAAGGCAACCACTAAGTTGACTCAAATTTTGGAAAATCTTTGTTATTTAAAATAATGTAGCTGCTTGGCACTATTGAAATACTAGTGCTTGACACATATTGTGTTACTCAGCATCAACTATGTTTTTCCTGATGCTCGACACCTAAAGATCACTTGACACCAACTAAGATTTTCTGATGCTTGGCACCTGAGCTTCACTTGGCACATGAAGATCACTCAGCACACACTAGAATTTCCTATTACTCGGCTCCAACTGAGAATTTTCTCAGCTTCAACTAGCTTGCTCGACACCTACTAATGAACTTAATTTAAGCTTTGTAGTCAACCTTGTTACAACTTATTCCTCCATTGTTTCTAAGTGCCACCAACCTCTGTATCTTTGAGTATGTTATCAGTACACCATTTAACCATTGTCTTAACTAATCCTTGCACTTCATTACAACATCATAACTCAACCTTTCCCTTAGGTGCTCTTGTTACATCTTGTTGATCAAATTCTCTTCATCAATCAACTAAGCGATAGTGCTTGGGTATTATAAGAAAATGTCATTCCTACAAGTAGCAGGTTTGACATCAATGACAAAACAATGATTGAAAACATTATTTTAACAAAAAACTTCCTTGTTTGCAACAATCTCCCTCTTTGATCTTCAACAATGAGCTTTTCAATCAGATTTCCAACACAGATAAGGTTATTAAGATGGAAATTGGTCTAGTCAAGGAGTTGAATGTAAACAATGCCTTATCACCCTTCCAGAAAGAAGCTATGTTGCAATTACCATAGGAGAATTAAAGAAAATTTGCTTGGGACTACATGGACATGAAAGTATTAGATCCTATGCTCTACATTCACAAGATTTACATCAGCCCTGACTTCAAACCTATTTGATAGCCTTAGAGGAGAGTTAACCCTATCTTAAAAGATATTGTTAAGAATGAATTGCATAAACTATTAAGTGCTGGTTTAATATAGCCCATCTCCGATGGCCCATGGGTCTCACCCCTGGTCATAATACCCAAAAAGAGAGGAAAATGATGAGTTTGTGTGGATTATAGGGAGCTCAATTCAACCACTAAGAAGGACCATTTTTCATTGCCATTTATAGACCAAGTCCTTGACAACCCAGCTAATAAAAAGTATTTTTCTTTTCTTGATGGTTTTAGTGGTTACAATTAGATTCAAATAGCACCAAAAGATCAAGAAATATATTTTTTTACTTGCCCATGGGGAATGTTTTCCTACTAAGTCTTGCCTTTTGGCTTGTGCAATGCCCCAACCACATTTCAACGAGCCATCTTTAGTATCTTTTCAGATATTTCTATTGATTGTATGGAGCTCTATATGGATGATTTTATTGTTTATAGTGTCACTTTTGAAGAAGCAAAAAAGAAAAAAAGAAATGGTACTTAAAAGATGTCAGGACTATAACCTTTCCTTAAATAGTGAGAAATGTTTTATGATGATGAAGGGGTAGTCCTAAGCCATTTCATTTCATCTAAGGGCATACAAGTAGATCCAACAAAGATTGAAGTCATTAGTACCTTGCCTATGCCAAAGAAACAAAAGGATGTACGTAGTTTTTTGGGAAATGCTGGATATTACAGAAGATTTATTAAAAACTTTAGTCAAATTGCAACACCTCTCTACAACCTGCTTAAAAAGGATTCTAAATTTGCTTGGGACTCTAGTTGTGCAACATCCTTCCTGCAACGTAAGAAAGTTCTTACCATAGTGCCTTTTTTGAGAGGACCTAATTGGGGCCTTCCTTTTCACATTCATACAGATGCCTTAGACTATTCTATCGATGTTGTGCTAGTACAAAAGATAGACTCTATTGAACATGCCATTTATTTCATCAGTAAGAATTAGCAAGGTGCATAATTTGATTACACAGTCACTGCAAAAGAATTACTTGCAGTCATCTATGCCCTCAATAAGTTTAGGCATTACATTACTGGATATGAAATATTTGTTCACAGTGACCATTCTGTTATAAAATATTTGGTGAACAAACTTGCAATTTCAGGAAGATTGGCTCGATAGTTATTTCTCATGCAAGAATTCAACATCACCATAGTTGATAAACCTAGTAAGGCCAATGTGGTAGCTAACTTTCTCTCTCAATTACATGTCCTTGATGATCCTGCAACTATTGATGATAGTTTTCCAGATGAGCACCTTTTTCTGTTGGCCACACTAAACCCATGGTATGCAAATATTGCTAACTACCTTACCATAGAAAAAATTCCAGTTTACTTCTCTGCCCAAGCAAGAAAGTTACTAGCAGAGAAGATATTTAATTAATCATGGATTGCTAGATTTATGTTCAATTTTGGACCAACTCAAGCCATAAGTAGGTGTCTAAGAGAAGATAAAATATATGATGTCTTTGTTAGTCTATGAATGGTTTTGACATTTGAGTGCCAACACACTTAACCACTTTCTACATTGAAGCCGAGTACACTATTCATGCCGAGCCACAACATGTGCCGAGTCAAAAAATCCAACAGGTGTCGAGTGAAGATCAAGTGTTGAGAAACCTTTAGGTGCTGAGCGAAGAACAAGTGCCGAATGACTTTAGGAGTTGAGCATGATACAAGTGTCGAGTAATATTCAAGTGCTGAGTCATAGATGATGCTAAGTAAAATAGGAACACAACCGGAGCCAAGTGAGACAGTTTTCTTACATGTGCCGAGCATCAAAAATCAATAAGTTCCAAGTAACACAGAATGCATATATGAGTTTGTAACTTCACTAATTCATATGTAAACCATTTTCATGGCCGACATATGACAAATCTTGAAGGATTTAAGTGATAAGATCAAATGTTTTATATTTCCTATGCAATCTACATGCAACCAATAAGAAAAATGGAGAAGGCATGCAACCAATAAGAAAAGTGCAAGGAATGAGTGGGAAATAGAGATTCATTATGGATCATAGATCTATATCCAACCCTAAGTCTTTGAATGTCTTAATAAGGAAGATGAAATCTCATTAAATCATATAGATGGATGAAGGAGTGAACAAAAACTCTAGTGGATTTTAGAGTGAAGAGTAAAACGACTTAGAGGAAGAAGAGAAACAGTTAAATATCCAGTTGATCAGAACTAAGAAATGAATATGAATAGACATCAGATCTTAGAGGATCAAGATCAGAAAAAAGCAGAACAAGTGCCTGTATTCAGCAATCAAAGGATTGTAAACTATCAGGTTTATTACACCTAATACTCTTTAGCCATTGTATTAGAAAGGAAATCCTACGATGATAGGTTAGCTTAACAACTATTTTGTAGATCCTTTAAATAGGTGATCAAATCCTTTAATAGGGTAGCACTTCATGTAAAGTGTTTTTAAATCCTTTAACCAGGTCACTATTGATACAATGTAAAGCCTTTAATAGGGCAGACCATCAGAAGTGGTCAAACATTATTACTGCAGTAATTTTGTGGGTATCATCCCCACCCCAGTTTTACCTTCTTATTCCTGGAGGGTTTCCAGGTTACCAAAATCTCAAGTGTTATGTGGTGATGCATATTTGTTTCACATGATTGCTTAATATTTATATGCATGCATGTTCATCTCAAAGATATGTTATTAATGATTTAAAAATAGGGTAAAAGCTAGTACTTCTGATTCACCCCAACCCCAACCCCCCCTCGCTCAGAAGCATTGTTTCCATTAAGATATTCCAATAGTCTTGAAGGCTTGTCACAATGAACCCTGTGGAGGTCATTTTACAGCCAAAAGAACAACCTTCAAAATCTTAACAACTGGATATTATTGGCCAAGCTTGCACAATGATGCAGCTAGATATACAAAGAAATGTGACAAGTGTCAATAAATGGGAAGACCCACTAAATAAGATTAAATGCCCTTGGAGCCTCAAGTAGTTGTCACACCCTTTGACAAATAGGGGATTGACTTTGTAGGACCCATTGAACCTACTTCACAAGGCAAATCCTACATTCTAGTGTGCACTAACTGTGTAACCAAATGGGTAGAGGCTAAACCCATGAAACAAACAAGGGATATCAACATGACACAGTTTTTGTATGAATCCATCTTTACATGGTTTGGCATTCCTAGGAAATTGACATTTGATTAGGGGACTTAGTTTACTTCAAATTTGATAACCGCTCTTATGGAGGAGTATACTATCAGGCGTGGTAAATCATCACCTTATCATCCTCAAGCTAATGGTCAAGTAGAAGTTACTAATAGGGAGCTGGAATCTATTCTCACCAAGATTTTAGCACTTCATAGGAAGGATTGGGTCAGATGCCTTCTTGAAGCTCTCTAGGCTTATAGAACTACCTAAAAGTCGACAACTGGTTTTATTCCCTTCGAGCTTGTTTATGGAAAGTCAAAAATAATGCCTATTGAATTTAAATATAAAACATTGAAGACTACCTTGGAGCTAGGGATAGAACTTAGTATTGCCCAACAAGACTGAATCCTAAGTTTAAACGGTCTTGATGAATGGAGGAAATCTGCATTGAACAATACTAAGCTCATTCAACACTAGAGAAAACCGTGGCATGAAAAATTTATCAAACAAAAAATTTTTTTTGTAGGAGATTGGAAACTCCTTTATGACTCAAAGTACCAGCATAATCTAGGGAAGTTCCAAACATGCTGGTTAGGACCATATGAGATTGTTGTCATATTTCCAAATGGGGTAGTTTGGTTATCTACCATTGATCCTATTTGCTTCAAACTACTTGTCAATGGGCATAGTCTCAAGCTTTACCATAAAGTAGTTATCCATGAAGAGTCTTGCAACAATTCCAACACAATGAGGATTTTGTCATTCTTGTAGCCAATGAGTCTAGGTCTCCTTCCCTGACTCTTGATACTTCTTGACTCCGATCAAGACTTTCATAATAAACACTTTATTTTTGGAAGTACTTTCTTTGCATCCATTCCACTTCAACTTCTCTCTCTTCCATCTTACCATTCCATCCCATTACTCTATCAATTCCAATAGTCTTTCCAGAACATCTTTCCTGTAACAGTTGCTAGGTACCTACTGCACAAATTTGAATGCATTTATTTTATTTTATTCATGCTTTGTTACGATTTCATATTGTTTATAATTGTTCACTCTTGCCTATCCTAGCTTGGTGGGACCCATGACTTTATTTAGTTGGGAGGAGGGAAATATTAAATGTTTTCTTTTCAAAATTTCAAATTGCATGTACCTTCAAAGTGCATTGAGATGATTGGAAATAAGTGCATATTTAATATCACATGTTGGTGACTTGTCCTTCTATGATTGCATCATTATGAAATTAAGGACATTCAAAGTAGTTACTTAACTTTTAATGATGGTTTGCAATGTGTTTGGGCGACAGACCTATACACAAGTGAAAATTACAAAATTTGATGCAAGAAGGATATTATGAGATATGGTGCATTAAACTCCCCAAGTACATGCCATTTTTTTTTTGAAAAACCAAGACCAATGTTGTAATATTGTAAACCTTGATCCAATAAGCTTTGAAACATTAGGGTTTTTCCACAATTTAGCTAGAATTAACCATGGGTGGAGGTATATAGAGGAATGAGCCCATTGATCATTGAGTTCTTTTGGGAGATGTAGTCAGTTGTGAAATGTTTAGGAGAAGGGGATGGTTGGATTATTGTCTTAGTTTGAATGGATTTGATGAAGAGGTAGCTCTTCAATTCATGACCACCTTAAGGGATGTCATTGCAATGGTTAAAGGTTTGAGCATCAAGTTCTTAGAGGATGTGATAGCTGAGGTCACTAGGTTTCCCCAGGAAGGAAAAAATTGGGAGAAAGATTTTGACCTAAAGACAACTAGGGCACAATTCAGTATACACCAAGATCCTCTACAGGACATTGATAAGAAACAAGGTACTTCTAGGCTATCCTTGACAATGGAGTTTATTCAACCTGCCACATTTATCATCCCATACTTCATGTGTGAGGGACGTTACAAATACCTACGTGCCCTACATTTCAAAATGTTGGCTCACCTACAACATGATTATAGATAGGTAAACCTTCATTTCCTATTTAACATTATTAAGAAGCAAGCTTTTCTAGTACAATTAGGAAGGGATCAGTCTGTCTCGCACCATGGTTTAATAAAATTAATTGTAGATAGGGAATTAAATAAGCAAGCAATTGGGTCATGGGAGGAGTTCTTGCAGTTAAAAAAGAGGTAAAACCTAGGTTGGTTGGCCCTAGAGGTTAGGGTGTAGGATGAAGGGAAAGAACATCCAATGGTTTTTGTAAAATTGTCCCTAGAGCTGAAAATGCTCCTAAAGCCTCTCCCTCTAGTCTTAGAACAACTAAGAAGAGGATTTACAAAGTTGCACCCTCCATTGTTAGCAAAAAGAAAAAGAAAATGTAGAAGTTGATAGTGCTTCTAAGGCCCCATCATCTGTTAAGAATAGGTCTTCCACTGAGAAAGACAAAGGTAAAATTTTGGAACTTGAAGCAGAAAGACTAGAACAACAACCGGATGAGGAGAGTAACCTTAATGAACCCCTACACTCTCAAGAGGAGGAAGATCTAGAAAAACATCCTGAAGTGCTTGTGGTAGAAATACCTATAAGGCAAAGGAAACAAGAGAATCCTCCATGCTTGTCAATGCCACCCACGAGGTGAAGTACGAGACTCTCTGAGAGTAGGGTTACAAAAGCCTTTGTTCCCATTTTTACCCCTAAAGTTTCTTAAAGTGAAAAGGAGTTCTTTCTAGGAGAAAAATTGCAACAAACTGAAGCTAATGAAAATCAAAGCAAAACTCAAAATCTACAACTGAAAGCTGATTGTAGTGTTAATTATGTACTTATCAATAATGATAAGTAGTCTGGTGAGTTTGAAATGTCTAAGGAATTTTAAGAAAACCAGTGAATATTCTATAAAACTTCCTTCAGAGGATTATCCATAATTTATACTTAAAATTCTTAAAGAAGTACTAGAAAAACTGGACCAAGAAGGGTTTAAACATTAGCTGCAGTAGCCATAGAATCTAGTAGGAAAGAAGAGGAGGGAACAACTATTGTCATGAGGAAAGGAGGGTGCTCTACACTATAGAGTGTCAACAAAACTCACCATTTGGCACCTGAATTGATATACCTCTTTAATCACAAGCCATTGCCACCACTAGACCTGTCTGCACCCTTGTCTGTAAGAATTAATTTTTTTCAAAAACTATTATGGGAGAGAGCTCAATGGAAATTGGAGAAATAAAAATTAAAGCATGTTATTGATGAGTAGAGTTACTAGTTGAAACAAAGTTCAGATCATAATGAATTTCTAAAGAGAAGAATTGAGTAGATCACAGGATTGATTCCTGAGTTAATGGAATGTAGGTCGCCATCGTTACTATATGCTTTGTTTCTTAAAGAAAATTTTGAAAATTATAAATTGAATAGAATTGTGGGAGGTCTTAACCCCTCTATCTCTACCCCTCATGAGTTTTACGATGCATTTTGATATGTTCCTATGGCTTTGAAAAATTTATTATGTGAATTGTATCTTCACAATCTGGCAGTGCCTAATGACACTAAATGGAGCCTAGTCCTGTATGTAAGGGATGTATAGTTAGGGAAAAAATTTCATGGATATAGAATGAAATAAGTAGAGAACATCAAGTTGCACCCTATAGGGAGAATGAGATGACATCACCCTTGTTTATGAGACCAAAAGTTCAACATTCTAGACGAACATATTTGGATTGGATTTCTATTTTGGGCAATCTTGTAGGACTTGGTAAGGTGAGTATAGTTAGAGAACAAGCCTTACAAACTAGGAACAACACTTATCTTTGAATGTTGAAACAAAAATTGTTGCCTCAAGGTAAAATTGGGTTAGAATGCCACATGATCTGAAAATAAGAGAACCCCACTCTCCACAAAACTTGACTCTTTCCACGATTAGGATTCCTTGGTATATCGACTTAGGGAGAAATCAGTGTAAACATTGGTTACCATTAAGTTATCAGCCCCCAGTTCTCCTGAAGCCACTACTAATAGCAAATGACAATGCAAAAGATCATGACATGGCTTCTAAAGTTCGGTGCTAGAAGAGGCTCAAGAAAAATTATGGTTACTTTGATTATGTGAAGAATGAGCTAGGAGAAAGGACACCTAGTGACTGGAGAGCGCAGGCCTGAACCAAGAACTTCATGATTGCTAGAGACCAGCAATAGATCAGTTGGGGGAATGATGAGCCTCTAAAAGGCCATTATTTTGAGAACCTTTTATCTTGTTTTTAGACAATTATCTTGCAAGAAATATTTTGACTCTATGGTTTAAGCAAAAGAACTTATGTTTTTAGATCGTTGTAGGACATCTAGGAAAAAATGGCTCTGCAACTCGTACATCTACATGATGATGTCTACATTTTATTTTGTGTGCTATGTGTATAGGTTTCATTCTAAGGAAATAGGGAGGTATTGGTTGTGTCAAGTGTCCTGTAGGTGCTTACATGCTCTTATACTAAGTGGTTTAGGGATTTCGAATGTGTCATTTTATTGTGCTTTCGTTCGCTTTTAGTTTTTTTGCCTTCGGTTTGGTACACTCATGTTATGGGAGAGTCGAGCCATGATGAAAGGGAGGGGGATATTATTATGGGAGATGGTTCAGAATGTGTTTCTAAGAAGGTTGGTAGTGAGAAAGAAGGTGTTAATGCAGTTAAATCAAGAGAGAAGCTGTCATATAAACAGATTTTGGCCAATAGTGGCCCTATTTTCTCTGCCTTCATTGGGTTTGATGGAATTTTTAGGAGACTTCTAATGGAGGTAGAGGGTGTTAGTGCTAGGGGAAATGGAGGACACACCATAGCTGATGGAAGTGGACTCACCCAAGGAGGAGATGCTGCCGCTAGTGATGACGGAGGAGAGAATGGTAAGGTTTCTCCTCTTAGCCCAAAAATTCTTTCTTTATCCCCCAACGAGGACATGATTTCTACTATTAAAGATGAACAAAATAGGTTTAAAAGCATTGCTATCTTCTTTGTTTGTCTGGATAAGGATTTTATGCTGGCTAGGAAATTTTTTGATGACTAGCTTGCTACAATGTGGGGAAAGAAACTTGGATTTTTTGTGACTTACTATCGTATGATTCAAAAATGTATGTTTGTTGTGTTTTTTAAGTAGGAAAGAGTTCTTGAAAAGAAGTTTTGGAATGTGGGTAGGTCGTTATTTAGGGCATATCTATGGTCTCAAAAATGTAATATTGAAAAAATAGTTGTTTGTGCCCCTCCAAATTGGGTGGAGATGAAAAATCTTAATGTCAAATTTTGGTCCTTTATTCCACAAATTCTTAAACCTTTAGGATTTGTACTATATATTAAATAGTCTCAAGTTACCCTACCACATTTGAATGCTAGTGTTTTAGTTGCTTTGGCCCTAGAGGTGGATTTTCTAGAGAAAATTTCCCTAGAATTTGAGGGGGAATCCTTCTGTTGGGATATCTCCTTGCTAGGTAACCCTAGTTCTTGCTTCCATTGCAGATGTAATTGTCATATGAGGAAAGACTACCTGGTTATTATGAATTTACAAAAGGAAAAAGCTAATAGGGTGAATAATAATGGAATTAAAGATAAAAAGAATAATGATTTGAATTTAGTGGTGGGTGAGAAAAAAATCTTTATCTATGTCTACTAATAATAAGAAGGTGCTTGGTGATGTGGATTGTAATAAGAGTGGTAAATTTCAGTCGAGGGATTCTAATCCTATGGATACATCGGTTTCTAACAAATATATTTCTTTCCCTTGCAAATCCTCTCTTTGAAGAAGAGTTTGAAGTTGTTCCTACTAATAGTTCTACTTTAGGTGTGGTTTCTACTCCCTTAGCTACCACCCTGCTAGGAAACGTTGACTTAGAGCCCCCCTCTGATAAGGCTTTAGTCCTAGTCTTGAATGCTCAACAATTGGCCCTTGCTACCATTAAAGAAAGGGCTTGCAAATTACAATTGGATAAAAAACTATTTCTCCCCTTGTTAGAAGTGCTAGATACCTCATCTAGACCTTTGGCTTTAGTTAGTCTAGAATAAGATAAGCAATTCACGAAGGTTGTTAAAAAAAAGAAAATGAAGATTTCGAAAAGAAGTGCTCTTCCTAATGGAAGAAGAGGTAGACAGAGCTTGCCAGATTGTTTCAACAATTTGTGTAAGAATTCTAAATCCCCTCCTAAATCATGATGATGCTTCACATTCATAGTTGGAATGTCTGGGGGTTGGAAATGGTTGATAGAAAGTATGTAGTTAGGAGGTGGTGTAATAGATTGGAAGCTAAAGATGTTGTTTGTTTACAAGAGATTAAAGCAATAGGGTTTCAAGATTATTCTATTTTGAAGTTCCTATGGGAAAAAGAAGTTGGTTTCCACTCTAATCATGAAAGAGGGAAAGGTGGGGTGGCTATTCTGGTCAACCCTAAATGGGAAAATCATATTATAGATCATTTTTGTTCTCCCTGTCAGAGAATTATATGGGTGTCATTGAAAAGGGATGAGACAGTGTATGGTATATGTAATGTGTGTGCTTCTAATAATGTTAGAGAAAGAGTCAAATTAAGAGAATGGTGTTGCTCTAATCTCCCTAAAATCCACTGGATATTTGTTTGGGATTTCAATATGGTAGAACATAGAACTGATAAATTAGGTGGTTTGGCACACTCATGGAAAGGAAATGAATTATTTTTCTAGCACAAATTTATAAGAAAATTTAATCTGGTTGATCCTATGGAAAATATGCATGGGAAATTTTCAGACATCTGGTTCACCTGGTGCAATAACTAGAGAGGTAAACAAAGGGTGCATTGTAGACTAGATAGAGTGTATGGGGTAGTGAATGCAATATCTTTTAAACAAGATCAATATCATGCCCCTATTCAAGTTTTCCCTGCCTCTCTTTTTGACCATTCTCCAACTTACACTTGTTCCCACCTTGGAGGTGATAATCATAAGGAGGAGAGGAAGAGGAAGGTAAATGTTTTCAAAATGAATATTTCTCTTTTGGATGATATAGATAATTTAAAAGCTATTCAAATGGTCTTAGATCTTACTAGCATGAGCAATCCCCTTTTGAATGCCCTAGAATTATGGAATCTGAAGATTGAAACTTGGAAAAATATTTGTCAAGTTATTGGGAAGAAACATGCCATGGATAGGAATAGAGAAGAAACTTTCTGGTAGAAGGAGCTTAATAATATTGAAAAAGATCTACAAAGTAGAGGAAATGATGAGTTATTAGAAGCATATTTGGAAAGGATTAAGTATAACCTTAATATTATTTAGAGGTACAAAATTCAAGGTCAGAAATCAGAGGCAAGATGCATTGGATTAACGAAGGTGATAAGGGTTCAAGGTACTTCTTTAATATTATTAAAGCCAAAAAAAGTAGGGAATTAATAGAGGAGATTCAAGTAGAGGGTAGAATCTTTAAGGAGCCAGAAGATATTCAAAAAGCATTCTACCAATTTTATAAAGGCTTGTTTTCCTCAGAAATGGGGGATGAGGAGCACTTAAAAATGGAGGAGTGCCTTAGGCTTATCCCACTAAAAGTGTTGGCAGTAGAGCAGGACTCTCTCAATAAAAATCTTTCGATAGAGGAAATTTATGCTGCTATAGATTCCCTATCCTATGGTAAATCCCCTAGAATAGATGGTCTCCTAGCAGATTCTATAAGAAGAACAAAAGCTGGATAAGTGCTGAACTTCTAAAAGTATATGAAGAGGCATTTTCTAAAAAGTCTTTGGGAGAAGATATCAATAAAGGTGTCATTAAAATTCTTCCTAAACCAGAGATAAATCACTAATTAAAAATTGGAGGCCGATTACTCTTTTAAATCTTTCTTATAAAATACTAGCCAAAGCCTTAGCCAGGAGAATTGCTCCATTGGTAAGCAGATTCATTTCACAAACTCACACTGGGTTCATACAAGGTAGATACATCTTGGAAAATCTCATTACTAGCTCGGAAGCAATGCATTGGGCAATAGGTGGCAATGATTTTGTTAGATTTTGAAAAGGCTTATGATAGAATAGAATGGTGTTTTTTTATTGGCATGCTAAAGGCTTTTGGATTTCCAAAGAAGTACATTGAATGGATTAGCATCCTATTTAATGAGGCATCTACTGTTATAGATATTAATGGAAATTTTTTAGAACCGATTAGGCGACAAAGATCTATTAGACAAGGGTGCCTGATTGCTCCTCTATTATTTGTTATTGTAGCAGATGCTATGTTTTATGTTTTAAGAGCCTCTAAACTAGGACCTCCTGTAAAAGGGATGTCTCTCCCAAAGAAGGATGAGTTGATCAATGTTCAGTTTGCTGATGATACTTCTCTTTTCTTAGGGTTGTTTGAGGGGAATTTTGATAATGCCATGACGAGGTTGGAGTTTTCTTGCAAGGCCTCAGGATCTAAAATAACACCATCTAAATCCACTATTTTGGGATGGCAATAGGACCCACCAGATTGGTTAGTAAGTAAGGGCTGGAATTGGATAGGGTCTAAGGAGGTTGTAAGGTATTTGGGGATTCCATTTTCAGTTGAACATAATTTGAATAGCATTTGGGATTGGATCTATAGTAAGATTAGCTAAAAACATGTTAAACGGAAAACACACTCACTTTCTTTAGTAGGTAGATTCTAGGTGGTGCAAAAGGTTTTAGAAACTCATCACTTATATTATGCTTCAGCCTAGTTATTTTTGAGTTCACAAATTAACATGATTGACAAGATTCTTAGAGATTTTCTATGGTCAGATGGAAAAGGGAATAGGAAAAGGCATTGTGTCAAATGGGATTGGTGTTGTCAAGAGAAGAACCAGGGTGGACTAGGGCTAAAAGATATTAAAACTTAGGGATATGCCCTGGCCTCTAAGTGGATGGTAAATGCCTTATGGGGGAATGAGCCTTGGAAGATTCTTATTAGAAATAACATTCTAAGATTTTTCATTAGAAGAGGAAAACTATGGAAAGATATTCCGCCTTTGGACATTGTATTTGGTGACTTTAATATGAAGCTATTCGGTTCCAAGATTTTTCAAGGTTTTGGGAAGGCTTGGATTCATGTGAGGCAGTATATTTTGATGAGGAGAGTAGCAGGAGGACCTCCACACTATCTGGTCAAAGACAAATCTATTTGGTGGGGGCTTTCGTACAATGGTAAACCTCTGGCCTTAACACAAAGCTGTTCAACCAAGGCATGGAATGTTAAGGGGATATCCTTGATTCAGGATATTATGGAAGGTGGGTAGTTAAGGGAGTGGGTGGATATCAAAAGTAGATTTAGCATCCCAAATTTGCAAAAAAGATATACTCTCTTATTAAGAAAGCAATGCCAAGTTACAATCCCAAAGATATCATGGATACTAATGAATTTTTAAGAAAGATTAAATGGAGTGATGGTGATCTGTTGTTTGAAAGCACGACCAAAAGTGTCTACCTTTGTATGAAAAATAACTCCTCTCTCATAACTAGGGTGTCCCAGTGCTGGGGGCAAATTAACCCCTTTTCAAGTTGGTATTTTTTCTTTGATTATATGTGGAAAAGTAAAGTAGAGCCAAAAAAACTTTTTTTCAAGTGGTTTTTATTACATAAAAAGTTAGCTGTTGGGAAAGTCCTTTCTTTAATTGGCCTTGCTCCTGTGTGTTGTAAAATTTGTAATGTTCATGAGTAATCCGAGAATCTTTTTTTTGAATGTTTATATGCACGTAAGATATGGTCCATTTTTTTGGGGTCTCCATGTTTGTGGAACTATACTAATATTTTTTCTTGGTCAGAAGTCCTTGCTGGTTATGTGGATAGGTTTGATTGTAAACTCAATGGTTTTTGGTCTGTGCTGACTATTGAGGTGTTATGGACTCTATGGAAGGACGAGAATAAAGAAAATTTTCAAGCAAAGGGGAGGAAGCTTACTGAGTTTAATTTCAAACTCACACATTTCTATATTATGTCACAGGTATCTCTGGTTGTCAATATCACAAGATTAGATTTCATGACGCTTATTTGTGAAGGGTGTCTAATTATAAAGAAAGACCAAGTGCAAGAAGCTAAATATATATCATGATTCCAATCATTATTGGCTCCAACAAAAATGGAAAATTTGAACAATTTTATCAGTGAATGGCAGCTGCAAGATTGCCCTCAATTTGGAATTTCTCAGGCAGGATGGGATTATGCTAACAACCAAGATCAGGAATAGGTTGGTGCTACTCATCCCAGATGGGGAACTGATCAATAGGCTGATAGAGGTCCAGTCCAACTTTATGATGAGCAAGGTGCAGTGCAACAGGAGGGATCGAATCCAGTGCCCAATCAAGGTGATAGTAAGAATGAAGCTGAACAAGGGATCAATTAAGAGGTGTTTGGCCTTAAGGATGGATGGGGCTAACTTCTATAAATTAGTTTTAGTTTTTAAAATGTGGTTCCATGTAATGTTTCAATAATAGTTATGGACTGTTAGTCAAAAAATATTGATATCGTCACCCCGCTAATTTTGTAAGTGTATATATATAAGGAGGGGAGGGGGTGTGAAAAGTTTGTTCTTTTAGTTGTTTTTGAGATACTTTGAACTTGTAGTGTAAATATATTAAACTATCTTAATAGAAAAAAAAAAAAAGAACTTATGTTTTTATGAATATATTATCTATATGTTAAGACATGAAGATTGAAGCATGGATTGTTCAAATATGCTATGTTTACTTGAATCTATGGACTTCTATGGTTTAATGAAGGAATATTACATGCTGATAAATATTTCCTCATCTATGCTATGTTTGGGTAGGTTCCTTCCTATAGTTGTAGGATTTGCAAGAGTGATAGTTTGAACATTATACCTTTTCTGACATTGATGATGAAATGAATTATATGTATGTAGAAGTTGTTGTATTTAATTTTTTTTAGGTACTTGCCATGCATATTCAAGTCAACATTTCAATGCTAAGACAAAGCTGACCAGATTGATGAATCACCACAACAAGCAGATTATTGTGTGATTTCTATTATGGTAGCGCACAAATATAGCTTCCTCAACCTGCTATATTCTTAAAGGAGTTAAAACATAGTTAATGATATTTTTGTTGTAAAATCTACGATCAGTAATTGATCCTTGTTGATGGAGTGATCGTAGAAGTAGGAAGTTGTTGTAGCTTTCCTTTAAATAATGCTTGTTGTAGCTTTGAAAAGAGATTTTTTGGCTTGGCTGGAAGGAAGATAGAATATATTGTTTTTTCAACAGTGTGTAATCTTTTTTTTAGATGTAATCTCTTACTATGAATGAATATAATACAAAGTTAAAATTTCCACCTTCAAAATTGACCGTCTTTCAGTTCACTCATCCAATGGGGCCCACTTGGTGATTGAACTACTTTGTTAGAATATATTTTATTTCCTTGTTTGTTTCTTTGCAAAGTAGATTTTTGCTATTTCTGTAGCCATTGCTAACAAAATCATGAATGGTTCCTACAACATAGGTGAATAAATAGATTTACTATTTGCAACATTACCCTAAGCTTTAAGACAAAATATCATTTCAATTCCTAGCTTAGTTTCCTTCAACATTTCTTTTCTATTTTAGTTGTAATGACTGAAAGAGGAATCAAAGCATATACTTTGTAGCCACCTCTCAAGCTTACACTCCTAGGTTGACAAAATAAAATGAAGTCAATATGTTATTTTTAGGAAAATGCATGATTCTATCTAATCATAGAGTCAATGTAGAAGGATGTCCAATCCTTTGTTACTGAGGTATTTAGCTGACTGGCCAAACCTAATGTCTATTATTTCAAAGTATTTCGAAGAAAATGTTATATCCTAAAAGAGACAAGGAAAGGAAAGTTTGATGTGAAAAGTGATGAAGACATTTTCCTAGGATACTCCAACAAGAGTAAAGCATATAAATGTTTGAATCTTACTACTCACAAAGTTATAGAAAGTATACATGTAAAATTTGATGAGTTTGCAGAAAAGAAAGAAGAACAAAGCAACAATGAATCTAAAGATTACATAAATTTTTTTTTTTACCTTGAGCTTGATGCTTTACCAAACATTCAGTAGATTATCCCACCCGAGTCACCCAAGTCTGGAGTGTCAACTAAGTTACATCCAATGTTAACCTAGTTGCAATTTGTACAACCCAAGTTGGAGATAGTTCAAACTAAGTCCCAAACAGAGGAACCTGAGTTGAGTCTATGGGAACCAAGTCTCAGATAGTAATTTAAAATAGAGCATAATTTGGAAATTCATAGAACCTTTAAACATGGTGAACCAAGTGAATCCAGTCCAAAATCTAGAAGTAAGATACTTGTACTTGATAGATATGTTAGAAGGCATCATGCACCTGAGAAAATAATTGGAGATCAAACAAGAGGCGCAATGACAATGAACAAACTAAAAGAAACAAATTGAATGAAAATGACAAAGTATCAAGGAATAAGGCAAGTCTAGTGTGCAAAGGATATGCTCAAGCATAAGACATAGACTATGGAGAAACATTTGTTCCTTTTGCTAGACTTGAAGGAGTCTAAACACCATTTTCATATGATACATTTAAAGGATTCAAAGTGTATCAAATGGATGTAAAATCAACTTTCTTGAGTGGAATTCTAGAAGAGAAAGTCTACATTGATCAGCCTAAAGGTTTCATTGATCCAAATAAAAGAGACATGGTTTATAAGTTACAAAAAGCTTTACATGGTTTGAAGCAATCTCCTAGAGCATGGTATGAGAGACTTCATGGATATCTAGTAAAGATTGGTTTTCAAAAACCAAGGATAACAACAACCTCTATATTAAAAAGGGACCACTTAATAAGATTTTGTTAGCAGAAATATTTATGGATGATATCCTATTTATAGGTCATGATGACTTATGCAAGTCATTCTTTGAAGAAATGAGGAAAGAGTTCAAAATGCCTATGTTTAAAGAAATAATATTATTTGTTGGTTTACAAGTTCATCAAATGAAGGATGGAATTTATATTACTCAGTCAATATGTCAAGGATATATTGAAGACCTTTTGAATGGAAGATTCCAAACTAGTTAGAACACCAATGTCTATTGGATATAAGCTATTGAAGAATGATGATTCAAAAGAGATAAATCACACTACCTATAGATCTCTGATTGGGAAACTTTAGTATGTTGTTCATACAAGACCTGGTATTGCGTTAGTAGTTGGTATAGTTGCAATATTCTCTACAAATCCCAGAGAAAATCATATGATGGCAATCAAAAGAATTATGAGATATCTAAAAGGCACTCAAGACTATGGTCTATGGTGCAAGAAAGGAGGAAACTTCGAGTTAAAATCCTTTAGAAATGCTGATTGGGCTGGAAGCATTGATGATAGGAAGACCACCAGTGGAGGAGCATGCTTTCTTGGAAAGAGGTTAGTATCTTGGAAAAGAAAAAAGAAGAATTGCATCTCTTAGTCTACAACAAAGGGAAAATATGTTGCTGCAGTAGTTAATTGCTCCAAAATAATATGGATCAAGCAATTGTTATCAGGAATGAAGGAAGAAATCAAGGATCTATTGGTTATCTATTGTGATAACACAAGTGCAATCAATATATCTAAAAATTCAGTGATGCACACCAAGACAAAACACATTGCGATCAAGTATCATTTTATGAGAGAATTAGTTCAGGATAAAGAGGCTAGATTAGAATATGTTAACACAAAGGAGTAGGTTGTTGACATATTTACCAAACCATCACCTAAGGACGTATTTTTGTATCTAAGAGGAAACCTAGGGGTCATTCCCCTATTTGATGCTTACTAAATTTTAGATTACTGATGCATCAACCAAACTACTTTGAAGATCTATCAAGTTGATGCAAATAAGTCATAACATATTGCATATGAATCAATACAACGGGTACATTGTAAAATCACTATTTCAAGTCTTTGGCATTTGATGTCAAAGAGGGAGAGAATCATGTCATATATTAATTAAGGGAGAGATTGATGTAATTAGAGAAGAATTAGAGACAATAATCTGCAAGAGGGAGAGCTTGATCTGATGGAGTTTGAAGATAAGATGATAGAGGAAGAATATCAGAGGGAGTTCTAAAGGATGGATGGAGAATCAAAATGAAACCGAGGATATATTAAATCTTATAAATCATTTTGATTTCTCTAAGTTTTCTTTTCCTAATCACATGTTGTATTGCCATCAATGCCAAAGAGGGAGATTGTGGATAATAATTATTCAATTGTATATTGTCATTGATGTTACACAAATGTTATACTCTAACCAAGCACTACTAGTTGGAACTGAGTTCAGAAGACTCCAGTATCAGCCAAGAAAATATCATGGATTCCTATGTAAATAGAGTCAGGTCAGTTACCAAAGGAGTTTAGTGTAAACCGAGTCAAGTTGGTTACCAAGGAACTCAATGGTAATCGAGTGACCGGATTTTTAGTTTTAGTCGACCTACAACAAATTAGTTTTATTTATTAGTTGGTTTATGCAAGCTGACTCAATGGATATTTTTTTTTTTTTTGAAAGGGTATTCAAGCCAACCTGACATTGGGTTTCATATATATGAAAGGTCAAGATGTGGATTGAAAGATGAGAAAGTGGAGAAGGAGATAAGATGTGAATAAAGAAGGATATCTGATTTAGAGCATAGTATCCAAGGAGCTACAAAGAATATTCTGATCATGGAGGATCTAGAGGATAAGTCAGAATAGTGATCTAAATCTACAATTTAGTTACTTCATCAATCAGGTCAATCATTGTTACTCTAACAATTGTAGCAATGAAGAAATTTCATAACAAAGTTGACTTAACATTCATTTTGTAAATCCTCTAACCAGGTGACATTTCTAGATTGAAGTGTCTTAAGACCTCTAACAAGGCTACTACTAACAAGGTGATACAAATTGTTTAACAAGGTCACACCTAATAGTGTGTTTTGTAACCTTTATCAAGGTTGGCTCCTAATAGGGCTCACTTTAGAAGAGTGAAAAGTTGTAACTAGTTGCATTGGTGGTTTGAATCCCAAATTGGATTTTTATGTTAAATCTTAGTGTCTCATGTGTTCATGTTATTTTCTTATTACTTTATCTTTTTGCAACTAAGTTACTAAAGGCTAATACACATCATTATCCTAAGATTGCTTTGTTAACTGAGTTACAGTGAATATCTAGTTCTAACTAAGCTATGAGTTAAGAGGAAGTTTGTATAGACACCTAAGGGATTTGGAATTGTTTTAGTGGTAATTGATTCACCCCTCATCTCTCAGTTACTCCTCTTATATTTCCAACAAACTCTTGCTCAGTTTCTTTGTGCTGACCGAGTGACTCAATCTCTTGTGTTGCTGAGGAGCTCGACTGTTTTGAGTCGATTCCTTCCCCCAGGTTGTTGAATTTTTTTTCACTTTGTTTCTATGTATAGGCAATTTGGATAGTTAAATTCGTTTCCCTTATTTGAAGAAATTAGTTGCAATGATTCCTTGGCTTAAGTCATTTTCTTTGTTTCCAGAATATTTCAAGCACGACATTTTAGCTCTTAAGTACAAGGGACTATGATGGATTACTATTTTCACATTTTTAAGAGGACACGTGGGATTTTCATAATATTATTCCTTAGTGACTTTATATGTAATCAAACTTTGGATAGCTATGTTTCAAGAGTATATCATGTTGTAATCATCTCTAGAATTTTGTATATATCAGGCTCATTTTTCATGAGCCTTTTTGTAATAGGGTTGAGGGGGGTATTATAGTGTTTTTTTCTCATAGAATTTGGATAATAAGCATTCTCATTTTTTTGCGTAGCTATTAGGTTTTTCTGCAGATGGACTATAATATATCTTTTATATTGCAATAGGTTATGAATAAAGTTTTTCTTTCTAGTTCTTTTCTCTATAAGTCCTTTCTTTGAACCAATTTTTATTAATGTAACTCTAAAGTCTCAGCAATTTTTTTTTTTGATTAAAACAACCTAATTTAAAATAATTTAACTGATATATTTTACATCAAAAAGTTAAATATATTTTAATTTTATAAAAAAATCTTGAAAATGCTTTATTAAATTTTATTTTAATTAAAATTTACAAAAAAAAATTAAAACACTTGTCAAATTTATAAAATAATAGAAAAATCATTAAAAATTAAAAACTACCTAAAAATTTACCAAGAAATATATAAAAAAAAAGTATCTACTGACAAACAATAAAATTAAAACAATACAGAACAACCTTTATATTTAATTTTTTTAAAAAAATATGTTTTCTTTGAATCACCTAATTTCTTAAGCCATTTTAGGTAGTTGGGTGCGCATGCAACTATGCATGCCTTGCTAGAGATTGGCCAAAATAGTTATAGCAAAATTTGGTTCGATCGGAACCAATTCAGTCGGAGGTTCCTATGTGTCATTCGATGTGGTGCTTTCTCCACAAAAGTCTAAAACTTTGGAAAACTTTGATTACAAGCCTATTTCAACATCAAAATTAGGGTTTTAGAAAAAAAATACTACTTGATAGGCCTTAGAGTAAGAATTATGCACATATAATTCTTTTTAATTTTGAGTACATATCATATATAATAACTACAATATATTGCAAGTAGGTATTTCAATGTTCAAGAAGATGCACATTCGAAAAAAACAAAAAAATAGTAGATGATAATGAAAATAATTGAAAATTATCAATTGTTCTAGAGGAGAGAGTCATCTTGAAAAATATATAACTTGTTTATTGATTGACATAGATTTGCTAGGGAAAATATGGTGGGAACAAAAAATAATTAATTTCTGAAAAGTCGAACTTTGAATAACTATAACAGGCAAAATACACAAGATTTTTGAATCTTTCTTTTAGATAGTTCTAGCTACATATGCCATCTAAAACATATTTTAAAATTAGATGCAAAAAAAATTAATTATATTTATTTTCATTCAATTTTCAATGCCCATTTATTTGTAGTATCTTTGAGAAAGTATAAAAAGGGCATTGAAAATTTTAAAAAATCACTAATTTTTTTTCTTGCTAAATTTGTAAAAAAATAATAGACATAAATTTCATCCATTTCTACATATTTATTCAATTTACACCATCTTAATATTCAAAACAAAAACATCACTTTTATGTCATTGAAGATGGCACTTTTTTTGTTATTACCATTTTCCTTTGTAAAATGGTGACACATATTTCTACGTTTACCCATATAAACAAATACAAAAAAATGATATAAATATCTAAAGTATCATATATATATATATATATATAGAGAGAGAGAGAGAGAGAGCCAACAACACAATACCAAATTGTGAGCCTCTTCATCTGGGAGGTCTTTCGTTAAAGTCTAGTCGAACTTAATACAATAATAATTATTTTTCACAAATACTAATAAATAATATAGGTTTTGACCTATTATCTATCAACCAAAAAAATACTATAAAGTTAAAATTTTAATTATGATTAAAATAAAATATCTCACCATTAATTAAAAATGTTAAGTCAATCGAAATTCCAAAATTCATGAGACTATGAGCTTAAATTTTTAATCGAAACATTTATAAAATATATAGAACTGTACACCTTAAAATATTTTTTAAAGAATGAGATACTAACCTTAGCATCTTTTCAAAAATTTAAGATAGATGGAAATGCTATTTTGAGCACCTGCATTAACGATTTTCAAGGTGAAGCAAACACAAAAATTAATTGAACAAAAAAAAAATCCTATAAAATGTAATTAGGTGTAAGGAAATTTCTCGTGAATCTACATATTTTCCCAGCTGCAAAGCATGAAATTTCTCGGGGGCGTCCAAAATACGGCGAGTAGGAGACAACTAGCAAAAGTAGAAAATATGGACAAAAACTATCAGAGTATATTACACCGTTGTATGTAATTTCCTTCCACTGCGTGACTACGACTGTGTAGATTTTCCTTCGACTTTGCACTGAAATGTGTGTATTCTTGTTCGCCGTTACCCATCGACATTGCAATCAAAGTGTAAAAGCATATTATTTATAAATAAATAATATTAGACAACGATAGAGAGAAGAAATTTTTTAGAGTCATCAAAGACACGCGAAGCACAAGTCACCCAAACAGAAGACAAATATAGAGAGGAAAGAGCGGACTAAATCCTATGCCAGATTTTTCTTCGATGGAATACAAAAATGGAATACGTATTTCTGTTTTCTGTTTGGGTCACCCAGAGTTTGATAGGGAATATGGAATATGTATTCCTATTCTCTGTTTGGGTCACCCAGAATTTGATAGGAAGTATGAAATACGTATTCCTATTCTCTTTTGGTTGTGCAAAAGCGGAATTGAAATAAGATTTTTAAAATTGTTATTTAATAATCTTTTCATTATACAACCTATAATATAATAAATATTATTAAGCTAATAAATAAATTTTTTAAAAGTTCATTATGTCTTAATTTTAGTAAGATTGATTCAAGATTCAAAGATCATTATGTCATAATTCTTCTATTAATAAAATATTTTTAAAAACAACATTTTTCCAATAAATTCAACATGAAACCTTTTTGTTCCTTATGAAAAATAAATTCCTCCATTAAATTAATTTTAATAAAAAATCATTCTTTCCAATGTAACAAATTCGTAATCAAAACTCAACTCTCCAAAATAAGGAAACATGAAGAAACAAGTTAAAATATGGAAAAAATTAAAAAATTAATTACTCAATCAATTGAAATAGTAATGAAACTAGTATAATTTATTCATCATTTTAATAGAATTAGTCACCACAATACGATTACAAACAAATTCCAAACAACAAAATAGTCAAATCGTTATTAAATATGTCTGCCATTTCTATTCAAAATCATAAAATAAATTACAATAATAGCTTTGGCTTTTAATTGCATTTATGCATATGGTCCCAAAAGACTAGTACAATTGAAAGAATTATAACTCCCAACATGCCTCCCAACATGCCTCGAAGAAACATGTTTTCACTCTCTCGAAGCTTGCACAACTTGCAATCAATACTTCCATGTGCTATGAATTTAGCTTCCACAGATGTTGGGGGGACTTTATCGACCCACTTAGAGAAATTACAGCCATTGTCCCCCTGTAATACGAATTCTAAATTAGTAGTGTCCAAAACAATTATTGGTACAAAAATGTAAGTTCATACAACAAAAATTAGTAATAAACTTTCTTGCATTTGCACAAGAACAGAATTTACGCCCTGGGTTATCCTTTGTATGCGAGGTCTTCACTATTGCAGGGCTAGTGCCACACTCACATATTGGCAAATTTAAATCCATCAAACTTGTATAAAATATGAGCAAATACAAATAAAATGAAGCATTCAAATAGCGAGATATATTATTTTATATACATTCATATAGAAGAATCCAATTTATAAAATGATAATGACCTCAACTAAGTCTTTTATATGATCATGTGGTGTTCAATCCATTCAAATTGCTTCACATAATCCACATAATTTAGGCTATTTATACAATAATTATCGGTGATCCAAGTAAAACATTTGGGAAGCATAGGCAACCATTGGGGGAGTCCTTATGAATGCTGAATTAGAACACATTAAGCTTGAAGTGCATAGAAGAAAAAAATAGTATACTATTTAAAATAGAACAAAATAATATACTATTTAAAATTATAAATATAATATCATATAAATTTTAACTTAAAACCTGATCTAGGCTGATTGTTTTCTTTCATATCATAAAAAGTACTAACGTAATGCATCAATCTTCTCCTTGAAGACATGAAATTGAGCAACATGGTGATTATCTAAATCAAAATGCAATCAATACTTTTGACATATGTACCATTATGAACCATACTCAAATAATTAGAGTAAGGATAATGCAGCAACATACAATTTTATTGTGACTGGTTTGGATCTAACAATATGTAAGTTTTCATATATGAGCAATTGGCATATTCTTAATCACATGAACCATACCGAGAACAAGAAACAATGCAATGTGTAAGTAAAGAAATGAACATGCATTCCCTTTAAATTTAATCTAGCGTTAGGCAGTTTATAGTTATCCAAAATACATGTGACATCAACACCATTTATGAATTACATCTATTAATTCTTCATTCAACTTGGTGACAAGCTACATTGGGTTTGACCTTCGACAATATCTTTGGACAAGAACCTATGTAGAAAATATTCACACAATCAGATCTATGAAACAATGTAATACAATTTGATATACATTTATTTCTAAACAAATCCTTTGATTTAAGAAAAGTCTCACAAGATACACAAGAAATTTCTTTACAAAATAGATTATTTGAGATTCAATAGTTTTTTCAGAAGCTTAACCTAGAGAAATAAGGAGTAGGAAGACTCGAGACTGATACTTGACACATCATGGAACTAATTGTTATTCTATCTCTATTTTTTGGCTAACACTATGCTTCAATTCCAATGTTCTCACATGGAATATTTCCTATCTAGATAACACCAGATCTTCAGCTACAAAAACATCTCTAAAATGCTCACAATACAAAATCTTGAAAGACTAAATGAGGCTACTAAAGTTGACACATATGCTTACCAATATTCTTTTTTTTCAATAGAAACCACATTAAAAATGAAAGGAAAGATAATCAAGAAACAGAAAAAAGTTACTTGTTCAATGCATTGATATATATTCATTCACTGTAATGGCATTTTGAACATACTTGATAGGAGATATCCAATAGCCCCATATACACTAGGGCCTAATGTCCTTTGCAAACATAAGATCCGCAAAAAATGTTAAATTATTTCAAGTAAGGATTACTAGAATCTATTTTACCCATATGGTATAGCAGGTGAGAATGACCTAGATGGAAGACTGCAACAGTAAGAGAGAAACTCTCATGATCTATGTAGGAAGTGAATAAGCCCCAACAGGATATAGTTCTCACTGTCTCTGCTTGTAGAAAACAAGAAGGCGAGTCATCATGATAGAGAGCTCCATAAATAAATAAATCCAAAATTTGAGACATGAAACTATGACAACTCATACATTGAGGAATAAATTCAGTTCTAAGAAACAAAAAAGATAGTAATCCTAGGTTAAATATGGAAACTTTGAAACCTAAAATCTCATCTGTATTGTGAAACAAGTATTCATTGAAATACCTATATATATTCCAAAAAAATTATACAGTAGTAATAAGTTGTCAGCTTAGTTTTGATATAGTAGATAACATAAAATGGGGAATGAACATTCATACATATTGTCTTGCATGCCACATAAACGGGTAACATAAAATGGGGAATTTGGAATGCATGAATCAAAATAATATCACATGAAGACCTTGAAAAGTAGGAGTCTATCAGGTCGAATCTTGACACATACTGGAAACACATTTCTAACAGAAAAGATCATATTTCTAGCAGTCAATGACTTACATAGATGATGGCTATATGTGTACATCTTCACAATTTGGTCTTCTTTGCTCTGCATACAAGTGTTCTAACTTCAATATTCAACTCAATATAATTTTGGAAGTACATAATATTCATTTTATCCAAAAATAATATGATTCTGGAAGTAAATATAATTCTGGAAGTACCTAATATTCATATTATGCTCAAGAACAATAATCTTTCAACTTGTATTTATAAATCTGGTTTACATCAACATCTGATTGAGCAATGGAGCAAGGAAATATTGGATTACCTACCGAGCCTAGTTGTGGATTTTGGGGACCAATGTTCATGTCCATGTTAGAGATGGATATCCCATCTTCTAGAATGCATCCTTCAACAAACTCATCTATCTTAGTGCATTAATTTTCTGAATAGGGATGTCTCAACCCACTTCTATAAAGTTTGATCCTTAATGACAATACAGGTTATAGTTTAATGTTACCAGACTGTTCTACCATATCAAATAGCTGGAATTCCTCCTCAGATGTGATGTCATTGATCATCTCATCTATTCCCTTGGTGAGAGATCATGGATATCCAATTTTTTAACTACCGAGTCTGATATTTTACAATGAGAATGAATAGATATTATCCCTATTGTTGGTGATGAGAACTCCATATCATGTGTGTCTCTTAACGCAACTGCTGATTGGGACACTTTATTATACGAGGGCATCCCTACATTTTTAGTTAGTCTAGTGTTTAGATCCCAAAATTTGGTAACAGACTTTGAGCCATGCTGAGAAACATTGGTAGAAAAACCTATGGAAGATGTCATATCACTTTACTGAAAATTTGGAGCTACAGATTTAGACTAAGAGTTTTCTCTCAAATCTAATAGCATCCATGTAGTCTTGATGGTTGGGACCCAACGGGCACATTGGATCTTGATCTTCTAGATCCATTAAAAGGAAAGTAATCTTTATGCAAATCAATCAATCTCAATAAAGCCTAGAAGACTAAAAGAAAGGGCCCAAAGAAATAATTTTATGGCTATTTGTGAAATTGTTCTATTTTTGCTCTCTCTCTCTCTCTCTCTATACAAGTGTTTTAACTTCACAATTTGGCTCTATGTGTACATCTTCACAATTTGGTCTTCTTTACTCTTTATACAAGTGCTTTAACTTCAATTTTCAACTCAATATAATTTTGGAAGTACATAATATTCATTTTATCCAACAAGAATATGATTTTGGAAGTAAATATAATTCTGGAAGTACATAATATTCATATTATGCTCAAGAACAATAATCTTTCAACTTGTATTTATAAATCTGCTTGGCCACATTGTCCAATACCTATGAAATAGCAGCAAAGTTCAATACAAAGGTATGACGTCTTTCAGCTTGAATGAAAAAAAATGACATTTAAATGTTTGTTTCAAATAAAACCATTACAATCCTCCAAATTTATATCTAATATTAGCTTCCCTCACTAAGTCATCCATCTCTAAGAACCAAATAGCTCTTGTTGGTTCTTGCATAAAATTATCAGATGTGACAGTCATAGTCTATCGACTGATTCCAGAGATGGCTTTCAAGGTAGCAAACAAATTTGCAACATCTTTCTTAGTATCCTCTTTATCAAATTTGATGGTGTGCAACTTATTGATTCCCTCTAGTATCTCATGGATGTTTTCAAATATTACATCCAAAGAAGAGGCCATGCTTGCCTTTCGTCTGTTTGGCCTCCTTGACCTTGATTGGGAAGGATTGTTTCTAGTGGATGTAATGGATTGATTTGACTGAAGGTAATCTTCATCTAAATCATGAGGCACATTCAAAGGCGTATTAATTTCCTCATCATCACCTAGATCAGTAGCCTCATCAAAGAGGTTACCATCTTTAGCATCTTGGGCCGTTGCAGCTACATTTCCTTCCACCATGTCATTTCCTACAATAACCACTAGATCATTAAAATAGGTGAATGGTTGCCTCCTATATACTTTTGCAATCCTGAATTCATTTCTCTATACATTAGAGAAATCAAATAATTAGATATTTGTTTGAAATTAGAATGAGACATAACTTTGAAGAGGAGGTTACCTTCAAAAGTTCATCCGATACACTATCCTTGGCACCCATGCACTGCATTGTCTCATTCCAAGCAAACCTGCTTGTATTGTGTAACTCCTTCATAACTCTATACACCGACTTCCATATTTTCAACTTATTTTTAAAGTTCTCTCTTCCAAGATTCAACTTTAAGTCTTCATTGAATCTCCTCTCCATCACTATCCATGACTCTTTCCTAAAACCTCCTTCACCTTTCCTTCCTAGAGTAACTTGCTCAAGGAGCAAGTCTAGAATTTTCCACTCCATATCTCTAGTCCACACCACTTTTGGACTTTAAGAAGAACTAGCAATGGGGGTAGCAATGGCGGTACCAACAGGGGTATAAATGGAGGGCATACGAACATCCTCATGTATGCTCATCAATAGATTTGTGAAAGACATTTTCACCTTTGAAATAAGTAGCTATTATATCACTGCAAAAATTGCAATAAGTAATGAGTTGTTAGTAATAAACTTGCAAAATAACTGTAATTCTGATTCGCAATTCCTTAATCACATTTTAAAATCAATTAATCAATAGTATAAAGCATAATAATAATTATGATTCACAATTCCTAAATCACACTTTAAAATCACTTAATCCACAGTTTAAAGCATAACAATAATTATGTTTTCCAATTCCTAAATCACAATTTTAAATCATAAAATCAGCAGTTTAAAGCATAACAATAATTATGATTTGCAATTCGTAAATTATAGTTTCAAATCACTTAATTAGTAGTTTAAAGCATAACAATAATTCTGATTTGCAATTGATGAATTAGCAGTCTATACGAAGTGTCAATTTGAGTACTGTAGTTGTTCAGAAGTAAGGAAAAAAGTGTAAATGTGAGTACTGTAGTTGTTCAGAAGTGAGGAAAAAAGTGTAAATGTGAGTAAAAAGAACAACTAATGTCGATACAGAACAACTAATGTTGAGAACTATAGTCCTCCCACATCCTTCTTGCTATTTCATCTCTAAAATTTCCCCAATCATCTCTATCTTGTTGAGTCATCCCATATGTTTCAACAATTGGCACATTTATCCCATCATGATCATCATCCTCTTCAATTTCTATATCATGTGGAACACCATCCTCTATCGTAATAAAATTGTGTAGTATGCAACAAGCTAACACAATCTTTGTTTGACTCTCGATACTGTACAATGTTGCATGCCTCAAGATAGGAAAACATTACTTCAAAATACCAAATGTGTGCTCAATCACATTCCTAAGAGAGGAGTGTTGGTGGTTAAATAGCTCATGCACACTATTGATTAGGTTTGCTCTGGAAAACTCTTTTAGATGGTAACGCGTACACCAATATGGGGCAAGAAATATAGGAACATTTGGATAGCTAACATCAACTAAATAGAACTTTCCTTATATAAAGGAAAAATAATATTATAGATTGACAGTTGCATGAAAATTATGGTTGACAATAATGGCGATATAATCATTAAAATTATGATTTAATATACCTGGGGGAACTAGTAGTGGATCCACTCTTGAAAGAGCCAAAGCAAGAACATGACTATCTGCAGCTGACCCTTTCCAACTAGTAAGAACATATTGAAATTTTTAGTCAAACGAACAGACACCCATTACATTTTGTGACAGGTTGCCTTTTCTATCATGATATTTTGCTTGGTTTTCCACCTCAACGATAACTGGTACATGGGTTCCATCAATTGCTCCAATGCAGTCCTAGTGTAAGAAATATTATTGTTATATATGTAGCAATAGACACAAGCATCAAAATACATGACAATGTGAGACTTACCTTGAAGTATGGATCAAAATGGTCCTTCCCTATAATTTCGAGAGGAGTGTTTGGAGAAGGGGGTAAAAAGTAACTGGTATGGAGTGATATTATAGCCTTCAAGACCTTGTGGAAGTAGCAACTCATTTTCTCTCTTGAGTGACCAAAGTTATGGCCAATCTTATGATTCCTTAGATTATGGCCAAGAGTATGTAGGAACATAACTAGTTGTTCTTCCAATTTCATGTTTATCATATCTTTAATGCTCCCTTTCTCCCTCAGAATATTGGCAAGTTTGAAGAATGCTACTTTACTCATGTGTATTTGATGATGGCAATCTATCTCATTGGAATATATAATACGTTTATAAAAAGGATAGGCAACCCTTCTTCGCTTGCCCTTGTGTCTTCTAGCATCTTCTAATGCTGCCATTGTCAATACTGCTTGGGTTGCAAGCAAAATGAAAAGTACACACAAGAGCATGATCTTCCTAAGAATGCTTCTGTAAACTTGTATATCATTAATATGATCCATCGAATGCCCTATAACATTTTAATGGAGTTATTAGTTGATATTTCCATATAATTTGTAAATGGTATTAAAAAAATTATTGTAGGGTTATTACAAGGAAAAGAACAAATAAGCTATCAATAATGTCAATTAGTTTCAACATCAATTATGTTAGCTAGCAAGTGTGAATCTACCATTACATTTACTATAGTCAGCCATAACTTCTCTTATAGTAAATTTAGTATTAATAATAACAAGCTACTTTGATATATACTTAATATGCCCTAGCTGCCATATAGGCCAATCAAGAGACTTAAAATATTAAAAAGACAATCTAACTATCTAAATATGAATATAATAATGATCTATAACTTTATAAGTTTTTTAAAGTTATGATAGATAAAAATAGACTCCTCATAACCTTATGTATGCTCTAGGATAAAGGGTTAAGGATCCATATCCATTCATAATAATTCCAGTATTGTATCACAATAATTCATTAAAAAACCTTTATGTCATTCTTACATATACAATTGGATAGCTCATCAGAGAAAATTGTCCCAAGTGTCACATACGGTTACATACAATAAGGATCAATATTAGAGAGCACTATTACTGTTGCAAGATTATATATCCATATAAAAAATAGCAACTCATTACTATAAGTGATACCCTCTTAGTTGCATATTCATGTCACCTGATCAGACATATTAGCATATTCATAATTGGATATTCATATTGACATTGCAAGATTATATATCCATATCAAAAATAGCAACTCATTGCTATAAGTGATACCCTCAGTTGCATATTCATGTCACTTCATCAAACATATTAGCATATTCATAATTGGATATTCATATTGACATATCAGACAACAACATATTCAAAGCTGTGGGCTTTTTACCATCAAATTAGTGGGATCTCAAACTCAGTGTGAGTCGGGATGATTTGACTAAAATTTTGTTAACTAAATGGGAATGAAATTGTGGGGCTTACAATATTTTGGATGGGAAGGTACGACAAGATTCTGCCGGTGCATTTTGCAGTTGTTGAATCCAAAGGAATAATGGCAGTCAAAGTAGTTGAAGTACCAAATGCAATGGGGCTATTAACAATCAGGATATAAAGTCATTTACATTGTGGGTTTTCTTTATCTATAATTTACCAAATTTATTTATAGTGTGGTATTACCTAGTTATTTTATGGATAGTACTTGGGCTTTGTTGGTTATTATGTGAAAATCAGTTCAACCATTAGTCCAATCAAAAAGAAATTTACATTTGGGAATGGAGAATGGTACTACAAATTTATTGGTTTTTTTCTTATTTCTTTTTAAATCTGTAAAAGGTATTATATATTACATATTGTGATTAATGGTTATTATTATTTATTAAGTTTAAGGTGATTTGAACTTAAGACCTCTTACATAAGAAACTCACAATTTATTCTTGTATTGTAGATTCTAACCTAGTTTTGTTCCGATTTCTATATTTTATTGATAAAGATTATACCAACTAATTATATCACATGCAATATGTAGAGTTTTAGTTTACAATTCTGACATTGAAGATTTGATTATCAGAACTGAATAAAAGGCCTGGCGAGAATTCTACCTAAAAAATTGTAGAGCCTTTTTGTCAAATCTAGCTAATTTGAATTGTTAAATAATGGAGTGTGCCATTTATGGTGTTGTCATTGTAGGTGTAGGATCGTGCAGTGCTGTCATGTTGGTGGGTGGGTTGTAGGCTAAATATTTGCAAGTAATAATTCAGTGCATTTAGCTTGTTCAAAAGAAGATTACAACACAGATCGATCGATATGGCGGTACCACCAAAAATTAGTTTATAGATAACCCATATAGTAGAATGATGTGAATAGAGTTCAAAGCACTACAACTAACAAGCTAAAGGATGACATAAAAATACAAAAATATTTAACTTGTTTATGGTTTTGTAATAAAGTTTTTAAGAACAATTATTAGTTTAGTTTTAAAACAAAAACACCTTCAATCAATTAATTATGGAGCCGTTAATCTTTAGCCTTGTGGTTTTAAATCATCACTTAAAAGAATGTCTAAATTTTCACTTCCCTCACATGCAAAGAATATAATAATTTTGTGATTGATTGGATGTTCATTTAAAAAAAATTTGAAGTGTAAAGATGTTTGATTTAAAAAGTAAATTATAAAGCATGTTTAAGTGTTGCATCTACCTAGTAGTCTAGGGCTTCACCACGAACTATGTTTAAATGCTTCACAAATCAATAATTAATTAGTTAAAATCAATAACTAGATTGATACCTTAAAAGTAAAGAAAAAGTGTTGGCCAAATTTTGAATGCTCGATTCTTTATCCCAACAAACACTGACGAACACAGATTTTTCCATCAGTAATCATAAAGGATGCATTACAATAGGGTAGATGCAACACTTAGGTACTCTTTAAATTTTTTTTAAAAAAGATTAACAATAATGGACTTTGCATAATGGAAAGACATACAAACTTTACTCAACTACTTCAAAAGTAAAATGTGTTTCTTGATTATAAATAGAGCTAATAGTCAGCCTGCACATATCGAATCAGTGCCTACTTCTTTTTAAGTTGCCTATTGATATTCATAATTTTAATTCACAACATCTAACAAACATTCTAGATGAATTGTTCTTCGAAAAGAACACTAAGAAATTAAAATGTTTAGTCAAAGAAAGGAAAAGTTTTATCTTGGGACTCTACCATGTTGCTTTTTAAGGAGTCAAGATAATAGGAAGCAATTAGAATAATCTGTGGGACTCTGCTTGTTTTTTTAAGGGGCCATTATAATACTTTTCTTGGATGTTTCCTTCACCCATTATACTATTGCTAGCCATATATGTGAATGAGTGAATTCAGCAGAACAAAGCATGAACCGAACCTATCCCTGCTACAGGCTTGTGTAGACGTGGGTGCAAAGTATTTTGTGGAATATGCTTGTGTACCCCATTAATAGAAATAACATATATGGCTAGCAACACTATAATCATGTTATCAACACTCTAAACATTGAGCCAACCAACACTACAATCGTAGTGCTAGATATCAACAATAACATATATGGCTAGCAACACTATAATTGTGTTATCAACACTACAATTGTCTCTGCTTGAACATAATTATAGTGTTGCTAGGCATATATGTAAATGAGAAAATTTAGTAGTACAAAGCATGAACCAACCCCATCCCTGCTATAGGCTTTTGTAGATGTGGGTGCAGAGTATTTGTGGAATATGCTTCTGTACCTCGTTAATAGCAATAACATATATGGCTACCAACACTATAATAGTGTTATCAACACTCCAAATATGCTTGAAAGCAAAATCAACACATGGAAAATTTGAAAATGGGTAGTTATTGCTGTTAATGGGGTAAGGATCAAGCCTTGTTTGCTAAACCGCCTTAGGGGTCTAGAATGAGGCATCTACATTCAACTTTTCTAATTCAACCAATAGGGAATAAAGAATAAAACCCCATTTTATAATAGGGAATAAAGAACAAAACCCCATTTTGTAATAGGGGATAAAAAAAAAAACCCAATTTTAGATGCAAATATAAGCATATTTCATCCCACATGCTACAAATCACGAATGCTACAAAACACAAATGCTACAAGGAAGCATGCAACCATACCTACAAAAAATGGACGATACCAAAGACCACAAATTCCATCCCCTGATAAAGAAGACCACCTACTAGAAATGTGAGAACCCAGATGCAAAATCCTCGTAGAACCCTGCAGAACCCTACAATCATAAAAAGAAAAATGGAAATATGAAAACACTCACAGAACCCTACAATCATACAAAGAAAAATTGTTATGCAAATGGAAGCACACAACTACCTGAAATAACAAGAATGAATTGCAAGAGTAATTATATTTACCTACTATAGCAATGAGAGCTCCAAACAAAATAATCTTACTTAACTGAAACATGCACAATTTGAAGGAAAGGAAAGAAACTGTGAGCTGCCAAACTTGAAATGCCCACCAATAAAATATACAGTGGCATGACAATGAATTACTCTCTTAAATTGGATGAAGAAAAATACAATTTATGAGGATATAATTAACCCTTCTTATGCAA
The DNA here is from genome assembly GCA_028749045.1 of Cupressus sempervirens. NCBI lineage: Eukaryota > Viridiplantae > Streptophyta > Pinopsida > Cupressales > Cupressaceae > Cupressus > Cupressus sempervirens. Next base: position 744,050,938 of record CM053790.1, read on the forward strand.
ATGGAAGCACACAACTACCTGTCTGTAATAAAGGATACGAAAGCCACAATAACAGCAGAAGACCATGACAATGAAAGCCACAATGACAATGATAATTGATGAACATGAGCGCCAATGGAAGACCACAAAAATGAAAGCTACAATAGCAATGACAACTGATGAACGCGAGAGACAATGGAAGACCACAAAAATTGATGAATGTGAGCAATAAACCCCAAATTCAGACCCAAAGACCACAATTTTGGGAATATTAAAACCCTTGCCTGATGCAAATATGAGAACGCTGTAATTTGACAAAGCAAAAATGCTATGCAAATGGAAGCACACAAATGCTATGTAAAAATGGAGGATATGAAAACTAGCAGACAAATTGACAGATGGATGTAAGAAGCAATGGAAACCACATAAAATAATGGACGTGAGCGGGAAATTCAAACTTGAGAATGATGGACCCCAAATTTGGACCCGACATTTTATATTTTTCAACATAGGAATAAATGGAATAGGAATAAGTATTCCTATTTCACCTTTCTGGGTGGAATTGTGTATGCCATGTTTTTCGAAAAAATTGGAATACTTATTTTGGTTGTATTCCTATTCATGCTTGCGACTTGTTGCACCTAAATAGGGAATACAGATGTGTAAATGCCTATTCTGGTGGTATTTTGGTTGCTAAATGGGGCCTAAGTTTTCTTTTCTTAATTACATGTTGTATTACCATCAATGCCAAAGAGGGAGATTGTTGATAATAATTATTCAATTGTATATTGTCATTGATGTTACACAAATGTTATACTCTAACCAAGCACTATTAGTTGGAACCGAGTTCATAAGACTCCAGTATTAGCCAAGAAAAGATCAAGGATTCCTATGTAAATCAAGTCAAGTTGGTTACCAAAGGAGTTTAGTGTAAACAGAGTCAGGTCGGTTACCAAGAAACTCAATGTTAATTGAGTGACCCAATTTTTAGTTTTAGTCGACCTACAACATATTAGTTTTATTTATTAGTTGGTTTATGCAAGCCGACTTAGTGGATATTATTTGTTTTTTTGAAAGGGTATTCAAGCTAACTTGACATTGGGTTTCATACATATGAAAAGTCAAGATGTGGATTGAAAGATGAGAAAGTGGAGAAAAAGATAAGATGCAAATAAAGAAGGATATCTGATTTACAGCATAGTATCCAAGGAGCTACAAAGAATATTATGATCATGGAGGATCCTGAGGATAAGTTAGAACAAGGATTTGAATCTGCAATTCAGTTGCTTCATCAATTAGGTCAATCATTGTTATTCTAACAATTATAGCAATGAAGAAATCTCTTAATAGAGTTAACATTCATTTTGTAAATCCTCTAACTAGGTGACATTTCTAGATTGAAGTGTCTTAAGACCTCTAACAAGGCTACTCCTAACAAGGTGATACAAATTTTTTAACAAGGTCACACCTAATAGTGTGTTTTGTAACCTTTATCAGAGTTGGCTCCTAATAGGGCTCACTTTAGAAGAGTGAAAACTTGTAACTAGTTGCATTGGTGGTTTTTCCAAATTGGGTTTCCATGTTAAATCTTAGTGTCTCATGTGTCCATGTTATTTTCTTATTGCTTTATCTTTTTGCAACTAAGTTACTAAAGGTTAATACACAATATTATCCTAAGATTGTTTTGTTAACTAAGTTATAGTGAATATTTAGTTCTAACTAAGCTGTGAGTTAAAAGGAAGTTTTTATTGACATCTAAGGGATTTGAAATTGTTTTAGTGGTAACTGATTCACCCCTCATCTCTTAGTTACTCCTCTTATATTTCCAAAAAACTCTTGCTGAGTTTCTTTGTGCCGATTGAGTGACTCAACCTCTTGTGTTGCCAAGGAGCTTGACTATTTTGACTCGACTCCCTCCCTTGGGTTGTTGAATTTTTTTTCACTTTGTTTCTTTGTATGGACAATTTGGACAATCGAATTTGCCTCCCTTATTTGAAGAAATTAGTTGCGATGATTCCTTGGCTTAAATCATTTGCTTTGTTTCTAGTATATTTCAAGCACCGCATTTTAGCTCTTAAGTACAAGGGACTATGATGGATTACTATTTTCACATTTTGAAAAGGACGCATGGGATTTTCATAATATTATTCCTTAGTGACTTTATATGTAATCAAACTTTGGATAGTTATGTTTCAAGAGTATATCATGTTGTAATCATCTCTAGAATTTTGTATATATCAGGCTCCTTTTTCATGAGCGTATTTGTAATAGGGTTGAGGGGGGTATTATAGTGTTTTTTTCTCATAGAATTTGGATAATAAGCATTCTCATTTTTTTTGGGTAGCTATTAGGTTTTTCTGTAGATGGACTATTATATATCTTTTATATTGCAATAGGTTATGAACAAAGTTTTTCTTTCTAGTTCTTTTCTTTGTAAGTCCTTTCTTTGTAAGTCCTTTCTTTGAACCAATTTTTATTAATGTAAATATATAGCCTCACCAAAAAAACAAATTGATTAAAACAACCTAATTTAAAATAATTTAACTGATATATTTTACATCAAAAAGTTAAATATATTTTAATTTTATAAAAAATCTTGAAAATACTTTATTAAATTTTATTTTAATTAAAATTTATAAAAAATAATTAAAGCACTTGTCAAATTTGTAAAATAATAGAAAAATCATTAAAAATTTAAAACTACCTAAAAATTTACCAAGAAATATATTTAAAAAAAGCTATCTATTGACAAACAATAAAATGTAAATAGTTTACAAAACAAACTTTATTCTTAAATTTTTAAGAAAATATGTTTTCTTTGAACTGCCTAATTTCGTAAGCCATTTTAGATAGTTGGGTGCACATGTGATTGTGCATGCCTTGTTAGAGTATGACTGAAATAGTTACAACAAAATTCGGTCTGATCAGAACCGATTCAGTCAGAACTTCCTATGTATCATTCGATGTGGCGCTTTCTCCACAAAAGTCTGCAACTTTGGAAAACATTTGATTACAGGCCTATTTCAACATCAAAATTAGGGTTTTAGAAAAAAAAACCACTTGATAGAGCTCAGAGTAAGAATTATGCACATATGATTCTTTTTAATTTTGAGTACAAATCATATACAATCATTACAATATATTGCAAGTAGGTACTTCAATGTTCAAGAAGATGCACATTCATAAAAAATTAAAAAAATAGTAGATGATAATGAAAATAATTGAAAATTATCAATTGTTCTAGAGGAGAGAGTCATCTTGGACAATATATATCTTGTTTATTGATTGACATAGATTTTCTAGGGAAAATATGGTGGGAACCAAAAATAATTAATTTCTAAAAAGTCAAACTTTGAATAACTATAATAGGCAAAATGCACAAGATTTTTGAATCTTTCTTTTAGATAGTTCTAGCTACATATGTCATCTAAAACATACTTTAAAATTAGATGCAAAAAGATTTAATTACATTTATTTTCATTCAATTTTCAATGCCCATGTATTTGTAGTATCTTTTGAGAAAGTAAAAAATGGGTATTGAAATTTTTTAAAAATCACTATTTTTTTTCCTTCTAAATTTGTAAAAAAATAATAGACATAAATTTCATCCATTTCTACATATTTCTTCAGCTTACACCATCTTAATATTCAAAACAAAAACATCAACTTTACTTCATTGAAGATGACACTTTTTTTGTTATTACCATTTTCTTTTGTAAAATGGTGACACATATTTGTACGTTTACCCATATAAACAAATACACAAAAAATGATACAAATATCTGAAGCATCATATATATAAGAACCAACAACACTACCGAATTGTGAGGTTCTTCATTTGGGAGGTCTTCGGTTCAAGTCTAATCTAACTTAACACATAATAATAATAATTTTTCACAAATGCTAATAAATAATATAGGTTTTGACCTATTATCTATCAACCAAAAAATAATATACTATAAAATTAAATTTTTAATTATGATTCTAATAAAATATATCACCATTGATTAAAAATGTTAAGTTGATCTAAATTACAAAATTCATGGGACTATGAGCTTAAATTTTTAATCTAAACATTTATAAAATTTATAGAACTATAGACCTTAAAATATTTTAAAAAAAATGAGACACTAACCTTAGCATCTTTTAAAAAATTTAAGATGGATGCAAATGCTATTTTGAGCACCTGCATTAACGATTTTCAAGGTGAAGTGAACACAAAAATTTATTGAACAAAAAAATCCTATAAAATGTAATTAGGTGTAAGGATCTTCGTGAACCTACATATTTTCCCAGCTGCGAAGCATGACATTTCTCGGGGGCGTCCAAAATACGGCAGAGGAGGAGACAACTAGCAAAAGTAGAAAATATGGACTAAACTATCAGAGTATATTACACGGTTGTCTGTAATATCCTTCCTCTGTGTGACTACGACTGTGTAGGTTTTTCCTTCGACTTTGCACTGAAATGTGTGAGTTCATGTTCGGCATTGCAATCAAAGTGTAGAAGCATATTATTTATAAATAAATAATATTAGATAACGATAGAGAGAAGAAATTTCTTGACAGTCATCAAAGACACAACAAGCAGAAGTCACCCAAACAGAAGACAAACATAGAGAGGAAAGAGCGGACTAAATTCTATGCCACATTTTTCTTCGATGGTACGAATATGCATTGAAATGTCTGGTTCATGTTCGCCCTTACAATGTAAAGAACAGTGAACACGTCATATTTTTATACACGGCAGAGAAGGGCAGCACGCTCCGAAGTCTGGTTCCAAAAGTCCCTCCTCCCTTCAAAGTCGTCGGAGCAGAATCGAACGTTAGATAATCAGCAGTGTTTTAAACCTCTTCTTTTTCATCTACAAACCCAACGCCTTTGCATTGCTGTGCAATCATGTCTCCCTTTTCGTTGTGCTTGGCCATCGTGATAATCCCGCTCTTCCATTTCTCATCTGTTGCCGCATGCCGAGATGATGAAAAAAGTTACCTCCTCGACTTTAGAGGCGATCTCAAGGATTCCTCTGGCAGATTGAAGTCGTGGCAGCAATTCAACTGCTGCCAATGGGAGGGTGTCAAATGTGACTATCATTCCGGCCACGTTGTATCCCTCGACCTCAACAATCCTAATGGTGACTCGCAATCTGCTCTGCAGGGGAAGATCCATCCCTCCCTGTTCAAGCTGCAGCATCTGCAATATTTGGATTTGAGCCTGAATAACTTCAATCGTACTGCCATACCTCCTCAATTGGAAAAACTCCAGAAGCTTACTTTCCCTAGCTTGTGGGGTGCCAATTTTGGTGGTGAGATTCCACCGGAATTGTGTAACATTACAACCTTGCGCTACCTGGATTTGAGCAGTTGTAGTACTGCCATACCTCCTCAGTTGGGAAAATTGCAGAAGCTCACTTCCCTTATATTGGAAGCTGTTGCAGTTGGAGGTGAAATTCCCCCGGAATTGGGTAACATTACAACCTTGCGCTACCTGGATCTGAGCCCGAGCTACTTCAACGGTTCTGTCATACCACCTCAGTTGGGTAAACTCCCAAGGCTTGCTTTCCTGAACTTGGCATATGCTGAAATTGAAGGTGAGATTCCCGTGGAATTGGGTAACATTACAACCTTGCGCTACCTGAATTTGTTATAAAATGGATTGGAGAGTAGGAGGTTCGCAGGATGGATAAGAAATTTGGGAAGCTTGGAATACCTGGATATGGGTCATGTGAATCTGTCAATGTCATCTGATCAGGATTGGGGTAACGCTCTTAACAATCTCTTTAATCTTAGGGAGATTTACCTCGATGACTGTGGACTTTCAGGTACTTTTCCCTCTCTCCCAAACCTCACTCATTTATCCCAACTAAGACTTTCAAGAAATTCATTCTATTCCTCGTTGCCAGCTTGGTTTCAGAATGCCTCGTCCATGATTTCCCTGGAACTGTCCAAATGTGATCTCAATGGTTCCATACCTTCAAATTTCTTGCACGGTTCAACCCTCAGAAAACTTGACTTGTCACATAACCATCTAGGAGGAGTAATTCTTCAATCCATTGCAAATTTTTCAATGCTTGAGACGTTGGACCTCTCATACAATGATTTTGCAGGTGACTTGCAACTGTTTTGTCCATTCGTTGGTAGGCACCTGCACCTCAGACTGCTTGCCCTGAAGAACAACCATTTATCTGGAACAATTCCAGAAGCAATTTCAAAGTTTGTCAGATTAGAGACGTTGTCCCTCAGCTCCAACAATTTAACCGGCATCTCTCCTGTACTAGAAATGGCTCACCTTCAGGAAATTGTGGTCTCCGAAAATCCGCTTACACTTATTATCTCTCCAACTTGGTTTCCACAACTTCTCAACCTGGAGTACTTGGAGTTAAGGTCTTGTAATCTTCAAGGGGAGATTCCTTCTTTTTTGTCTACACAATACTCACTAGTAGTGTTGGACCTGTCGGATAATAACATTGTGGGAAATATTCCCATTTGGTTATGGGATCTTCCCAATCTTGAAATTCTAAATATTTCGCATAACCACATGGAAGGTTGTCTGCCCCCCGTCATTTCCAAAAATATGAACGTTGTAGACTTGCATAACAATAGCTTGCATGGTTCTATCCCAGTTTGTTTTCCACAGATTTTAGACATGTCAGAGAACAGGTTCACTGGATCTATCCCACAGACTCTATGCTCTGCCGATAGTCGGTTGTTTTTTGTGGACTTGTCAAAAAACGAGTTGACTGATGTCATTCCTTCAAATCTGTTGACATGCTTTGATCTGGTGATTTTGAATTTGGCTCAAAATGATTTGGAAGGAGAGATGCCAGAAGAGCTAGGAAATCTAACCCAAGTTCAGACACTAAATCTGAATCAAAACAAGTTGCAAGGTCTTATTCCTCTTTCTATTGAAAATTGTACAGAGCTCCGAGTATTAGACATAGGAAATAATAAAATTCAAGGAAGCATCCCAATTGCGATCGGAAAACTAGCAGACTTACGAATTCTCAACTTGGGTTTCAACAAGTTGCATGGCACTTTTCCACCGGAGTTGCTTAGCCTCGTGAATCTCCAAATTCTAGATTTATCACATAATTATTTATCAGGATCTGTTCCTGAGAGTTTGGGAAAGTTGAATGCTATGGCCAATCAGACACAAAGTAACAAAACAGAGATGAGCGACGGTGGAGGATTTGGATTCGGATTTGGAATCGGTGACATTGGTCCCGAATTTTCGATAGTCTTAGTGAATCAAATAACACTTTGGATTAAAGGAAGAGCAACTCTATACCCTAAGATTGTCCAAGCCTTCAAATTTATGGATCTTTCCCACAACAAACTCTCAGGCAGCATTCCTGAGGAAATGGGAGAGTTGAAGGGTTTAATTGCTCTCAACATTTCAAACAACAATATGAGAGGAATCATTCCTCAATCCTTGGGAGGTATGGTTCAGCTGGAGTCTCTAGATCTTTCAGGAAACATGTTGTCAGGCAACATTCCGGCAGATCTTGCAAATCTTACATTCCTTTCTGTTTTGAATCCGTCACACAACCGCTTCACTGGGTTTATACCTCAGGGGAAGCAGTTTGCAACTTTTGAGGCATCTTCTTATCTGGGAAACCCCAATATTCATGGTTGGCCCTTAGAAAATGGAGCAATGAGATCTGGTGGGGGTGAAATAGGTGGCCAAACACAAAGGAACAGCACAGCAGTGACAGATGCAGATGGAGATGCAGACGAGATGGATCGATGGTGGGCAGTGTCAGTGGGGTTGTGTTTTGGAGTTGGATTTGCCAGCGTGATTGCAATGTTGTGTTTCAAGTGTTTTACTTTGATGGATAGTTTTATCCAATATCTTTTTGAACGCTAAATTCATGAAGGTTTTATGTTGGTTACGCTAAATTCATGAAGGTTTTATGTTGGTTCTGATGTATTTGAATTTTTACATACAGTTAGAAGTCCCACGAAGTAGTTCTTATATGGGTTGAACTGATTCTTCCTCTCCTTTATTTTATTGATCAAATTTCGCAAAATTAACTGTTCACATATTGCATTTGATTCCAGTTGTCCCTAAATGCTTGCAATTGAATATTAAAGATATAACATTTTGTTAATAATCAAGTTAATTCTGCGCAATCAGATTTTATTCAAGAAGCAACTTCTTATCACATTGAAAGGTGACCAATATTTTGTGGATCTACACAATAAAATATATAATTCTTGCATAATTTCGATAATGAGTAGATTGTACGTGAGAATTTCAAAATACATTTCAATTGCCCCAGATACATATTCTTGATAGAATCTTCTTAACAGTTTGCATTTCAAGACTGCAAACATAAGAGCTTATTTGTACTGAATTAAATATGATTAATCTTGTTTGTTGATATTCTCTCTACCGAAAATTGTTTTGGAGCTTTTGTTAGCAATCTGTAGCAATATATTACAAAGATTACAACAAGTAAAACATGGAGGCTGTCCAATGTGGCCTAGTTTCTAGTGACGCGAAATTTGCAACTGTCTTGTTAACTGGCTCTATTCCGCTATCTATATGTCTTGCCAATAATATTTTAGTGTTTGTGGACTTTTCAAAGAATGCACTAAGTGATGTCACTCCTACAAATCTGGTCAGATGTTCTCAATTGAAAATTTTGAATTTTGACTCAAAATTATTTCAAAGGTAGGGTACTAGAAGAGTTAGGGAATCTTCCTCTACTTGAGAAACTAAATCTGAGTAAGAAAAAATTGCTAGCTATTATTCCTCCTCCTATTGCAAGTTGCACAAAACTTCGAGTATTTGACTTGCGAAACAAAATTCAAGGGTGTCTCAATTTGGATTGGAGAACTAGCAAAGTTACGATTTCTCAGCTTGTCTTTTAATGAGTTGCAAAACATTTTCCCACCAAGGTTGTTTACGTTCAAGAATCTTCAAATTCTAGATTAATCTCATAAATTGACTGATTCTTGAGAGTTTAGGGATGTTGAATGATATGACAAATGTGACACAAAGTGAAAAAATAGAGACATCATTTAGAGTTTCAGACTGGGTTTCACATTGGCTCCATGTTTCAAATAATGTTTATGAATCAAATAACATTTTGGATTAAAGGACAAGCAATGCCATACCCTAAGATTATCAATGCCTTCCAAATTCATTGATTTTTTTCAGAACAAGCTCTTAGGAAATATTCCTAAGGAAATGGAAGAGCTGAAGGATATAATTGCTCTGAACATTGTAGGATTGTTTTATTCAATATATTTCTCAACACTGAATCCTTGAAGGATATATTCTGGATACCATTTCAAGTCTGACACCCTTGAACACCTTCACCTCTAACGACTAGGTGTGTGGAACAATTCCAGACACCAATTCCAATTATTGTAAGATTAGAAAGTTTGTTGCTTTGCTCTAGTATTGCTCCTTTTGTATTGGATTTTCCAAAAATCAGCTTACACATAACATCTCTTGCAGTTGGATTCCACGATTTGCGCAACTGCAATAGTATCTAGGGTTAAGGTCTTGTAATAATACAATAAAATGAAAAGATGAAATAAGGGAAGTGTGGATACTCACAAAATAATACAAAGAAAATGGGGGCAATCCCCATGTACAAGAAATTCAGAGTTGGCTAAAGTGTCTGAATGTGTATAAGAGAAGGGACCCAAAATACCAGTCGCACATTTGTTATGTCGGATTCCTTCTCAAGTCTTGTCCCATACCATCTCAACCATTAAATCTTCTCATTTACAACATTTGTCATGGAAAAGATATAAAAATCCTTTGATCTCTATTATCGTGTAACAGAGTTGCGTGAACAAATCAGTTGGCGCCTCTAACTGTTGATGTTTAAAAATCTCAGATCACCAAATTGGTTATAGTGCAGGGCAATACAGGGGATTCAAATTGACTGTGGACTAGGAGTGAAGGGGTGTGGGGGGTGAAGTAGAGAGATAGAGATAGACATTGTAAGAGTGAGAAGAGAGAAGGTGATGGAGATTATATATAGAGAGGGGTAAGATCTTCTACTTATGTATTGAGGATCCTCCAAAATCTTGGTGTATGTGGTTAGAATGTTGTATGTTATGTATTGTAATGGATACATAAGACATATATATGACTATTATTTCTATTTACTTCTTTATGATTATGATTAATTTTGGTGGATCATTTGAGTAAGTGCATCAAGTTTCTAGTAAAAAAAGTAGTACATAATAAGAAATATAGTTTTTTTTCATAACACATTCATGTTATTTGAATTTAAATATTTAGGTTATGAGAAACCAAGCCTAAATTAAGGAATTAAAAAATATCAAAAGTCCTTCATAACACACTCATTTTATGAACAACTATATGTTTTTGCATTTTCCCATGGCCAAGCCCACCTTTGATGTGACAATGAGTTGAAGAGTTGATAAATCATCAAAATGTGATTGTGTTTTGATCTAATTTATAACGTTTTCAATGTTTAGACTAATTTATAGGTATGCCACTTTGTCAGACATGTAAGAATTTAATGTTTTTTAATTTTTTGTTTGAATTTGAATTGAATTAGTATTTATTTAGTCAATTTAAGTTTTTTCTATGAATTTTATGTCATATTATAAAATCAATCCTTGATAAGAAAATAAACAATAGTGACCTCTTCTTGAATAACCAATGTGTGTGTGTGTGAGAGAGAGAGAGATAGAGAGAGAGAGAGGGAGAGAGAGAGAGAGAGAGAGAGAGAGAGAGAGAGAGAGAGAGAGAGAGAGAAGGAGAGAGGGGTAGAGATGGGATAGATCTCAAGGAGGAGGATAATTAAGGTACTCAATAGACATATATAGTGATTGGAGAAAGAATATGAGAAAGAGGGAACATGAAGAGACATGCATATATATAGACATATACACGTAAACCTACAACCAACAAGATCCCCTCTTCGAGATTCATGACATGGCTTAACTACCTCCTTTGTTTTGCAAGTCTAGTGGTTTAATTGGGAAAATTAACAAGTTAATGTTTAGTTGCAACAACTACCCTAGCTTGTAACAAGTGGTATCATAGCTTATTCATAGGTCCAAATCTCCTAGGATAACGTTGAGGGGGGATTGTTGGACTAACCACCAAGGTTCCTATTTTGGATTCATGACATGGCTTAACTATATCTTATGTTCTGTAAGTCTAGTGGTTATATTGAGCATTAAAATGTCAATCTTTTAGTACAACATAAACCCTAGCTTGTAACATAATCATGTAGGCACATGAAATAATTATTGATTATTTATTTCTTTATTATTAAACTTGAATATATTTAAATTTAATAGATCCATTCATAAATTAATAGCTAAAATGAGCTAAGGACTAATATCCAAAACATAAATATTAAAATAATACCCATTTAAGAGTATTTAAGTTGGTTTAACGTCAATAAAAAACATTCTTCAAATTATAAAAAGAAATATTTTTTACCTTATTATTTATTTTAATGTGCTTTATGCAATTATAATATATATTGGTCCCTACTAGAGATGTTATATTGCATTTCTTTGTTGAGGCTTATGGGAAACTTGACAAATGTAAAAAAATATGTATGCATAGAATCATAATTATAATTATAATTTATACTATAGTTTTTTTCTTAATTTTTATGATTATAAAATTTTATTATGTATCTTGGTCTATTATGTCCCTATTTTGAGATCGAACTTTAATAATAATTAAATAATAGAATATAATTAAAAAAGAAGTTTGATAAAATCATATTTTAAATATAAAAACTTATATTATGGTAATAGTAATTCTTTGTAAGGCATCTATTTTCATGAAATTGAAAGGTATTTTATGTGGGTTAGGATTGATGAAAATAGGGCCTCGAGAGGGATTACTCTCACCATAATATGTATGTATGTTTGTGTGTGTGTGTGTGTCTATATATATATGTTAGAAAGTAAAGTCCACCAAGATAATTAGACGACAGAGGGATAGGGGCATGGAGGTGAATTAGTTATGCAATTAAAAAACCTCCCAATATCTATTTTAATCTTGAAATATGTAAACGGTAGATGCAACAACCATAGAAAGATAACCACACACAATGTTGGAATGAGTATATGGGAAACAAGATACTGAGAGTGGGGAGGGTGAATCAAGATCTTAAACTCTTGACTCCAAAATCAATTTCATAAATTCACACCTAATTCATCTCATATAATAGATCTACTATTAAAATTGTAATGTTAAAATATAAATGAAATACATAACATCCATAAAGATTTCAACACTTAACATAATGATTGGGTAACCCAGAAACACTTCAAGATGGAGGTAAAACTAGGGTGGGGATGAAACCCACAAATCTTCACTATTAAAAATATAAAGTTAACATGTTAGGGTTATAATGTTTGATCATAAGATATGATTTACCTTGTGAGGGGTCTTCCCTATTAAAAGCTTAAGAAATTATTAGGTCTCACCTTATCAAAGAATTTTACATTCACAATGAAGTAAGGACTTTGTTAGGAGGTTTACATAGGTCTATTAAAACCACTTTGTTAAGAGATTTAACCTATCTCAATTAACAATAACTAATTCAATACCTAACCCTCATTTTTCTCTATAAGTTGATCTTTGGTCTCCTCTTTGCTACATCTCTGATCTGCTTTCCTAATCTACTAACTCTATTTAGTCCTTCACTACTCTAATTGCTCTCTATTTGATATATGCTTTCAAACTTAGTCTTCAATTCTCCATACGTGCATACACTCATACACATCTCCACACATGCATAAGGATACTCCTTCTCTCTACACTCTACACATGATTCTAGGGTTAGAATCCTCCTTAAATAGAAGTTCCATGAAGGTTCTAGATCTTGATCTACAATTTACAATTCATCATCTTTTGTTGTTTCTATCCCATTTTTTCATTGGTTCAATTGCACGCCTGTGGATCATATCTTTTGAGATGATTTTTTATCATCCTCTTAGTTGGCTCTACAAATATTAAATGCTATGTAAAAGTCAGCCAAAATGGTTTACATATGTATTTGTGCCATTAAAAACTTCTATGTCAAAATTGAACTACTCGACACTTGAATGCTTTGATTCTCGGTCATGTATACTTCACGTTGTGACTCAGCTTCTATATTCTTGCTTGCTCAACACTTAATAACTTGTCAACATGCTCGATCTCAACTATATTAGTTAGCATGTACATATGCTCGGTCACTACTGAATACTCGACAATCAGTATCCTTCTTGGTATAAGCTTAGTATGCTCGACCTTTACTAGATAACTCGGTCATAGTGATGACGTTGTAATCTTGTCTAGTAAATGACTAAGTGTTTGGACACTAATAGACAATACAAGCTTAAAGATCAACAATCTTCCCCTTTGACATTGGTAGCAAAAATACTTTGTCATGAATAAAATAATCATTTCTTTCAAAAATGAGTAGTCTCCTTGAGACTATAGGTTGATCTTGTAAAATCTTATATATGATCTTTGATCTGTTTGATCTTTTATTTTCACATTGCTTCTCCTATCTTATTTCTTATATTCCCTTTTTATTCTTTTATTCATATCCCTCTTTTTAATTTTATATCTCCCTCATTTTTGTCATTGATGGAACTTGGGGCTATTGGGGCTAATTGATACTTATCAAAGACTTGCTGATGACTTGCCATAATATTGGCATAGCCTTTATTCTATCACTCTCTCTGTAGAAGCAAGGAGTTGGGTCACAATTCCATAGAAGTTCACGGATTGAGATCATGCTCCTTTAGAAACAAGTACCCATTTAAGGCTCGAGCACTCAATCCTAAATTTAAAAAATGAGCACTCATTTTAAAAAAAATTGGGTACCCATTTTTGAAAACATAAAATTTTTGAATTTTTAAAAAAATAGGTACTCATTTTTGAAAAATAAAAAAATGGGTAACCGTTTTATACTTAAAAAAAAATGGGTACTCGTTTCTAAAAATTTAAAATCTTATTTTTTTGGGGGATTTTGTATGCCGATTTGACATTTTTAAAATGGGTACTTGTTTTTTGAATTTCAAATAATGGGTGCTAGTTTATTACAACATTGGGTGGGATTTTTTTTCTTCTGCCTCATATTTTGGTTTGGGATAGGCTTGGTGAGACCAAGCCTATGCCTTGACCTCTCAAGATTTGGATAAGGCATTGAATTGACAAATTCATGCCTTGCCATAATTTTTAGAGGGTCTTCCTAATCAATTTCTTTTATGAAACAAAAACCCATTAGAGCTCTCACTGTCCTGATTTTAGAAATATAAATTTTATAGTGCTATGATTTTATTTACTATTTTTGCAATATTTTTTAATGAAAGGTGGTACCTAAATGTAAAATAGTGAAGTTCACTAAAACATTAATAACTTTTTTATTTTATAATTTTTCTTAAATTAATTTATATGTCATCAATCTACATACAATTCTTTTGAGGTTACATTTTTTTTTTTTTTTTTTGAAAAAAGTGAAATTTTGATCAAATTAAGGTGTTCATACACGAGAGGTTTTCAAATTTACCTTTGTAGCTAATTAACAATTAATAAAAAAAAAATTATTCAATAAAAAATCAAGGAAAAATATTGTCATCAATCTTAGGTATATTAGGTAACTTGCTTTAAAAGAATTTACGAAAATTCATTTATTTGTGTCAAATTATGGTGTCCATACATGAGTGTGGTATGGTCCTGAAACAGGCATTTTGAAAAAGTGGTTTTTAATGATCCATAATAAAAAAAAAATCTATCATATGGGTACACAAATAAATTACATATTCAAAAACTAGATTCCAAACACTAAAATTTTTATTGCTGAAGTTTTTTTATATTCAATCTCTAAATGCCTCAAATTTTGACATCAATTGACAAAAAAATTCATAAATAGGAAAAACACTTCCACTTTTTGCCCAAAAGTGAGACCCAACTTCTTGCACTTACCCCTCTAACTTGTTCCAAAATTTGAAACTAAATCTATAGCTTGGCAGCTAGATCAATGAATCCTGCTATATGTGAAAATTTTGTATCATTCTTCAAAATGTCTTTTGCAACAACGTTCACCTTTTGAATAATCTCTATATGTGGCAATAACTATAGTTGAATTGATGTCAACTTATGTCTTATCTTTGTATCTTTAGTCATGAGCTCAACTAAATACTTTTGACTGAATGTCAAGTCAATATATGAAGATAAGCTTGAACTTAAATTCTTGCCCAATATAATTACATTTTCTCTTATGTCTGCATGTAATAGCTCTAATGAGTGTGTAGTATCTACTGTAAAGAAATCAATATCACACAATTTCAAATATAATGAATTAATAGTTCAAAAAATTATTTCTAGATGTGTGACTGATGTAGAAAATTCAACTTTTCTATTTACAAGTTCTTGTGAGACTTTCTGTAACACTTTATGCTCCATTCTTCTTTCAAACCTCTATAATAATTTGTCATTGGTGTTTATGTCCTCTTCCTAAATTTTAGCAACTATATATACTACCATATCCAAAACTGTATGCTGATTATTCAAATCTATGATCCCAAATGCATCTAAAAAAAAATCTTTGGTAGTATGTTGTTCTTGCCTTCTCTTCTACTGTCTTATTTGTTGTTCTTGCTTTTCCTTATGGATTAACAAGGTTTGTAGCTCTTGCATCTACTCTTGCATAAGATTATTCAAATCATACATGGGTAATGTAAATTACCTCATCAACGCTCACTGACTCATCATCTTTCTCACTTGAATGAGTCACATCTTAAGATCATTATTGGTATATCAATTGGTAGTGATAATTGTAGTTGTTTCCCCTTTTCACTTGATATCAATCTTGGCTGCTACACTTGCATAGAAATCACTTGTTGTATAGGTGTCATTGTTATTTGTTTTGCAACCTTGACACTTGGAAATTGAATAAGAGGTTGAGTAGCCAGTTGCTTTTTCTATTCTACTTCTCCTTCTTCCAATTTAGTACATGGTATTTTTCAAAAATTTCCTCCTTTTTCAAAATAGGCATACAATTTAATGGTTTATATACAATTAAAGCCTTACCAAGTTGCTTGACACTTGTGTCCTTTGTAATTGATGTCACATTAACATCATCGATCATCTTATTTTCAAGCTTTGGATATTCTACTATCTATAACAAAATTGGGTTAGTATAGAGTGTTCTTGAATCTTTCATTAAGCCTTGAATTTCCTCTTCAATTAGTATATCACAGATTAGGTGGAGGGATGGCAATGCCATCTTCTATTATGACTATTTCTTTCTATTTACACTGACTGACTACTTGCTAAATCTCCATGGTCAGCTTGGACACTTCTTGTTTATATTCATCTTCAAATTATATTTCATCTCAACCTTCCCTCACTTCTATAGATGGAGTAAGCAATCCAAATGCTTCTTTCCATATCTAAATACTATCTTGCTCAACTTCATGAGCTTTAGTTTTCAAAATCTCATATGCCCTATCTCTTGGCATAAACTTCTTGACAAAATCTTTAATGGCTATAGACATATGAGTCTTCCCCAAATTTGGTAGAGCTTGTGCCAATGTTGTCTCTCTTATTTGCTTCTTAGTAGATAATGCCCATTGCCACTTTACATCCACTTGATTATACAATCCCATTGGACATCTAGTTCCTAATTCTAGGGGTGTGCATTTGAACTTGATCATCATGTCAATCATGGCACTTTCAAGGAGTCTCTTCAAGTTTTTTGGGTTCATCAGACTCAGTCTTCTTATCATCTTCCTCCTCCTCTTGTGCTATGATAAAATTTCTCTTTGGTTTTTCTTGAGTTCCAACCTGTTTCCTCTTCTTATATGGACTTCTTGTTAATTTATTGGCAAGGAGTTGAGCTATTCTTTTCTTGGTGACGATCACCTTGCCTTTTGGCCTCTAAGGTGTCACCATTTCTTGCATATCTTTCTTTAGGTCAGCCTTTACCTTAGGCTCATTCACAACAACCTTTATCTTCTTGGTGGTCTTCAACTTCAAAATAACAAGTTTTTTTCCTTTTCCTTCCTTGGCCTCTACAGATTGTCCTAACCCTTCTCGATATTCCTTATTTCCATCCTTGGCAATCTTTCTCTTTCTTTGTTTCCACACTTTGGGTGTGTTAGATTCAGTAGTCAACTGGACAATTACAATTTCACATGTGCCAAATTGCTCAACACTCACATCCATATCTTCTGCCAAAAGTGCAATTACTACTATAGTGGCCTCATCTACATTTACTTCATAGAGAATTGGCCTTAGCCATGGTACCCTTAGAAACACTGCTTGTGCATTAATAAAATCTATATCTACAATAAAAATATATTTAATCATAGTATTTATCATAAATTGACTTGAGAATTCTCATTCTATTACTCATCTTTATATTGAATTCCTTAAAGTAGTTGTGCATTATTGCTTCAAAATTTTCCCCCATTCTGCTGATTGAATCACTTATCTTTTCCATAGCTATTATATTCCTATCCCACACATCTATTCCAACTATAGGAAAAGAGTTTTGTACATAGAAAAATATACAAACTAATAAGAATCCAAACTTACAAAAGGTATTCTTTGCTTTCCTTACTGCCTCTAAGTTCTCTTTAAGTTGGTGAATTTGTAGCTTGGAAAGTTCATATGAATGATCATTCTTCAAAATTTTGTAGCCCAAATCCATTACTACACAGGGTTCACTATTCAACCTACTAGACTGATAAAAGATAGAATTTGTGTGCAATCAAAAGAATAAAAAATTTAATTAATGGGTCCTCAATTCCATCAATTGACATACCCCAACCATTCCAATTTTCATTGGTTAGGTTTTCAATTTCATTCTGCATTCCACATCTAATACTATTTGGTTGATTCAAGGTAGGGTACCTAATTACCCTATGAATGATAGCCTTGTTAATCTTGATCGACCCACCTTCTAACCATATTTTTATATCATGAACATGGATGAGAATAATCTTTATCCATTCAACTTTAAAAACCTTGAGAAATCCTAGGGCATGGGTAAGCCCTTTCTCAGAAATGATCTTGTATTCATCCTTCAGGATTCCATCAACACATAGCTTATCATAAGCTTCTCTAATCTCAAAATTTTTGATTTCTCCAACTTTGCATAAATAATGCGGTCTTAAATCTTGAACATTCAAGACTCTAGGTGGAATTGATGATAAAGCTCCAATATCATTAATACTGTTTTTGATGTTTACTGAATTTCTAAATTTTGGTGGAGGTCTTTGATCATTTCTTATGATTTGTGCACTACTGTCCTTCAACATTTCAGTTCTAGATGCCATTCTTAACAAGGGTTTGAAACAAATTTTTTTGCAAATATATTCACTGAATATTTAACTCGGTACTAAGAGTAATACTTACTTTGTTTCACAAATTCATTCATAAATTGTTGTGAATATTTTTCTTTGGTCACTAAAATCACTTTGATCACCTTGAAATATTCTCGTAAGCTCTTTAATTGCTTGGTAAATGAAGATGAATGTCCAAATTTGATAAATATCTTCAAACTTTCATTTTAGGTTTGCAATTAATGTCTTCGTACTTGGTTGGTGTATGACAACTGGCTCAGTCTCCATTTCATCTTGATCAAGGTTAGTTACTCAGTCATAACTAATTCATTTGGTCAATATTCAGTCTATACCGCAAAGTTCAGTTAATATAGACTATACCACTGATGCTTGGTAATTTATGATTTTTCTTTTGTAATAGTTCTTGATGCATCTTTGCTTATGCAAATATGAACTTTTACCACTTCTATGCCTAGGAACTGGTGCAAAATATAACATTAAGTATACAATTCCTACATACCTTCTTTCTTTAGTGAGGTGTGGTGTGATCACCTGATCCATCAAATTGGGTGATCACTATTTCATCTTCTCTATTGCTTCTAGCTCTTACTATCTCTATCCATGTTTTCTTTCCTTCAAGTTTTTCACTTCCATTACTTGGTGTTGGTGCTAGTGTTGGTGTCATGGTTTTTCCATTTCTGCTAATGTGTCTAACTTTGAGAGAGCTAAAACATACTATTTCTCAATTTAGCCATTTCTTGTAATTTCCTCTAAAATGTGTTTTGATGCAATTCTCAAGAATGTATCCATATTCTCCACAATAGTGACAATTGTACCGTGTATTATAATCCTAATTATAGGATTTTCCTTTTCTTGATGTATGAGTTTGTTTTTCATGTAACCAATTTGAATTTTTCTTGAATCTACACTCATGAGAGCATGTCCACACTTTTGAAAATTGTAGCAATGACCTTGGAATTTAGATACCTTTCTAGTTGAGTAGTTTTTCTTTGATCTACATTCATGTACTTGATGTTCTTTCTTGCAATTAAAACAATTACCACTTTGTTTAGGCTTAGGAATTTTCTTACCATTTTGTCTTTTGTAAATATTGGTTGTGTGACCAATTTTCCCATAGTGATGACATGTAGGTTTGCCTTTGGATTTTACATTTCTTTTTTCTCCATTTTTGGATGATTCTCCTTCTTTAGTAGATAAAGAATTCTTGTTGTATCCAAATCTAGAGGGGTCTTTTGGTCTAGGCAACCTCAACATCTCTTCAAAGTGTTTGATTATTTCATTTGGTTTGATCAATCTCTCCATGAGTTCTTTTTATTCCTTAAATCAATTTTCAATATAGCCTTAGATTTTTGATCTCCAAATCTTTTCTATTTTCTTTGTGATTTGTAATTACTAATTGATTTATCATATCCAGTTGGTTATTTGTAATATTTTGTGCATCAAATGATCTCTCTTCAAGTCTACTAGCCATCCATCTTTCATCTTCTTCATCCATGAGTGTGTCTTCCATTTGTTTCTTCTTCTTTTTGATTGCTTCACATAGTGTAACTGAGTGAATTTATTGTTCTATCTTGAGATCTTTTTCTTCTTTTTCTAGGACACTATTCTTCTCTAGAAACTCTATCAATGCTTCAATATTGTTACCAATATTTCCACTACCAAGCAATCCTTTTGTGTCAACTTCTTTATATTGAGTTTCATTTAGCCGAATAGCTATCTCTTTTCTTCTTTATAGGGTTTTATTCAACTCTTCTTTTGTGGCTTCTAATTGTTAAAATATGATTTGTATTTTAATTATCTGATTCTCAATAAATTTTCCCATATTATACACTTCCATGATCTAATCCTCTCAAGCTATTAGACTTCATGATAAGAGAACTAGGCTCTGATACCAATTGTTAGAATGAGTATATGAGAAACAAGATACTGAGGGGGGGTGGGATGAATCAAGATCTTAAACTTTTAACTCCAAAATCAATTTCATAAATTCACAACTAATTGATCTCATATAATAAATCTACCATTAAAACTAAAATGCTGAAACATAAATGAAATACATCACATCCATATAGATTTCAACACATAACACAATGATTTGGTAACCCAAAAATACTTCAAGATAAAGGTAAAATAGGGGTGGGGAAGAAATCCACAAATCTTCACTATTGCAAAAATAAAGTTAAGTTGTTAGGGTTACAATGTTTGATCATAAAATATGATCTACCCTATGAGGGGCATGCCTTGTTAAAATCCTAAGAGAATGTTAGGTCTCACCTTGTTAAAGGATTTTACACTCACAATGAAGTCAAGACTCTGTTAGGAGGTTTACATAGGTATGTTAAAACGACTCTGTTAAGAGATTTACCCTGTCTCAATTAACAATAATTGATTCAATACCTGACCCTTGGTTTTCTTTGTAAGCTGATCATGGGTCTCCTCTTTGATATATCTCTAATATGATCTCCTAATCTAATAACTCTATTCAGTCCTTCACTTCTCTAATTACTCTATGTTTGATATGCTTTCAAACTTAGTCTTCACTTCTTTACATGTGCATACACTCATACACATCTCCACACACAGATAAGGATACTTCTCCTTCTCTCCACACTCTATACATGATTCTAGGGTTACAATCCTCTTTAAATAGATGTACTATGAAGGTTCTAGACCTTGATCTATAATTTATAATTCATCTTTTTCCATTTCTATCCCATTTTCTAATTGGTTGAATTGGATGTCTTGGGATCATTATCTTCTAGAATATTGTGTGATCATCTTCTTAGCTAGCTCTACAAATATTAAATGTTATGTAAAAGTTGGCCAAAATGGTTTACATATGTGTTTGTGTCATTACAAACTTATATGTAAAACTAAACTAGTTGGCACTTGAATGCTTTGACATTCGGCCATGTATACTTCTTGATGCTATGAATAAGCTTCTATATTCCTTCTTTCTCGACACTTAATAACTTTTTAGCATTCTCAATTCCAACTATATTTCTCAATGCATACATCTTCTCGATTGCGACTAAAGACTCATAAATCACTATCCTTCTCGATATAAACTTAGTATGCTTGACCTTTACTAGATAACTCGGTCATAGTGATGACCTTGTAAAATTGCCTAGTAAATGATTAAGTGTTTTGAAACTAATAGACAACACAGGCTTAGAGATAAAAAACATAACACCAAATTTTTTAACTAGGGAAACCCTTGATCAAAGCGAAAACCACAATGGTAATGATGCCCACAAGTTGATGTACAAATATAAAAGTTCTTTGTAAACTATAATTTTAAATATTAAATTATAATCCTTAAGAATAATGAGGATCTTTTGGCAAAACATCTCACATGGATCCTGGAGGGAGCAATGAGGACCATTCATCAACTTTCAATCTTAACTCTCCATTTTCCTTTTGATTCCTATATATATTTGGTGGTCGATATTGGGTATATGATATAATTGGGTATCCAAAATATCATATTCCTGATATTTAATTGATATATTTAAAAAAAATGAGACTATGATCCCCTTACTCGAGACTTGCAAAAATTAGGGTTTTGCATAGAAAAAACAAATAATTGATAAACTTTTTAAAAAAGAGATTGTGGTCCCCTTACCGAAGACATGCTAAAATTAAATCACATTTTCATGGGGTTTTAAGGTTTTGTATGCAATTTTTTTTTTGTGGCCCATAATTTGAAAATGTGGTCTGATTAATTGATTTGGTGTCCTGAGAATGTTGACACTATATAGAGTAGTAGTAGGAAAAAGTCTAAATGGAAGAGGAAGGTGATGAATGAATGAATCAAACAACATGTAGAAAAAGATAGAAAAAACCATCGTAGAAAGAGGTAAGATATGTTAAATGTCAATGAGGTCTAGCCTGTAACATTAGTTTCTAGTGAAGATGATGTTGAATTTGATGTTATGATTCAACTTCATATTTTTAACGATAATGTATTAATCGAAGAGGAAAATGTAGAGCTTGAGAGAAAAAATATAACAATTAAGAATGATACTGATAATGTTGCAAATGGACCTTACACATCTCCTTAGATAATCAAAATGAGGCTGAGAAAAACATATGACCCTAAACATGGTAGAACACCAAAGTGGTTATTAGAGATTGATGAGGCCATTTTGAGCACATTGGAAGGGAAGAGATCACATAGAATGGTTCAGTTGTGGGCTTCAAGACTATATGAACAATTTTTTGGCAACAAGACCTTTGTGGAGCAATGCCAAGTTTTTGTGAAATTGTTAAGGATGAAAAAATTAAGACCTATGCTACTAAAATATGCTATCAAAAATGAGAATTCGTGTGAACAAGAAAATTGAGAGAAATTACATTATTATGAAGAATCTTTTCAGTGCTATCAATAGCATAGGAAAAAAGAGAAGGGAAAGGACAAGACAAATTCTCATAGGGTTATTAAAACTTCCTTTGTAAGTTATAATTTGAGAAAAAATGATACTTCTTAGACAAACTTGTGTTGACTTAAACATAAGTCATATGACTTTTAGTAGATCACTTTGAAGAAGAGAGAGTCTTGATGATCCTCTTCAAACTGATACATAGGATTATTTTGTGAGACTTCCATATTATGATAAGAAACCAATAGAGGGTATGAAGGAAAAAAATGCACAATTTTGGTACTGTAGCTCAAGAGTGTTACCAAATGCAAAGGATATTTTGAAGTTGAGAATTGGCAATAAAGATTGTACCCCGCATCCAAAACATTATTTGGAGAAACAATGTTGTTCAAAGAGTTTTGTGAGACTAATACAACATTACATATATCATAAATGGCTTTTGAATCAATGAAGCCATTTTATTGTGTGCCTCTTAAGATTCTAAACACATGTTGTTGCAAATGTCATGTGGAGTTTTCTATGCACCATGAAGTATTATGCTCTATCTATTCTTCTTTACATACTAATCAAATGTTGGAAATTTGTGATGCTACTTTCCTTCACAAATCATCAAGATCGTTACTAGATTA
Source organism: Cupressus sempervirens (assembly GCA_028749045.1). Taxonomy (NCBI): domain Eukaryota; kingdom Viridiplantae; phylum Streptophyta; class Pinopsida; order Cupressales; family Cupressaceae; genus Cupressus; species Cupressus sempervirens. The sequence goes on from CM053790.1 coordinate 744,074,253, forward strand.
ATTCTTATGTCATAGAAATGATGTTTGTTTCTTTTATAGAAATGATTGCTTAAATGAGAAGTGCTTAGAATGTGGTAGTTTATCAAATTTTTTGACACATTTACATGAGGGCTGCGAAGAAGATATTGGAAAGACATTAGTTTTAAAGAAGATTATGAAACAATGAAATATAGATTGAATAATGGAGGTGAAGGCTTTAGATGTGATTTGGTTGCAAAACAAATGAGTGTGGCTGATTTTATTTCAGATTTTAGGGAAAACATTTTTTACAAGTATGCAAGGCATAGTCATAGGACTCAGTAGTTGGATCAACAATTTAGAATGTGTAAGGACACTTTTCCCATTGGCACTATTACATCAGTTGTTGAATTTATAGAGAACTATACATTACAACCCTCAAATGAGGCAATCTGAATATTATAACTCCATTCAAATTGCTATTTTTGTCCACATAACATATAGACATGCCCCTAATAGTGCAAAAGATAGCTAAAAGATAATAAGAGAGTAAAAATTTCATATGAGAGATGATAGATTTCACTCTCATGAGTTTTTCCAACATTTTTTTGAGTATTATTTTGAGTTCTTATGAGAACATGATATTGCTATTGATAGACATCTCATTTGGTCAAATAATTGCTCAGGTCAATTCAAGAATGCTCGCATATTTTATTAGCTGTCTAGAATTCATGTAAAGATGAATGTACCTCATATTTGGAGATTTTTTGAGTGTGGAAATGGGAAAGGGGAGCATGATGGAGTGGTGCATGTGTGAAGAGAGCTCTAGTGAAGGAGAAAATGCAAATTTCAGTAGTAGAACTTCTTGATGCTCGTACAATAGTTGATTGGTGTACTTCTACATTATCATAGTGGGGGACTCTTGATTTAGTAGTGTGTAGAACCTTTTGGTTGGTTGAGGAGGGATCCTTAGGTCATAGATTGGATTATTCTATAGTCAAAGATTCTTCAAAGATGCATTCATTTTGGAGCTCTGATTGTAGTACATGGACCATTTGGACACAATAGCTAGCTTGCTTTTGTCCTAGCTGTTTTCACTATGAATGGGATCATTTTGAGCCGACTGAGTGGGTGGATACATGGGATCTAAATGATCTTACTCCATTATCTCTCATGCCCTTTATCAAAAATGATGACATGGACAATTCTATTGACCATAACCATCTACATATCTTCTTTAGCCAAGATAGGTCTTTGCATTAGTTACATCATAGGAGAATGATGATAAATTAGATTATTGGTTAGCCCATTATGTAACAGGTAAAAAAGATCTTGCACAACTAATTATAGATGATGATGGATTCACATATCCTACTGCTTCTATTGTTGTTGTTGGAACATGATTTTAGTAGAAAATGTGAAGTTGTTGAAGCATCAAGGAAGACAAAAAGTAAAAGAACTTTTTACTATTAGTAATGTTGATCACATAGTCCTATTGTAGATCCTCAAGAAGAGAGATGACCCTTTGAGAGAACTTCACTAGGTAATACTAACTCACAAAAAGGTTTCATATGTTCATTATACACTTTAAATTTAGTTTTATATGTTAATTATATGCCTATACTTGTACTTAATATTAAATGGACATAATACTAACATTTACTATGCTATTGAATTGTAGGTGTCTTCAATAGTAGTAGTGCGTAAAGATAGAAACAATTTTAAGGAGCAGAATGAAGTCAATTCTATGATAGTTTGGTCTCTATTTTTTTGGTAGTTGTGTACATATAATATCACTAGTAAATTTGGACCCAATTTTTGACCAATCTTGGTCGAATTTTGACCAAGGTTTGTAGCTATTTTTCTCATCAAAATTTTGACCAAATTGCAGGCTGGTCAAAATTTTGATGATTACATTCCTCCAAGGTATCTCCAAACCAAAGTATCTCCAAGGTACCGTAAGCACATTTGGGCTATGAACTTATGATGCTTGTAACTTAGAACTCATTAAGCCTATTGAAGAAAAATTAGATGCTAAATGACCATGATATCAATGTCTACAATAATCTCTCTTGAGAAGTTATGGGAGATTTTTTTATTTTTAAAATGGCACAATTATCTTGGTCGATGCTAAACCTCATAGTGTTCCTTAGTGAATTGGTGCAACAGTTCATAACTTTCAAATCATTTGTCATGTTATCATCTCATCAATCCTATTAGCTCTAGATGGTTGGGTGAACCCTAGTGACACCACTATTTTGACTACAGAGAGACAAGAATATTCATGAGCACCCTGAACATGAGTGTCTCCAAGGTGCCCTAATCATGTTTGGGATGTGATCTTCCAATGCTTATAACTTGGCATTTGTTAGCCTATTGAAGAATGGTTAGATGATGAAGGACTTGTCCACAATATCCTCTCTCATTTCTAGGAGATTCAATTTTGTTTGAAAATGGCATAGTGATCTTAGTTGATGCCAAACCTAATATTGTTCCTCAGTGAATTGGAGCACCAGTACATAAATTTTGAACCATTTTTTTGTGGCATAATTTTGTTTGTGATGTTAGCTATGGATGGATGAGTGAAGCAAAATGACACCACTATTTTTACCATGGAGAGCATATAATGTTCATGAGCACCCCACACTAGAGCATCTCCAAGGTGTCCTAAGCACATTTGGGCTTTGATCTTCTGACACTTTTAACCTGGAACTCATTAGGCCTATCAAAGAACAATTAGATGCTAAGGGAATGTGATATTGATGTCCACAATAATATCTATAAGATCTAGGATATTTAATTTCATTTGAAAATGGCACAACAATCTCACTCGATGCCAAAGCTTACAATGTTCCTCAATGAAAGTGTATACTACTAAATAACTTTTGAACTGTTCATCATGGCATTGTTTCATCAATGTCTTTAGCTCTAGATGGATGAGTGAAATGTAATGATACCATTTCTCTGACATGGAGATCCTAGAATTTTTGCAAGCACCCCAAACTAGAGGGCTCCAAGATGCCCTAAGCACATTTAGGCTGGGATATTGTGATGCTTGTAACTTGAAACTTGTTAGGCCTATTGAGGAATATTCATGTGCTAAAGGAATATGATATCAATGTCCACAATAATCTCTCTTAGTTCTAGGAGATTCAATTTCATTTGAAAATGGTAGAATGATCTAAGTCAATGCCAAACCTCATAATGTTCCTCAATAAACTAGTGCACCAGTGTGCAAATTTTGAACTATTCTTTGTGTCATTGTTTCATTAGGTAGTTCAATCCATATAGTTGGGTGAATCCTAGTGAGACTACTATTTTGATTACAAAGAGCCTAGAATGGTCGCAAGAACCCTAAACTAGAGCATCTCCAGAGTGCCCTAAGCACATTTGGGTTGTGATCTTCAAGGGAACTAGAATGTTCATGAACAACACACATCAAACTTCCCACAAGGTACATGAAGACAGTTTGAGCAACAATCTTTGGGAATCATACTCAAAGACCTTGTTGTTTTATTTCTACATTGATTTCATGGTTAGTTGGATGTTGAAAATTTTCAAGGGCTTGTCTTCACAATTTTCTATTAAGGAGAGGCTTTGGTTTTAAGGTTTCTTCAATATTTGGAGGATTTTAATTATTTTCTATTAGTGTGATATTGATTTCATAAACCATACACATAATTCCAATGAACAAAAATATAATGAATAATATTTCATAAACCATACATATAATTCCAATGAACAAGAATTCAATTAATAGGATTATAATGAACATTATTAAAATAAACAAGATTACATATACTACACAAATACACATGAGAAACAATTAACAATAATATAATATATCAAAGTATATAATCATATATAAATTTGATGCAAATGTATGTCAAAATGTACATCCATATACAAAATATGGTGCATGCCATCAAAATATGTCTATGAAATCAGAGTTTATACAAAAAACATGGCATATTCCATATAAAATGTGCCCTAATGCATCCCTAAAATAATTCTATGTCCTAGGCTATGGGAGGATCATCAAAATGGAGCCTCTTTAGTACATTCTCTGAACTGGCTATATCTTGTATGAATAAAAAAGATAAAATCCAAGTTAGAATAGTCAATTAAATTATTTGTACATATAAAATATAAATTCATTCAAATTAAAATTAATCAATAATGAAGACAACATCATTTACCTCTCTCAATGTCTTCATCCACCATTGAAGTGTCTCCACATATGCCCTTGACAAAGGACACACGTTGCTAAGTCCAACCTAAACATGTTTGTATGGTTGTCCAATTGATCTAATACTTAAACTATAATATTATTAATGATAGCATAAGAAAGAATTTAAATTATAATTCACCTTAGGTGATCTTTGATCGACAAATTTTGGCTAAGTGAGAACATATACAAAGCTCTATCAATCTCCCTTCGTCACATCAGGTGTCTCCCATGATAGTTAAAATTATATATTTTTACAATGATTAGAACCATTTCTTTATAATATAAGAATGTTAAGATAAGTAAAAAATAAATGATAAATATACATAATATTGGGCTCTTACTATGAATTGGAAATGCTCGAGGGTCTGCGATGGTCAATTTGTGTATGTGCATCATCAGAGGCCACCCCCTATAAAATAAACAATGTAATGACATTTCAATAGTACAAACAACTAAAAAGTACAAATCTATCTATATATGCATTTAATGACTCAAAAACATAAAATTACCTTCCCATTATCAATGATCAATGGTGTAACCCATTCATATTGTGCCCCACTGATAGGTGGAACCGCAAGAGAAATGGAAGATGGGAAAATCATGTAAAATACAATATCAAACAAGAAACTAAAGAGTAATAAAATAATACATACTATAGAGGTCTCAAGGTTAAATGACATGGCTAAAAGTGTGAAAACATCCAAATCTCTCATCTCCTCCTCTATCATCAATTGGACATAAATGAATCACATAATGTACATACGTATAAAGTTATAATTTAAAACAAATATAAATATTGATTTTAAATTAACAATACAATAACAAATCAAATTTATAGACTTATTGTAACATAAGGAGTCCATGTCCCTACCCGCCCCTCCTTGTCTCTCATAGGAATTGTGCTTGTATCTGTAGCCATGTTTGTTGTGTCATCATCCCCAACCTTGAACTAAAACTTAGAACTAGTAGTGGGACCCTGATGGGGACGCAACCCAAGAACAGAATGGACATAACAGAAAAGGGGAAATTATATTAACTGAGAAAATAAGCTAGTGCAAATAGTACAGAGAAAATCAAGTTCAAACATGCCATAAGGGCTTACAATAGCATAAATTTGGAGATAATTTCTCCTTTAAGTACCTCCTCTCAAACTCCACTCCGAACTGCCTTTTACAATGCTAGAAATCTCCTTAAATAGACCCCAGAGGGTTAAGGACTAGGAGTAAATTCTAGAAAGTACTAGTAGGCATCCATCGACCAAATAGAAGGTTCCAGAAGCTGCGTTAGAAGTCGGTGCAAATCTAGAAGAATCCAGAAACGGTAACTGAACTTTCGGGAGGCATAACTTTTGAACTGTAGCTCCGATTGATGAACCATTTACATTTTCAAAAAGCTCTTGAAGCGCTCTATAGCCCTATGGATCAGCTTCACTTGTCCCCCATTTTTTGGCCCTTTTTGAGGTCATTTAATGCCCCTAATCTGACTTTGAAGCATTCCTAAGAGGTCTCCAAAACTCAAAAAACTGCAATAACTTTCAAACCGTGGGGCCTTTTGACCTGATTCTTTTTCTGGAATGCTCTAAATCACAATTAAATTCATCTGGCCAATTCAAACCTTCTAGGTCACCAAAATGATGGCCAAATTGCATGCTCCTATTATTTTTGGGATTTTCTAGCACACTGATAGTTGAACTGTGAGAGTTGGAACCTTTATTTGACCCAAATGTGTGTCCAAAAATGAAAACACATCAAACAGAAACTAAGTCTAAGTACATTTTTTTTTGGGTGACATAGGATTGCCCTTATACCTCTGGATGCTCCTGCATGAGACACCCAGGGTAGATTGAAAAGTGACCCTACCACTTTATGGATGGTAGAGGAAATCCCAAATGGGAAACCTCAGCTGCTGAAATCCAAGTTGAGTCCTCGATCAGCCGTCCCTTCCATTTGACCAAATACTCTTCATACTACCTATTTCTGGTACTCCTACCCAAACGATGATCTAGAATGTCTTCTATCTCCTCCTTCTTAGATGCAGGAATTGGACATGGCTCTAACACCAGCTCCTCATCTGCACCATCATCATGATACTCTATTAAATCTGCAATGTTGAAAATGGGAGAAATGTGAATACCATCTGACAGCTCCACCTCATATGCATTTCCTGAGTCATGTTTCTTCAAAATTCTGCAGGGGCCAAATTTCTTCATTTTCAGCTTGTTGTAAGTACCGGCTGGAAATCTTTCTTTTCGTAAGTGCACCATGACTAAATCTCCTACTTGGAATTCCTTATGTCTTCTCCTTTGATCAGCCCTAGCTTTATACTCTTGATTCATCTTGGTTATGTGTGCCTGAACCTCCTCATGTAGACGCTTGATATGTTCAGCAAATTCCTCAGCTTCAGCACTCGTCCTCTCCCTGTGTTCTATCTTCCTTAGCTCTGGTGCAGTCCTTGGGCTATTCCCATATACAATTTGGAATGGTGATTTTCTAGTACTCCTATTTATAGAGTTATTATAAGAAAACTCTGCCTATGGTAGAATCAAATCCCAGCCCTTGGGCTTATCCCCAACTAAACATCTCAGCAAATTGCCCAGACTTCTGTTTACTACTTCTGTTTGGCCATCAATTTGTGGGTGATGCGTGGAACTGAATTTCAAGTCTGTTCTCAACTTTTTCCATAATGTCCTCCAGAAATACCCCACAAATTTAGTGTCTCTATCAGAAACTATACTCCTTGGAAGACCATGTAGTCTTACCACCTCTTTGAAAAACAAGTCTGCAATATGGACAGCATCATGAGTTTTGTGGCATGGAATGAAATGTGCCATTTTGGAGAACCTATCAACCACCACGAATACTGAGTCATTACCCCTTTGTGTCTTTGGCAATCCAAGAACAAAATCCATACTTATGTCCTCCCATGGCCTTGATGGAATAGTTAATGGCTGATATAGGCCAGTATTGTGACTAAACCCCTTGGCAACTTGACAAACCTGGCAACTCTGTACAAACTTCTTCACATCCTGTGTAATTTGAGGCCAAAAATAATGTTCTCTAAGAATGGCAATGGTCTTATCTTGACCAAAATGTCCTGCCATCCCTCCACTGTGTTTCTCCTTAATCAGATTTTCCCTCATGGAACTCCTTGGAATGCACAATTGACTACCTTTGAACAACATGCCATCCTAAATCAAATAGTCTAACCACTTGGTTCTATCTATAGCAACAGGTTCTTTACAAGCTTTCCATGCTTCAAAAAAATTAGGATCCTCGGGGTACAAATTCTTGAGTTCATCAAACCCAACTACCTCAACCTACATTACTGTAAGCAACAACTATCTCCTACTTAGTGCATCTACAACCCTGTTAGATTTTCCACTTCTATGCTTCAACACAAATGTACAGCTCTGCAAGAATTCTACCCACTTCATATGCCTCTGATTCAATTTACCTTGGCTATTTAGGTATTGTAATGCCTAATAATCAGTATACAAAAAAATTCTTTTGGCAATAAATAATGCCTCCATTTCTTTAAGGCCTGAACTATTGCATAGAACTCTTCATCATAAACAGAATACTTCTTCTTTGCATCGTTCAATTTTTCACTAAAATATGCAATAGGCTTACCTTCTTGGCTTAATACAGCCCCAATAGCACTGCCACTAGCATCACAATCTACCCGGAAAACCTTTCTAAAATCTGGAAGTACGAACATAGGCTGTTCTGTTACCTTCTTCTTTAGCATTTCAAAACTTCTCGCAGCTGCTAGAGTCCATTTGAACTCTTTTCTATCCCCTCTTATTGTATCAGTTAGGGGTGCACATATGCCACTGAAATTCTTAATAAAATTCCTATAAAAACTAACCAAACCATGAAATGATCCTACCTCAGTAGCAGACCTTGGAGTAGGCCATTCCAAGATGGATTTTACCTTCTCTGGATCCATTTTGAGACCTTCAGGTGATATAACAAACCCCAAATAGACTAACTCCCTTTTTGCAAAGTTACACTTCTTTAGATTAATTAACAGTTTCTCTTCCCTTAGACTTTCAAGGACACTACGAATGTGCAATAAATGTTCTTCCAAAGTCTTGCTGAAAATTAAAATATCATCCAAATAGACAATAACAAATTTTCCCAAGAACTTCTTAAGTACCTCATTCATGAGCTGCATGAAGGTGCTTGGGGTGTTCGTCAATCCAAAGGGCATGACTAACCACTCATAGACACCTTCCTTGGTCTTGAAGGCTATTTTCCACTCATCTCCTTCTTGAATCTGTATCTAGTGATAACCACTCTTCAGATCTATCTTTGTGAAGTACTAAGCTCTACTCAAGCAGTCCATAATATCATCCATCCTTGGCAAAGGAAACTGGTACTTGATGGTGATCCTATTTATAGCTCGGGAATCTGTACACATCCTCCACTCTCCATCCTTCTTTGGTGCGAGTACTGTAGGTACTGCACATGGACTCAGGCTCTCTCGAATCAAGCCCTTCCTCAACAGCTCTTAAACCTGTCTATTTAGCTCCTTTGTTTCAGTAGGAGTCATCCTGTGAGCAGCCTTGTTCGGTAAACTAGCTCTTGGAATCAGATCTATCTGATGACTGATTTGCCTTACTGATGGCAATCCATCTGGAACATTATTAGAGATGATATCTCCAAACTCCCCTAGTAAATTTGAAACTTCAACTAGTATTTCACTACTACCTTCTTTATCTTACCTAGGAATCAAAGCATAGCACATATGCTGATGTTTCATGCCATCTAAAAACTTCCTTTCATCAACAAGACAAATCCTAGCACTGCTACATACCTTTTCACCTTCCTTTTTCATAGGCTTCAATTTGTGGCGTACTCCATCCTTTGTCAGAGAGTATGTGTTTGCATGTCCATCATGCACTGCATGTCTATCAAACTGCCATGGTCTACCCAACAATAGATGGCAAACATCCATCAAAATAACATCACAGAGAACTTCATCATGGTAACTCCCAATTTTGCATTTCACTAGAAATTGTTCACTTACCAAGACCTTATGATCATCTTTTACCCAAGCAATCCGATAGGGTTGGGGATGTTTCTCCCTCTTGAGCTTCATCTTAGAGACCATCTCTTTTGATACCAAGTTATCAGTGCTACCACCATCAATCTGGTACTGAATAAACTCCTCCATTGTCCTAGTTCAATCTCACCACTTAGTAGGACTCTTTCATTTACCAAGGTCTCTCCTCTTTCTGCATGCTCTAAATGTGATGATTGTGCATCCTCATCCATATGAGCAACCCTAGGTTGGCCCTCAGCTCTCTTAGCTATCCTTCCTTGTCGTTGAGGGCATTCAAAGGCATGATGACCTTCTTCATTGCAATGGAAATAGGTACCACAAAAGCCTCCTCTTCCTTGTCCATGTCCTCTACCTCTTCCTCTCTAATTTCCAAAGTATTGGTCACCGGAGCGGTTGAAACCCTCATTCCTCTGGTTCCTGCTAGTACCCTCATCTTCATTTTTCTTTTGGGTTTCATTGCGACCTCCAGATGACCTACCGCTTCCCCTTCCTTCTTGACCGTACCCTCTTTTTCTTCCTTCAAACCTTTTATTAAGCTTCTCTTCAACTCATAGGGAAAATTGGTATGCCTCTTCAACGCTGGTCATTCTTACCAGACTTAATTCCTCTTGGATGCTAGGTCGCAACCCACTAATGTAACGAGCAACCTTCTCCTTTTTTGGGTCTGCATGTCCTGCTCTAATCAAGAGTCGGTAAAATTCCTCTGTATATTCTTGGATTGATCTTCCTGCTTGCTTTAACCCATGCATCTTCTTAAACAAATCAAGCTCATAGTCCACATGAATGAATTGCTTCTTCAATTTGTCCACCATGCGATCCCATCTTGTGATCTTCTCCTTTCCTCTTCTATTTCTTTCCAGTTGGTCCTCTTGCCACCAAATTTTGGCATGGCCTTTCAGTTTGGCCTTTGCAAACTTAACCCTATCTGGGTCCCTGATATCTTCATACTCAAAGTATTCTTCCAGTTCATTGATCTAATCGATCAACTCATCTGGTTTCAGATTTCCTGAAAATACACCCACTTCAATTGTGGGTCTTTTCCCAAACTTAGTAATGGCCCTAAAAAGCCTTTCCTTTGCATGATTCAGAACTTCCTCATCAAATTCCCCTTCTGGCCCCATAACTTCTTCTTCATTTTCATCCTCACTGTCATCACCAATGGCAACATTTTCTCCTCTATGGAGCTCCTCTTGCAATGCCTGTACCTGCCTTTGGAGGGCTCTAACCTCCTTAGGATTAATAGCTCTGGCCCTTCCACCACACTCTCTTCATGGAAGCATCTTCTAACTCGAACCCACAACCACAAAGTCCTGGTGCAAACTGCCTCACAGTCGGCGTTCTATCTACACACTCAGGAAAACCCGCTCTGATACCACTTGATGGGGACACAACCCAAGAATAGAATGGACACAACAGGAAAGGGGAAATTATATTAACTGAGAAAATAAGCTAGTGCAAACAGTATAGAGAAAATCAACTTCAAACATGCCCTAAGGGCTTACAATAGTATAAATCTGGAGATAATTTCTCCTTTTAGTACCTCCTCTCAAACTCCACTACGAACTGCCTTTTACAATGCTAGAAATCTCCTTAAATAGACCCCAGAGGGTTAAGGACTAGGAGTACATTCTAGAAAGTACTAGTAGGCATCCACCGACCAAATAGAAGGTTCCAGAAGCTATGTTAGAAGTCGGTGCAAATCTAGAAGAATCCAGAAATAGTAACCAAACTTCCGGGAGGCATAACTTTTGAACCGTAGCTTTGATTGACGAACCGTTTATATTTTCAAAAAGCTCTTGAAGTGCTCTATAGCCCTATGGACCAGCTTCACTCGTCCCCCATTTTTTGGCCCTTTTCGTCACCAAAATGATGGCCAAATTGCATGCTCCTATTTTTTCAAGATTTTCTAGCACACTGATAGTTGAACTGTGAGAGTTGGAACCTTTATTTGACCCAAATGGGTGTCCAAAAATGAAAACACATGAAACATAAATGAAGTCTAAGTACATTTTTTTTTGGGTGACACAGGATTGCCCTTATACCTCTTGATTCTCCTACATTAGACCCAAACAAAAACTCCTGTACATAATGAAAATATGTGATACATAGACATGTGAGGAACTACTAGATGTAGTAGTGCCATCATCATCAACATGATGAGGCAACAATGACCTAGTTTGGCTGACTAGTAGAATGCTCAAATAATGTATAACACTAATAGATAACATAATAGCATCAGAAATGACATCAAGATGCTAGATTGGAGGAGGGACAAGGATATTAGGGGTGAAAAATGTGGTTCCTTTCTTCTGGTTCATCCTAAGTCTATCCTATGGAGCTCCATTGCTTACACCCATATTTACCTTCGTGCTCCAATAATAACTTTAAGCCCTTTGATAAACTTAACATATTTTTTTTTGAAGAAATATATGGGCACCTCTAAATTTATGTGTGGTGGTTTGTCAAAAATGATCCACCAACGATACCAAAAATAATTTTTAATGGCCTCATTAGTGCACCATTTCATTGACAATTTTGGTTTTCTAGGGTCAACTAGTAGGCCAATTTTGGGGTTGGAAAATGGGTTGGTCAATTGATTTTTACTAATAGCAAGAGCTGCAAACCCATCATAATACAAATCATCATCAAACTCATGGTGTATCTCATCATGCCAATGAAGATTTGCATCATGCTAGTCAGTAAGGGTCTCAATCTTAGTCACAATAGTATTGAGGCTGGATAGTATGGGAGATAAAATAGGGATAGTGTTACATGTTTGTTGCACAACCTGTGATTGATTTAAATTTTCTTCAATTTGGTCTTAACTTCAGGGAGGGTTTTGAGGGGGTAATGGTAGTTTTGGATTATTTTGAGGATCATCATTTGACAGGGGATTAATTGGTGGTTGGTTAGGATCTGCCATGTTTGTTTGTAATGAAAATGGACATACAATTACACATTGAATGAATAATTTATAAATGAAACTAAAAAAATTCCATTTTCATTACAAAATCCTAAATAAAAAACAAAAACTAGATCAATTAAAAAACAACAGAAATCAAACTTACTTAATTTTGGGTGCAATGGAAAGTGAGAAAATGGTTGGGACAAATCATATACCCATTATTAGAGGCCATTTTTTGTGGAAAGAAAAGTGAAAACAAGGGTTCTTTTTTAAAATAAAAATCTATGCACAAATTTTGAGTATCTGATATGCCATAGTAACTTTTTTTTGCTTTGGTATTAGGATTTGGGTAAAACAGTCAAAGCGAATTTCAAATTTCTTTTGGAAGTTTTTGCACTAGTTTTTTTTCACATTGCCAATTTTTAGCCCACCATGATCCTGCACATATGTAAATGTATATGTATATATATGTATATAATATAGTTGTAGTTGTAGTGCAACATGAAATAAATTTTACATTTTATATTTTATATTTTTGAAAATAAATGATGTAAGGGTTACTTTTATGGTAATGGTTAGGTTGGGTTATATTTACAATTACCATTAAGATAATGGTTGGGTTAGTGTCTAGGTTCCTTCTACTATTACAATGAAGATTAGTCATATTATTATAGTTTAGGTTATTGTTAGTGTTAATATTCCTATTATGGTTAAGGTTAGTGCTATTGTTATAATTAAGGGTAGTGTTAGGGAAATTTTTAGGTTACATTTAATAATTGTTTTTAGGCTATTGCTCTAACTATGGTTAAGTTTAGTGCTACTATTACCATTAAGGGTAGCA